>CM050524.1:61313289-61358289 GCA_027563665.1 Antrozous pallidus
GGCTCGGGCGGGGCCCCAGGCTGCGGAAGATGGTGAAGTCCCGGCCCATGAGGTCTGCGGCCACTCCGGAATACAGCTCTTCCCCTGCACACGGGGCCAGGGCTCAGCCACGCCGCCGCTCTCGGGGGGGGGGGGGCGCGGGGGGAGAGGCCTGTGGAGCTCTGGGGGGCTCCAGGGGGACCCCTGGGGCTCCGGGGAGGGTCTTGGGGCGCGGGGAGGCTCCGGGGTTGCGTTGGGGTCGCGGCCCCTGGACTCACCCACCAGCACGGAGGCTGCGCGATGCCCGGGGTCGTAGGGACTCTTGCCCTTGCCGTCCTCCAGCCTACGAAGGTCCAGGCGGAGCACGGGCTCCTGGCCGGGGGAAAGGGGTGTCATGGCCGGGCCCTGGGGGGGACGGGGTGTCCCTGCGGGGCCCCCTCCCCGCCAGCCCCCCTCGGGCCCGGGCCTCACCTCGGGCCGGTGGCCGACCTCCACGAAGGCGCAGGTCGGGTGGAAGGCGCCGGTGCCGCAGGCCAGCACGTGGGAGCGGTTGTAGGCGTGCACCAGCTTCACGAAGTTCATGCACTCCGTCTAGCGGGCGGCCGGCGGGGCGGGACGGTGAGCCCCCCGCAGGCGGCCCTCGGGAGTGCCCGCTCTCTGGGGCTCCCCACCGGGGCTCCCCACCGCTTCCTTTCTTTGGCACCAGCTCAGGCAAGAACCCACACGGGCTCCAGGACCCGTGGGTGCCCGGCCGGCCCGCCCCCGCCCCCCGCAATGGGAACTGGGGAAGAGAGGTCCCCGTGGGCCCCTGTGACTCAGGCCCCCAAGAAGCATCCCGTGAGCCCCCACCCTGACTCACTACCTCCCGACTCAGCCCCCTGCCCCCATCCCGGCCCGAACAGACGGGCCTCTGTTTCAGCTTCAGCGCTGCCCGCCTGCTCCCTCCCCACCCCGACCCCCACCCCCAGGCACACTCACCCCAATGTCCTTCCCTGCGGTGGGGGCCGCCCTCCTGCTCCTCCCCACCCCCGACGACCCCCACCCCCAGCCCGCACTCACCCCAATGTCCTTCCCGGCCCAGTTGCACTCCTCACGCCATTCCACAGGTGCCGGCCAGGCCAGCTGGGGGCGGAGGAGAGGGGCAGGGGTCAGGGACGGGTCAGGCTGGGGGGTCACTCCACCACCCCCCCATCCCGCTCTCCCGCGTGGGGAGCGGGCTCCGGGCCCCCCCGCACCTTCCTGGCCCGCTTGCCGATGTCCTCCAGGCTCAGGGAGGCCACGTGGTTCTCGGCGCCCACAAACAGGCGCCCGCGCTCCTCGTCCACCAGCAGCGCCTCGTAGCAGCAGGTCCGGGGCAGCCGGAAGCTCCGCAGGCCGTGCTGGGCCCGGAGCTCTGCGGGCGGGGGACCCTGAGGACGCGGCGCCCCCCCACCCCACCCCGAGCCCCGTGCGCCGTCTCTCTCAGCCTCACACGCACGTGAATTCACACGCGTGTGGGCTTACCCCCGAGAAGGCCCACCCAGCTGGGCAGCGCACCCCCCTGAGCCCCAGGGGCAGGCGGGCTGACTGGGGAGGAGCTGGGACAAGCAGTGTCTCCAGCAGCGCCCTGGGGGGGCCAGGCATGGGGGGGGGGGTAGGCCGGAACCCGACCCCCCAACAAGTGCGGGCTCCGCCGTCGCCCTGCCAGGAGCCTGGCTCGGTGCCTAGCAACCGCCGCTACCAGGCGGGGTGGGGAAGGGGCTCTAAGCGCCCCCACAGGTCAGCTTCCCTGGGAGCTGGGGATGCAACAGGGGCAGGACCTGTTGCCATGGAGACCGAGGGGTCTCCCTGGGAGAGCAGAGGGGAGTGTGGGGCCAGGACAGGGCTGGCTGGAGATGGGCTGGGAGTGCGCCCAGCCCCGGGTCCAGTGGCACGGGGGTCGGGTGGCACGGCCCCCCCCCCCCCGCCCGCCAGGTGCACCTACCTTGGAAGGAGAGGCGGAGGCGGGGCGGGCGGGGGGAGGCGGCCCCCAGCTGCGCCGTCCAGAGCAGGAGCAGGGCTGCGAGCATGGCGGCCTGCCCGCCGGCCGGCCCGGCGCTCAGGGCTCCCCAGGCGGCGGCGGGCGGGTGCCGGTGCGAGGAGCCTTGAGCCGCCCTGGACTCTGCCCCGGGATCTGGAAGAGGCAGTCGTAGGAGGGCGAGGGCCGGGCCGGGCAGGGGCGGCGCCGGGGGAGCCGGATCAGGTTACGGGGGGGGGGGGGGGGCGGCGGGGGGCACATTCCGCTTCCGAGGCCTCCCTCCCCCGAGGGTGCCCGGCCACAGTCACAGGCACACACGCCGGGCACGCCCTCGGGGTCACCCACACGGGCAGGCACCCGCCCCACCACGTCACCCTCCCAGAAACCCGCCTCCCGCAGCCCCGCTCACAGGCCTTCACCGCACCCGGGGCTGCTCCCCGCAGCCTGGGACCCGGCTGGGACAGGGGGGGACACCGAGGCCAGGTCCCCGCAGCCTGGGACCCGGCTGGGACAGGGGGGGACACCGAGGCCAGGTCCCCGCAGCCCGGGACCCGGCTGGGACGGGGGGTGGGGAGGCGGGGGGCACAGGCCAGGTCCAGAGCAGAGGGATCAGCTCAGCAGGTGTCAGAGGCGCCAGTGCCAGCAGCAAACCAGCACATCGTGGAGTGAGAGTGCCGGGAGGGGAGGCCTCAGGGGGTGCGTCCACAGCCCAGGGACCGGCCCACAGCCCAGGGACAGTACCCACAGCCCAGGGACCGGCCCACAGCCCAGGGACCGGCCCACAGCCCAGGGACAGTACCCACAGCCCAGGGACAGTACCCACAGCCCAGGGACAGTACCCACAGCCCAGGGACCGGCCCACAGCCCAGGGACGGGCCTCTGGGGCGGAGTCTGTGGATGGGATGTTCCGGAGGGTCCCTCTGTGTCTGTGCTGCACGTGTGTGTGGCGTGTATACACGCACGAGGCCACGTGGCGTAGCATTTATTACACATGTAGATATGTGGCGAGCATGTGTGCACACACGGTACTGTCTGTGTGTTTATGCGGTGTGTGTCTGCGTGGTGTGCGCTTCATGGACGTGTCTGTAGTGTGTGTGTCTCATGTGAGTGTATGTGTGCGCATGCACGTGTGTGTGTGTCTATCTGGACACGCAGGGGAGCAAAAACACCCGCAGCCCACCACTGCCCTCAGCCGGACACTCCTGTACCCCGCTCGGGGGGGGGGGGGAGCCCGGGGCTGGGCCTGAGGGGCTGGGGCACTGGAATGGGGCTGCTGGGATGGGGGCGCTGGGATGGGGCTGCTGGGATGGGGCTGCTGGGATGGGGCTGCTGGGATGGGGCTGCTGGGATGGGGGCGCTGGGATGGGGGCGCTGGGATGGGGCTGCTGGGATGGGGGCGCTGGGATGGGGGCTGCTGGGATGGGGCTGCTGGGATGGGGGCGCTGGGATGGGGCTGCTGGGATGGGGCTGTTGGGATGGGGCTGCTGGGATGGGGCTGCTGGGATGGGGGCGCTGGGATGGGGCTGCTGGGATGGGGCTGCTGGGATGGGGCTGTTGGGATGGGGCTGTTGGGATGGGGCTGCTGGGATGGGGGTGCTGGGATGGGGCTGTTGGGATGGGGCTGCTGGGATGGGGCTGCCGGAATGGGGGCGCTGGGATGGGGGCGCTGGGTCGGGATGGCAGTGGAGGGACAGCCCGGCTGAGCGGGCCGCTCCCCGCCCAGGAGTGGACGGCCGGTCACACAGAAAGCCTGAGCTCAGACCTCAGACCCAGGAGGGATGGAGGGGGAGAGCCAAGGGCCGAGGCAGCCTCTCCCGGCTGGGGCAGCCCGTCCCCTGGAGCCTCCCTCCCCGCCCTCAGCTGGGCCGTGCCAGAGCCCCGGGCGGGGCAGGGGCCTGGCGTGGGATGGGGCAGGGGCACCACTGCGGGGGCCCATCCCAGACCCCTCCCTGACCCCTCCCTGACCCCTGCCCAGCTCAGAGGTCTCGGCCCCTCCCAGTCCCCCCTCCCATGCCGGCCCCTCCTTCCTCCCTCCACTGACACTTGCCGCTGCCTCTTCTGGGCTGGGGGGGGTGGGTCCCCGCCGCCACAACACCCAGCCGCCTCCCCAGTGACCACCGAGAACTCCAGCACCCCCGCCCTCTCGCTCCGGAGACGGGAGAAGCCAGGGCCCGGGGCGCCCTCCCACGGCCCCGCCCCCACCCAGCCAGCCACCGCCCCGCGCGCCGTCAAGTTTACGGGCGGGCAGATCGGGTGACCAGGCAGGCGGCCTGGACGGCTGGGACAGGGCCGGGCACGGGGGGAGGGAGGGAGTAAGGACGACACCCCCGTCGGGGCTCAGCAATAGGGCGCCCCAAGCAGCGAAAGTGGGGCTGGCAGTCAAAGCGAAGGGGGAAGGAGCCATGAAGCCCCACCCCCAGCCCCGGTGGAGAGGGGCGGCCGGCATGGTCCCCTCTGGGGACTCTTCACCTGTCTTTCCACAGCTGGGGCGCTGGCGGGGGGGCCAGGGGGGCCAGGAACCAGCTGGGATAGGAGGGCCGGGGGTGGGGACGGGAAGGGTGTTCTCAGCTGGGTCCTCAGGACCCTGCCACCTGCTGGCAGCAGTTGCCATGGAGCCAGTCTGGGCGGGAGGAGGGCCAGAGCGGACAGTGTGGGTCTCACTCTGCACCCCGGCCTCCCCGTGTGGGGTCCGCACCCCTGCTGGGGGCTGAGGGCGCCTGGGTGACCTCGGGACCATCTCCCAGGCTGAAATGGGGAGGAACCGCCCCTCACCCAACGCCCAGCGAGGTACCCCTCGGGCGCTGGTCCTGGGACCGGCTCCTCGGTTGGCAGGGCCGGGGCTGGGCTGGAAGCTGGGGCTGTGGACGCCCCGTCTGGGGGCTGAATGTTGACCACAGTGAGTGGGCGCCTCAGGCCCGGCTGGGGCACATGCCAGGGCTTCCACCGCTCCCCCCACCCCCCGCCTCTGCCAGGCGTCCTCCCGGAATGGCCTCCAGGCTGGTCAGCAGCTCCGGGGGCAGCGAGGGAGGCGGCAGCCGCCCAGGGCCCTGGCGTAGCCGGTCTGTGCCCGGCCAGAGCGGGGTCACGCCCTTCCCGGAGCCTCGGGCCTGGCTGGCTGGCAGGGACGGGCAGGGCGGGGGGGGCGGGGGGAAGGAGGGTCGTCAGGAGGGACACACCCTGCATGGCCTTCTGGGCTCCCGGGATGCACCTCGCCCTCCCGCAGGCTCTGTGCCTGGGACCGGCTGCCCCCCCCGCCACCCCCTTTTTGAGCAAACAACATTCTCGGGCTGTTTACAGTGTTCCGCCCCGGCCACCGAGATCAGCAAGTGCCCCCCTCCTGCCCCCACGGCTTCTGGGCCTTCAGGGCCCGCCCAGCCCTGCAGTGGCCCCCCACTCCCATCTCCCCAAAGCCAACAGGGCTGGGGTGCCCCTGGGCCCGAGTCCCAGCCTAGCCCTCCAACGACCTGCAGACAGCGATGTGTCTCCTCCCCGAACAGGAAGGGCGACCCCCAGGAGGGGTCCTTCCTGCTCCTCAGGCCCAGGTGTGGGCCAGGCTCGGGGCAGGGCCTCGTGGGAGTGCTAGGAGCAGCAGGGTCAGGGCTGTGGTCACCGGCGCTCTGGAGTCCCCCCAGGATTCTGGAATCAGGCAGCCCGGGCCTGGGTCCCCACAGCCTGGGCCAGACCAGCAGGGAGGCAGCTGAAGGCCCTACCCCAGCCTGCACCCCTGCCTGGGCCACCCCAGCTCCTGGGCCTCCACCCTCTGCCAGGCCTCCGTGGGCAGAGGCCTGCCTGGGTCCCTGCTCGGTGCCGCCTGAGCGTGGCAGTGGCTGCCAAGGCCGCCCTTTTTCCTTCTGGAAATAACTGGTTTGTTGAGTCAAGTCCAGCACCTGCCGCCCCGCCCGCCCCACCAGCTGGGCCTGCCCCGCGCCAGCCTGGCCTTGGGGTGCCTCGGGGTGCTGGGCCGGGCTGGGCCGGGCTGGGACGCCCTCTGAGCGAGGCCGTGCCCGGCCTGGCTGGCCACCTGGGCCGGCTCACACCTGCTTTAGCCATCAGGCTGCGGCCCCGCCTGCCTCCCCGTCACGTGGGCACTGGGGTGTGCTCCCTGAGGACTCAGGCTTGGGGGGGTGGAGGGCCAGCTGGAGAGAGCCTGAGGCCTAAATCCCCTGACACGCTGCCACCCCAGGGGTTCCCCCCCAGCCTGGTGCCCGTACTCCCAGGGGCCCCTGGCCCACCTTTTTGGAAAGATCAGCTCCTCCCTTCCTTGCCCGGTCCCCCGTCCTTCTGGGGCCATGTCAGAGCTGAGGCGGAGGGGCCGAGGGCGGGGCCGCCGGAACCCTGGGCCTCTGCGCTGCAGCCCTGCCCCCCACCGCTCCGCCCCTGCCCCCCCGCCTCCTGCACATTCCTCCCTGGCTGAGGTCAGCCCCTCCGGGAGGGGCACCCCCCCAGCCACATCACAGCTCTGCACTCACTCCTGTTTTCCTCATTGCCCAGCGAGGGGGGCCGGGCGGGGGTGGGGGTGCCTCCCTCTCCCCTTCTCTTCCACAGCCTGGCGGGGTGGGGGGGGTCGGGAAGGGGAGCAGGGGGGCGGGGGGGGGGAGGGCCTGCCAAGAACGCAGCAACAGTGGATGCGGTCGCCCCTCCACTCGGTGCGCGCGAACACTTTGCTGCTCTCTGAGGAGGGCTGTTGGAGGCTCTGGCGGGTTAGGGGGGCAGGGATCGACCCCTGGGAGCTGGGGAGGGGCGAGAGGAATCCTGACACCTTCGCTCCCAGGCTGTGCGTCCCCCGGGAAATGGAGCCTCTCAGAGGCCCCCCTCACTGGTCCTGCGGCTATGGGGGGGGGGGCAGGGGGGCGGCTGGCAGGGCTGGCATCGGGGGGCACCCTGCAGCATCCAGGCCTGGGCCTCAAAGAGGCCCTTCTCTTCGCCTCCTCGTCCCGGCTTCTCCTGTCCCCTCTCTTCCCCGTCTTGTGCTACCGCCACCAAGCGCCCCCACTCCTCTACCCCCCCCAATCAGCACAATGATATCCCTGACCCCCCCCCGACCCCCCTTCCCTCCCTCCCCTGCCCTGCAGCTCCTCAGTCTGCCCGCTCCACCTATGCCACCCCAGGGGTGTCCAAGCCCACCCCCACCCCCACCTCCACCCCCAGCCCCCAGCTCCGGGAGGCCCATCAGTCTCACTGGGGACAGGCCCCCCCAAGCCTGCGGCCTGACCCCTTCACCCCGCCCCAGGCTGTGTCCCGGGTCTTTCTGCCCCTCTCCCTCCTCCCCCACTCCCGTCCTCATGCCTTCCCACCCCCTGACTCAGACTTCATGAAACTGGGGGGGGGGGGGGCGGGCTGGAGCCTGGCACGCACACCACCCTCCTGACCCGGCCCTGCCAGCCTGCCAGGGCCCAGCCCCCCTCTGCCAGGGCAGCAGCTCTTTCTGGGCCGGACGTCCCGGGGGCTGGGGCTCCTGCCGCTCAGCCCGCCCTCTGCCACCTGCTGTTCTCCCTTCCCGTCCCGTCCACTCCCCTCGCTGTCCACTCCCTGTCCCCGTCCACTCCCCTCACCGTCCAGCCCTTTCCCTCGAAGCCCCAAGCCTGGGCCGGCGAAGCTCTGCCGAGCGCTGGGCTCCCCCCGCTGTCACCGCGGTCAGTGGGGCCAGGCCGGGCAGAGGCCAGCCCAGGAGGCCGGAGCCGGAGGGGGAGCCTGCAGGGCTGCCTCACCTCCAGGGCCGGTGGAGGAGGAGGAGTGGGGGCTCACGGAGAAGGGACGCCTCGCCTGTCCTCGGCCCTGCGCCAGCCCCTCACCCTCAGCAAGCGCAGAAAGCAGAGTCGACAGCAAACTAATTTTTCTTTTTTTAAAAAAATATATTTTATTGATGTTTTACAGAGAGGAATGGAGAGATGGATAGAGAGAAACATCCATCAGCTGTCTCCTGCACCCCCCCACCCCCCCACTGGGGATGTGCCGGCAACTCAGGTCCATGCCCTTGACCGGAATCGAACCCGGGACCCTTCAGTCCGCAGGCCGACGCTCTATCCACTGAGCCACACAGGTTAGGGCTTATTTTTTATTATTTTTAATACATTTTTAATATATATATTTTATTGACTTTTCACAGACAGGAAGGGAGAGGGATAGAGAGTTAGAAACATCGGTGAGAGAGAAACATCCATCAGCTGCCTCCTGCACACCCCCCACTGGGGACTGAGCCCACAACCTCGACATGTGCCCTTGACCGTAATCGAACCCGGGACCCTTCAGTCCACAGACCGACGCTCTACCCACTGAGCAACCCCAGCGAGGGCGAAACTAATTTTTCTAACCGAGATCACCTGTGGGCTGTAGCGCCTGCAAGGGCCAAACCTGGCAGGGGGAGAAAGGAGCCCTGCCCCCTGCCCCCGTCCCTGGGGCGCAGACTGAGGGGCCCAGTGGCTGGCAGGCATGGACCCACATATCCCACCTGGCTGGAGGCCCCCTGGGTGTGTGGGAGCTGGCATTCCGGGGGGCTGGGGGGACGCAGAGCTTCACCACAGGGACCAGGCCTCTGGCGTCTCTTTTGGGGCGAGAGACAGGAGTGGGGCAGCTGTCTGGGAGGGGCCAGACCCTGCAGCCCTGCCCCACCCGCTCCCTGACGAGGGAGCCACAGGCTGGGTGGCTGCAGCCTGTGCGGCTTGGCGCCCGGGGTGGGGGCGCTGGGTGACTCCCAGAGGCCAGGAGCTTTTCCTGCTTCAGGACAAGCCACTCCACGTGTGCCCGGGACGGGTCCAGGCCCCGCAGCCCCTGCAGCCTCAGAGCCCCTCCCTTTCTGCAGCTGCCTCGGCCTGGAAGCACCTGTTGGGGTGTGTGTGGGGAGGGGCTGGGCCAGGGAAACTGGGGGCAGCTGCCCTCTTCCCTCTGGCCTCTCTGACTCAGAGCTTGTCTCTCTGTCTCTGTCGTCCCAGCTGACCCCGGACAAAGGGGTTGAGGACACCCTGCAGCCGGCAGCAGTGGCCCCGTGTTCGGGGCGGAGCGGCCCTCTGGGAGGTGGGTCAGCCTGGGGGTGGTCTCCCCGGTGGGGCATAGCCCCCCGCACCTGGGACCCACGCTGGTCTGGGCCGCTGCCTGGGGCTGGGAGGATGGGCCTCCTCGGGCTGGGATAGCGCGGGGGGCGGGGGGGGGCACCGAATCTCTGCTTCCCCTCAGCCAGCCGCTCCCGGGGACGGCACAGCCACAGCGTGTCCCTCCTATCGGGGTACAGGGCACCTGGGATGGCCCCAGCCTGCCACCTCCATGGCTGGGAATTTCCCAACTGCCAGACACAGGGAGGCATTGAGGGCCGCCCCCCCGCCAGCCACCAGCGCGGGGACAATGGGGCCTTGTGCCCCAGAAGTGGGGGCGAGGGAGGCAGGAAGGCCACGGGCAGGTGGGGGCAGTGGTCTGCACCCAGGGCCCCACCCAGGACCCCTGCCAAGCGGGACCAGGGGATCTCGGCCAGACCCGCGTGGCCCACCCAGGCGGGAGGCACCCAGACAGACAATGGCAGCCTCAATGGGCCCTCTGTGCGGGGTGCCCCCAGGAGGGAAGAGAGGAGCCGCTCCTGCAGCCGCTTCCTGCTGGCGGGCGGCGCTTCCTGCTGGCGGGCCTGGCTGCTGGGGGCACCGGCGCCCGCCCTCCTGGGGCTCAGGGGGTCCGGGCCTGGCTGCCAGAGTGGGGGGTGGAAGGCAGGGATGCAAGTTTTGGGGCGGGACCTGTTCCTGTCTGTCAGCCCCCAGCCCTTGGGCAGGGGTGGCAGGAAAGGCCCGGGGAACCGGGGTGGGGGGTGGGGGGGCCGCGTACATCTCCTTCCGACGGGGCGGGCGGCTGCAGCCTCTTTTCTCCCGCCAGCATCGGGTCCCCCCCAAACCCCCGGCTTCGGGGGCACTGGCAGGTGTGCGGAGGCGGGTCCCGGCCCCACCCTCTCCGCCCTCCCCGCCTCCACGGCGCCGACCCCGACCCAGGGCGCTTTGTCCCGGGCCGAGCCCGAGCCCCGCGGGCCCACAAAGCCGCCTTTGTGCCCGTGGCCTCCGCGGGACCCCGTGACGTCAGCCTCCGGGACGGCGCTGCGGGCGGAGCGCCCTCTGGCGGCCAAGGGCAGAAGCGCGCCTCCCGCCCCGCCCCGCCCCGCGGCCGGCTTCCGGGATGGGCCAGGCTGCCGCGTCCTGCGAGCTGAGCTGGCCTGGGCCCCCGCTCCCCCCCCACCCCGCCGTTTCCTTCTGCAGCAACGTGGGGGCCCTGCCCAGAGCCCCCCGAAGCTTCCCTTTCCTGGAGCCCTAGCCCCAGTGCAGGTGGAGGAGGCCACTCGGGCGTGGGGGCACCTCTGAGAGAAGGCCCCCCCCCCTCCCCAGCTTTGTTCCGGGCGGGACTCCGGGCAGCCAGCCTGGCCCGTGACCACACAGCCCCTGGGTCTGGGCACGGGCGCCGAGTCCGTTTCCTGCCACCCGACTCCCCGATCCTTGGAAATGTGCCCCCTGGTGCTCCAGCAAGGCGAGGGTGCTGCCCCCCCAGGACTCGGAGGTGCTGGGGGAGAGGGGAGACCTACGGGGACGAGTCCTGGGCCTGACCCTGCAGCCCAGCGCCCAGGCCGCCACCGGGAGGCTGAGGCTGGGGGTCCCACCACCATCGGCCCGGCCCGCAGCCTGGTCTCTGCCCCCCAGGAAGAAGGAAGCGGCGCGGCTCTTGGTATTTTTCTTTCTACATTTTATTATTTCAAACCCGGTGAACAATTCCGTGAAACGTGAAAAAAGCGAGGAAGTGTTCAAGGCTGAGGCCCCGGCTGGCAGGGCAGAGGGGCGGCCCCTCGGCGGCGGCGGCTCCTAGGTTAGCGCGGGGGTGCGTGGAGGTTACGGGCGGCCCTGGCACAGGCCTCTGTGGGGCTGGCGGCCCGCCGGCCCGGCGGTGGGGGTGTAAACACACAGACACACTCAAGGCACGGAGTTGCTCGAATGGGGCTGGGGGAGCTGGTCAGGATCGGACAGTTTTAAATAGTTTCTCCTCTAAAAAGTTCCCTAAGTTTGCCTTTTTTTTTTCCTTTCGTTTTTTTAAAAAGCGACGAGAGAGCAGGTGGACTGTGGTCTCTGGAACGGTGGCGTCTCGCGCTTGTGCTTTTCCTTTGGGGCCTCCGAGTAGGGGGGGTGCGGGGGGCAGGAGGCTCCTTGTAAACATCTGGCCGTGGGCAGGGCCAGGGGCTGGGTGAAGCGGGGTCCCAGGCTGGCTGTGCTCCCCTCCCCTCCACAGAACAAGACGAGGGCGACACCCAGAACAGATGCAGAGGAAGGGGCCCGCAGCTCTCCCAGCATCTGGGACAAGGGCAGGCTGCAGGCGGGGGCCTGTGGCAGCCCCTTCCCCAAGTCTCGGAGCTGAGGGAGGCAGCGGGAGCCAAGAACAGAGAGGGGGGCAGCGGTGGGGGGCGGGGGGGACGTGGTCCTCTGGCCCCCATCTTCCTCAGGAACGGGGGAGCAGGTTCGGCGGCGGCCCTGGGGGGGGGGCAGGCAGGGCTTGGTCAGGAGGCAGACGCTGTGACTCCTCCCACCTGCTTGTTACCAGGGACACAGTGGCTCCCAGAAGCCAGTGTCTGCCGCTGGGTTCCTTGGGGGAGGGAGCCAGCCCGGCTCAGGGCCCCCAAGGTCGGGGCAGAGGGCGGAGCCAGAGCCGTACACTGAGGGCAGGGGGCTCGGGGCGGGACCGCGCTGGTGGGGGAAGTGAGTTCCTCCCGGGAAGGCCCCACAGCCCTTAGTTCTGCCACAGCCACAGCCTGGCACAGAGCCCAGCCCTGCCGGTGCCACCTCCCCGGTGCCCGGCACTGGGTGGCCCTCCTGACTCAGCAGCCTCCCACTGCGCGCTCACCTGGGCCCCTGCGTCCCTACTCTGGGCCCGTGGCCCTGCTCGGTTCCTCCTCAGCTCCCTGCCTGGTCCTGCCTGCCCCCCCCCATCCCTGCCTGGCCCCGCCCCGGCCCCCCAGCTCCCCGCTGGCCCCACCCTGCACCCCCCCGGCCCCCCGGCCCCCCCCCCCGGGCCCCCGCTCCCCGCCGGCCCCCCCCTGACCCCCCAGCTCCCCGCCGGCCCCCCCGCTCCCCACCGCCCCGCCCTGGCCCCCCAGCTCCCTGCCGGCCCCGCCCCGGCCCCCCCGCCGGCCCCGCCCTGACACCCCCCCCCCCCCCCGCTCCCCGCCGGCCCTCCCCGGCACCCCGCTCCCCGCCGGCCCCTCCCCCGGCCCCCCGCTCCCCCCCGGCCCCCCGCTCCCCGCCGGCCGGGCTCACCGCCTGTCGCCAGGCGGCCGCCCTCAGGCCGCCCTCAGAAGAGCCCGCAGTCCTTCAGGTTGTTCTTGATGATGACGTCGGTGACGGCGTCGAACACGAACTGCACGTTCTTGGTGTCGGTGGCGCAGGTGAAGTGCGTGTAGATCTCCTTGGTGTCCTTGCGCTTGTTCAGGTCCTCGAACCGGCTCTGGATGTAGCCGGCCGCCTCCTCGTACTTGTTGGCCCCTGCGGGAGGCGGCGGTGAGACCGAGCTGCCCGTGTGCCCGCGGCGGACAGGTGTGCCGTGTGCCCGTGTGCCCGCGGCGGACAGGTGTGCCGTGTGCCCGTGTGCCCGCGGCGGACAGGTGTGCCGTGTGCCGTGTGCCCGCGGCGGACAGGTGTGCCGTGTGCCGTGTGCCCGCGGCGGACAGGTGTGCCGTGTGCCGTGTGCCCGCGGCAGACAGGTGTGCCGTGTGCCGTGTGCCCGCGGCGGACAGGTGTGCCGTGTGCCGTGTGCCCGCGGCCGACAGGTGTGCCGTGTGCCGTGTGCCCGCGGCGGATAGGTGTGCCGTGTGCCGTGTGCCCGCGGCCGACAGGTGTGCCGTGTGCCCGTGTGCCCGCGGCGGACAGGTGTGCCGTGTGCCCGTGTGCCCGCGGCGGATAGGTGTGCCGTGTGCCCGCGGCGGACAGGTGTGCCGTGTGCCCGCTGCGGACAGGTGTGCCGTGTGCCGTGTGCCCGCGGCGGACAGGTGTGCCGTGTGCCCGCGGCGGACAGGTGTGCCGTGTGCCCGCTGCGGACAGGTGTGCCGTGTGCCGTGTGCCCGCGGCGGACAGGTGTGCCGTGTGCCCGCGGCGGACAGGTGTGCCGTGTGCCCGCGGCGGATAGGTGTGCCGTGTGCCGTGTGCCCGCGGCAGACAGGTGTGCCGTGTGCCCGTGTGCCCGCGGCGGATAGGTGTGCCGTGTGCCGTGTGCCCGCGGCAGACAGGTGTGCCGTGTGCCCGTGTGCCCGCGGCCGACAGGTGTGCCGTGTGCCCGTGTGCCCGCGGCGGACAGGTGTGCCGTGTGCCGTGTGCCCGCGGCAGACAGGTGTGCCGTGTGCCGTGTGCCCGCGGCAGACAGGTGTGCCGTGTGCCCGTGGCCGACAGGTGTGCCGTGTGCCCGTGTGCCCGCGGCAGACAGGTGTGCCGTGTGCCGTGTGCCCGCGGCGGACAGGTGTGCCGTGTGCCCGTGTGCCCGCGGCGGACAGGTGTGCCGTGTGCACAGGAGTGTGTGAGCGCGGGCACATCCGTGTGGAGGAGGCTGCCCGTGTGCACACGGAGGGTCACCCCGGAGTGGGAAGAGGGGCCCCCACCTGCTGGCACAAGTATGTGAATCCCAAAAGCATCCACGGGACCAAGGGCCCCACAGTTACCCTTCTGTCCAGCAGGAGGCGCTGCAAGCCAGCGCCCCCCGAGGCCCAGCCCCCTGTGCACTGAGGAGGCAGGGAGCCAGCGCCCCCCGAGGCCCAGCCCCCTGTGCACTGAGGAGGCAGGGAGCCAGCGCCCCCCGAGGCCCAGCCCCCCACCTGTGTACTCGGGGAAGCAGATGGTCAGGGGGCTGTGGGTGATCTTCTCCTCGAACAGGTCCTTCTTGTTGAGGAAGAGGATGATGGACGTGTCCGTGAACCACTTGTTGTTGCAGATGCTGTCGAACAGCTTCATGCTCTCGTGCATGCGGTTCTGGGCGGGACAGCGCCGTCAGCTCCCGGCCCCCGGCCCCCCCGTCTCTCCCCCTGGCCCCCATCTCCCCCAGCCCCCCGTCTCCCCCTGTCCCCGGGGTCTGGGCGCTCACCATCTCCTCGTCCTCCGCCAGCACCAGGTCGTAGGCGCTCAGGGCCACGCAGAAGATGATGGCGGTCACGCCCTCGAAGCAGTGGATCCACTTCTTGCGCTCAGACCGCTGGCCGCCCACGTCGAACATCCTGCGGGCACAGGCGCCTCAGCCCCAGAGGGGGCTTCTGGGGGGTCCTGCCCATTCCTGGGCGGCCACACCGCTCAGGGTGGCGGCCACCCTCACGGGCTCCACACTCGTCCCCGCCCCCCGACTCTGGGCCCGGCAGGGTTGGTGGGCAGAGGGGTGGGCACGGGGCTGTGGGCAGAGCAGGTGAGCTGCTGGCAGGAGTGGGGCTGGGATCCAGGAATCACCTCTCCACCCTGTCCCTCTGCACCCTGCCCCTGTCCCCCTGCCCCTGTCCCCCTGCCCCTGTCCCCCCTGCCCTCTCCCCCTGCCCCTCTGCACGCTGCCCCTCTCCCCTGCCCCTCTGCACGCTGCCCCTCTGCACGCTGCCCCTCCCCCCGCCCCTCCGCACGCTGCCCCTCTCCCCTGCCCCTCTGCACGCTGCCCCTCCCCCCTGCCCCTCTCCCCCTGCCCCTGTCCCCCCTGCCCCTCTCCCCCTGCCCCTCTGCACGCTGCCCCTCTCCCCTGCCCCTCTGCACGCTGCCCCTCTCCCCCTGCCCCTGTCCCCCCTGCCCCTCTCCCCCTGACCCTCTCCCCTGCCCCTCCCCCCTGCCCCTCTGCACGCCGCCCCTCTCCCCTGCCCCTCCCCCCTGCCCCTCTGCACGCCGCCCGCCCCTCCAGGCCGCCCGCCCCTCCAGGCCGCCCGCCCCTCCAGGCCGCCCGCTCACTTGAAGTGCAGGTCCTTGAAGGTGAAGTGTGTCTCCACGATGCCTGTGGTCTTCACGCGGGTCCGCAGCACGTCCTGCTGGGTGGGGATGTAGTCGCCCTGGGCGATGCGCTCCAGGTCGTTCAGGTAGCTGCGGGGGGGGGGGGGGGGTGGTCACGGGGGCCGCAGGGGCCTCCTGACCGCGTGACACCAGCTGCTCAGAGGAGGAGCCTGGGCCGGAGTCCCTGGCTCCCGCCTGTGGCCACCCAGCCCGCAGGGGTCTGAGCCAGGCCTGCTGGGGCGGGGGGGGGGGGCCGGGACGAGGCGCGGCAGGGGCAGGGGACGCATCACTCAGGAGGCCATCGACACCTCCTTGGGGGGCCCAGGGGCCTCACGGTACCAGCTCCCCCGTGAGCGCCCCCGCCACCAGGCCCCGGGTCAGCCTGTCCGGCCGGCTGCGGGCGCCCGTGTCCAGCCCTGGGCCCCCACCGGCAGCCGGCAGAGGGAAACGACCTCAGAGGCAGACAGAACAGAAAAACAGGAAGAGCCGTGGGGACCGGCCCGCCCCCCAGCGCCTGCGGTCCGGGTCCCGGGCGCTCACAGGGGGCTCAGACCTCTGAGGGTGGGGGCCGTCCACATAACGGCCGGGGCTTGGGGGTCACGGCCAGCGGGCATACCTCCACCCCCTCCTGAGCCCCTGGGTGTCGCCCACGGCCCCGCCGCCTCAGCCCCGGCCGCCAGCCCGTCCGTCCGTCCTGCCCCCACGGGCTCTCAGGCCCCCGGGGCTCCCCAGCGGGTCCCGAGCTCGGCCAGGTCCCGGCTCCGCCACAGCCGTGTCACCTCCCAGCCCAGGTCCCCCCCCCCCCCCCCCCCCGTGTGTCTCCCTGCCCTGCCAGCCCGAACTTCCCCTGTGCCCGCAGCACAGTCAGCACTTTACCACCCCGGGAGCCGGCACAGGCTGCGCCCTGCCTGCGGGCCCTGCCCCCCCCCAAGTCCAGGCAGACTCCCCTGAGGCACCCCTCGCTGGCCCTGCCCCCGCGGCCGCCACCACGGATCCCCGAGTTGTCACTGCTGGGGGGCTTGTCTGCTCCACTCGCCCCCGTGCCCCCGAAGCCTTGCCCGGGAGCTGGCACAGGGCAAGTGGCGGCAGGCGTTCTCTAGAAGGACGTGAGTGGGGGAGGAGACGGGCGGCCCGCAGGGGGGTCTGTGAGCCCTGCCTGGCCTCCACACACCAGGCCTCTGTCCCGGCCAGCCCCCAGGGCCCCAGCCGCAGCCCCGCCCGGCCCGCGGCGCACTCACTAGGCGGCGGAGTCGTTGAGCTGGTACTCCCGGGAGCGGCTGAAGCAGGCCTGCACGCCGTGGTCGGCCCAGAGCCTCCGGATGACGCCCGACAGGTCCTCGGGGAGCACGCCCTGCTCCTCGGCCGCGCAGGACAGTGCAAACAGCTGCCGGGCGTCGTCCTGTGGGCCCAGGGGTCAGCGGACACCGGGGCAGGCGGCTGGGGCCCCTGGGGTTCCCCTCGGGTTCCCCGGGACAGGACGTGCCCTGGCCTCGTGGGGGGGGCGGGGGGCCCACATACCGCGCGGGAGGGGTCCGCGAAGTCGATCTGCAGGTTGCCCATGGCCTTGACGATGGCCATGATGGACTGGATGGTGTTGCTGTAGACGACCGCCCGGTACTGCCGGCATTCCTCCTCCGAGTAGCCGTCCTCATGGATGATCCTGCCACCGGGGCGGGGTCAGTGGCCACAGCCACAGAGCCACGGCCACGGGGTCAGGGTTAGTGGCCACGGCCACAGACACGGGGGGTGGGGTTAATGGCCATCAGCCACAGAGCCAGGCCATGGGGGGCAGGGTTAATGCCCATGGAGCCACGGGCATTGGGGGTAGGGTAACGGCCACAGCCACGGGGGCAGGGCCTGCAGGGGCCCACTTCAGAGAGGACAGAACTGCCCCAACCCCCGGGCTGGGCACAGGAGACGGGGGAGACAGGCCGGGAGGCCCCCTCTTCCCCCCTCCACAGCACTCACTTCATCTGCTTGACGATAGTGCTCTTCCCCGACTCCCCAGCACCTGCAACGGAGGGCGGGGTCAGGGGCCAGCCGTGGGCTCTGTGGGTCCCAAGGGCCCAGCCCCTGCAGCCAAGAGGCCACGCTCACCCTCCCACCAACTGCACGGGGAGATGGAGGCAGGGGGCAGCAGAGCCGGCGGGGCTGCCGCTGGCGGGGGCCGTGTAGTCAAGGCAACCGGGACACTTGTGCCCTAGAGCGGCCCCTCCCCAGACTGGCTCCCACAGCTCCACAGCCCACGGTGCCCCGGCCGGCAGGAGTCGCCCTGCCGTCGCGCTGCCGGCTGGCGCCACCCACGCCGAGCCCGGCACTCGGCGTCCCTCATTCGGCGTCGCTGCCAAGGCCCTGGGACGGGCACGTGTCATGCTCTGGTCTCCAGACCTGGCCCGGGGCCAAGCCCTCCACCTGCTGCGCCCAGGTCTGCCCTGAGCAGATGGAGACCGGGCCGGGGCCGGCAGTGTAACACACACACACGCACACACACACAGACACACGCACACACACAGTGACACACACGCACAAAGACACAAACAGATAGACACACACAGACACGCACAGAGACACGCACGCAGACACACACACACCACATACAGAGACACACACAGACACGCACATGCACACAGACACACAGACAGCGCACACACATGTGCACGCGCGCACACAGAGACATGTGCGCACGCACAGACACACACACAGAGACACACACAGAGACACACCACACAGAGAGACGCACACATGCACACAGAGACATGCACACATGCACACGCACACACAGACACACACGCACACCGGCAGGCACGCACCCACTGTGCGCCCTGGCCTGGCAGACTCGCCTGGTCTCCCCTTGGCCAGGCGAAGGGTCCGGGGCAGCTCTCTGGCGGGCACAGCAGCCCACAGTGCTCCCCCTTTCCCGACGGGGATGATGCGGCTCAGAAAAGCGAAGTCTGGACCCAGACCCCGGGCCGGGACCAGAAGCCCCGCCCTCTCCCATGAGCGCCCAGCCCTGTGGGCGATGCCGCGGCGATAAACGGCACATTGCCCGGGTCCCCCAGACAGAGCCGGTCCGGAGGGCGCAGCCCAGAAACTCGCAATACCCAGGGAAGGGTGCCACCCAGGGGATGGGGAGCGGGGACAGGGCACCCCCCCCCCGCACCTCGCTGGACCCGGCTCACCCCCCGGCCATGCCCGCTGTCCCCGCTCCCGCGGCCCCTTCACTGCCCGTCACAGCCACACCTGCCAAGCTCTGCCTCTTGCCACCTGCGGCCTTTGCCCACGGAGTCCTCCTCGCCGGGGCACCTGCCCCGTGCCCCACCGACGTGTGTCCCGGCCCCCGACCGCCGGGGCTGTCTGTCCCTCTGAGCAGCTCCGTGGGGTGAGGGGCAGGCCCCACGTGGGGACTCTGGCCCCCGGGGCCAGCGAAGACGCCGCAGGGGGTGGACTGGCCGACACGCAAACTGACCCGACAACAGCCCGGCCGTGTGGCTCACTGGTGGAGCGTCGGCCTACGGACCAGGTCAGGGTTCGATTCCGGTCGGGGCACAGGCCGGGGCGCGGGCTCGGTCCCCAGTGGGGGGCGTGCAGGAGGCAGCCGGTCCATGATGTTTCTCACCACTGATGCCTCTCCCTCCCTCTTCCCTCCTCTCTGACATCAATAAACGGGTTAAAGAGTAACAGCAGCCCTGGCCCGTGTGGCTCAGTGGACGGACCATCGGCCCGCGGACTGAAGGGTCCCGGGTTCGATACCGGCGGAGGGCATGTGCCCTGGTGGCAGGCACATCCCCAACAAAGTAGGTGTGCAGGAGGCAGCTGATCAGTTTCTATCACTCTCTGGAAAATCAATGACATACATATATTTCTAAAAGGAGTAACAGCGATGATGACCACAGCAAAGCACGAACAGCGCCCGCTCCGCAGCTGCTGCTCCAGGCCCGTCACCCCGGCTCCAGGCCGGTGACCCCTGCTCTGTGCTCAGCCCCCCGCCCGGGGAGGGCGCAGTCTGTCCGAGCGCGCGTCCGGGTGGCAGCCGACCGAGGGTCACGCCCGCACGGCCCCACGCGGTCCTCCAGGCAGCAGAGCCCGCGGCCGCCTCCTCGGGCCTCAGAGCCGGCACAGGCACAGCTGTGGCCCTGGGGGTGTTCCCAACCCAGGGGCCCTCCACGAAGGGTCTGGGTCCCCTCACAAGCGCCATCAGCTGCCTGGCATCACGGACAGCGGAGCACGGGGAGTGGGGTGTTTGTGTGTGGGTTTGTGAGTGTTTGTGTGGGGGGGTGTTTGTGTGTGTGTGTGTGTATCTGTGAGTTTGTGTGTGTATGTGTGTGTTTGTGTGTGTGTATGTGTATGTGTGTATGCATGTGTGTTTATGTGTGTATCTGTGAGTTTGTGTGTGTATGTGTGTGGTGTGTGTGTTTGTGTGTGTATGCATGTGTATGCGCATGTATGTTTGTGAGTGTGAGAGTGTGAGTGTATGTGTGTTTATGTGTGTGTGTGTGAGTGTATGTGTGTTTGTGTGTGTGTGTGTGGTGTGTGGGTTTATGTGTGTGTGTGTGTGTGTGTGGTGTGTGTGTGTGTGTTTGTGGGGGGCAGTGAGGCCCTCGATGGGGTCAGCCCCCGGCACTGGAGCCCATCCCGGGTCCGCTGGGCGTGGCCAGATGGCAGCACCGCTTCCCCGCCCGGCGAGCAGTCGGGACGGCCGCCCTCACACCCACCTGCTGACCGGCCGGCCCAGCCCGGTGACTGCGTGGGGGTCCCTCCTGCCCGGCCCGGCCCCAGGAGCAGCAGGAGGGGCCAGAGCTGCAGAGGCGGGGCGGCGGACGCCCGGGAGTGCGGTGACGGGTCAGACCCCCCCCCCCCGCCGCCCCGGGAACGGACACGCAGGGACTGAGGTCAGGGTGAGGGTTGTCGCGTCTGGTGTAAGGCTGCGGCCTGGTCCGCCGGAGTCCGTCCCTGCCGCCGGGGACCTCTCCCAGTAAAGGGGGGCAGGCAGGGCCGCGGTGACAGCACGGACTCGCTTTGCATCTGATTTTCCTGGCGGGCAGACCGGCGGGCATCGCGGGGAGGCAGCACCCAGCCGAGCGGGCAGGAGCCAGGATGCGGGCCCCCTTCCTGTCCCTGGGGAGCCTCAGCCCCCCCCGCCCCCCCATCTCCTGGGAGTCAGGAGGACACTCTGCCGGGACAGAGCCGGGCTCGCTGCAGAGACTCCCGCCTGACGGACGGGCATCCGAGTCCGGGAGCCCCATCCCTGGACAGAGGTGGAAGGAGAGTGCGGGACAAAGCGGGGCGCTGGCGGCCGGGCGGGAAGCAGGGGGACCCGGGGACAGAATCAGGGGCTGGAGCAGCTAGGGCAGGTCAGGGGGCCACAGCTCAATCTGGTGGGATTGGGGGGGGGGGCCCTGGCTCTCCGGGAGCCCCCCAGTCTCACCCATCACTCCTCCGGCGACCCCCTGCCCATCCCGGCCTACGGTGCTGACACCATGTAAGCTGGCACCTGGCTCAGCGTTTGCTGCACCCCGCTGACCCTGGGCACCCAGTCCCGGGGCTGCGTACCTCCCCTCGGAGAAGGGGGCTTCCCTCGCTGGCTCTGGGTGGCGGCAACGGTGCAGGGGGCGCCTCCACGGGAGACAGAGGGGTCTCCCGCCCAGAGAGGCCACCGTGCTCGCCCCTGCTCAGAACCCGGGCGGCCAGTGTTCCCACGGCCTCCCCCCTCTCCGCCCCTGCCCGGGGCGGCACAGCGATTGCCCTGATGGGCCAGCCGGCCCCAGAGGCTGGCCCCGCGACATCTGCTTCCACTCGGAGCACGCGGGGGGGGGGGGGGGGTACGGAGGGGGGAGCAGATGGGGGGAGGCAGGACCAGCCCCAGGGCCTCTGCAGCGGGCGCCCGGCCATCGGGCCACTGCTGTCTGTCCCTCTCGGACCCGCCACCGCCCGGCCCGGGCTCTGCCTGCAGGGAGGCCCGACGTGCCACTGTCCTCTCTGGCCTCAGTTTCCCCTCCACAGACACCGGTGAGCCTCGAAGGGCCAGCCTGCTCCTCTCTCTCTGAGCCTCGCCCAGGGGGGGCCCAGACCCGTGCCCGCCCTGGTGCCAGGCTGGGCCTCTCTGAGGTCTCAGGGCCGAGCCTTCGAGCCTGGCACCGTCAGGAGGAGATAAAGGTTATAGCACAGGTGCCGCCGTGGGCAGCTGGCAGATCCCCCGGAGCCCGGTGACCCGCCCCGTGACCCGGTGAGGCCAGTCCGGCCACAGCCTGCCCGGGGCCGGGGGAGGGAACTGCGGCTTCCAGAAGCCGGGGCAGGGCCAGCAGGGGCAGGCCCAGCGGGCGGACCTGCCCAGACTTGTGCCAGTCAGAGCCGAGCTCTGCTGGCCCTTTGCTCCAAGTCCATTCCCCTCCACGGCCGCTCCCTGCAGCCCGGGTGCCGGGCGGCCACGGCCCAGGCCTCCCCCACTCGGATGGCCCCTGCGGGTGGGCTGCCCGGACACGTGGCCCGAGAGCCGCACTGACGTGGCGGCCTGGGCAGAGCGGCTCCGGCAGCCGTGGCCGTGACCACAGGGCGGCCGGGCAACCAGCCCAGCCCCAGCCCACAGCCCGGGCCCTCCCCGCGGCCACCCCTCCACCCGCCGGCCCCGGGGGCACGGGAAGGCGGGGTGAACCCCGGGGAGCCACCCCAAAGGGTGCTGAGCACCACCTCCCCCTCCCGTCCCAGGAGGGTGCCACGTCTGCCGGAGCCGGAGCCCGGGGTTTGCGGTTCGGCTCCCCCCTCGGCTCCCACCCCTGCCCTGCAGCCGCAGGTCCCGGCTCCACCACCAGGGGGCGCTGGGCAGCGGGAGGGGGGTGAGGAAAAGGAGGAGGAGGGGAGCATCTGTTTCTGAAAAGCGGCTCAGCCAGGGCCGTGGGGCGGGGCTGGACCCTCAGCTGTGCCCCCCCCTCCCCCAGCGAGGTCCGAAGAGACTCAGCCTGGAACAATGGGGGGGGGAGGGGGAGGGGAGAGGGGAGAGGAGGAGGAGGGAGAGGAGAGGGGGAGGGGAGGAGGAGGGGAGGGGAGCCAGACAAAGGCCCGGAGCCCCGCCCCAGCTGCGCTTCCTTCCTCCAGGTGCTGCTCAGATCGGGCCTAGCTCCCTGGAAGGGGCTCCCATGGGTCTGCCTGTGGGGTCTCTCCCTGGATGGGCCTCGCCTTCCCCTGGGAGCCCCGACAACGGGAACCCCCTCCACTGGGCGGCCTCCAGCGGCGCCCGGGGCCCGCCACGTCCATCAGGGAAGTGGCAGCCGTGGGGCCAGGCCTGCCTGCCAAGTCAGCGCGCTCTGTGCCAGAGGAACCCGCCGGCCGGCCAGACACGCAGACAGACACGCAGAGGGAGGGCCCTGCCCACCGTGCAGAGGGAAACTGAGGCACGGGGACGGGCGGGCGCGGGGAGGAGGCCCTGAGGCCTGCTTGCTGTTGGGCCTCAGGGACCCGTCTCCCCAGAGATGCCCGGGCACAGGGGGAGCCAGGCCGTTGGGCACACCCCTCCCCCTGCCTCTTCCCTTAAGGAACCCCTTGCTGTTTCCCAAGAAGCTGACCCCTCTTCTCAGTCACTAGGTGGCCCTGGGTGAGGGGCCCAGTGCCCTGAAGGGAGTGTGCCAAGCCCCGGGCTCCCCGAAGCCTCCCTGGTCCTCATGCTCACCCCAAACCAGCCCAGGGTCTGGGCCAAGCCAGCAGCTGTGCCCAAGGGGCCAGGCTGGGAAGGAGGGCACCCAGGTCACAGCACTGGGCGGGGGAGGGTGGCCTGAGGCCACACCCAGAGGGAGGGGCAGCGACGAGGGCCTGAGTGCTCCGAGTGGTCCTGAGGTGGGGGCCCGCTCTGCTCTGCGCAGCTCACAGCCCACAGCCGGGCCTGCGGTCCCCGTTTCCCGAGTCTCCAGGCTCCTGAGCCCGGGGCCGGCCTGACAGCACAGAGCAGGACCCTGGGGGGACCCCCCACTCCCCCACCTGCCCCTGTGCAGCGGGAGGCCACGCACCCTGAGGCCAGGGAGCAGGAGGACCTGCCTCAGCCCGGGGACACCTTCAGCGGCACACAGCCACACATACACACGGACACACACACACACACTCACATACACACACGCACACACACACTCACTCATACACATACACACACACACACACTCACATACACACACGCAAACACACACTCACTCATACACATACACACACACTCACATACACACACGCAAACACACACTCACTCATACACATACACACACACACACACACACGCACACACACACTCACTCATACACATACACACACACTCACACACACACACACACACACGCACACACACACTCATACACATACACACACACTCACACACACACACGCAAACACACACTCACTCATACACATACACACACGCACGCACGCACGCACGCCCTGCACCTGTGCTCACAGCGGAGCCCCTGTGGGACCCTGTCCTGCCAGGACCCGCCCAGTCTCTCCATGCTCAGGGACCCCAGCTCAGGGACCCCGGCCCGAGCCCGCAGGCGCCGTCCCCAGCCTTGGTGGTGGGAGCAAGCGTACCTCGAGGGGGAGTGAAGCTCAGGGGTGCCTGACTCGGACCCGAGGGGCTGGGGGGGGAGGCAGGAAGCAGAAATGGGGCGCTGCCCTCGGTCACCCAGGCCCAGAGCCGGCTCTGGCTTGGAGCAGGGACAGGGTTCGGGCTCAGTCCTGGCTGCCGCCCTGGGGCACACAGTCCCCCTCCATCTCCTCGAAGGCGGGCCCACGCAGGCCGGCAGCACGCGTGTGCACCCCCGCACCCACCGGCGTGTCCCCTGACCCGTCCTTCTTGCCGCTGGCCACGGCCGTGCTCAGGACCACTGCCCGGGCCACGTCTCCGTGTCTGCACTTATCGGGTAAGCCGTGCCGTGTCCCGGGCCTCAGTTTCCCCGTCAGTGAAATGGGTGCAAGTCAGACGCGCCCCTGAGTCCGGCCCCACACAGCCCAGGCTGATCGGGCGGCTGCTCTCGTCCCCGAGGCGAGCACGGGGGCAATCCTTCACCCGGCCCGGGCCCCTCTGCCCGGGGCAGGGGAAACCCAGGGTGAGCTCATGCGGGGCTGCGGCTCCCTTCCGGGCATTCAGGGCCTGCAGCCGGCCTTCCGGCCCCGGAGGCCTGGCCACTGGGCACGCAGCAGCAGCAGCTCTGCCTTCCTGCCCCGGTCCCTCTCCGGCTCCACTTCCTGTGGCCAGAGGAGAGGCTGGGAGCCGCAGCATCGCCATAGCGAGGGGATCCTCCCCGGGGGCGCTGGGCAGGACCGGGCCCGGCTGGCTAACCCAGAGGCGCCCAGCAGGGCGGCGCAGGGGAGCGGGTGAGGCCGGGCAGGTGGCCCCATTGCCCAGCTCCCCGTGGACGGCTCCCTGCCCACCCCCAGCAGACTGGGGCCCTCTGCCCTCTTCCTCTTTGGGGCTCCTCCTCCTCCAGCTGCTTCCTCCTTTTCCTCTGGCGCGGACTCCGCTTCCCCCGCCACCCTCCGCCTGCCGGACACAGTCCCTGCCGTCATCACCATCGCCGCCCCCTCTGCGTAGTCTGAAGCCGTGGCGGCCATGACACCAGGGACGCACCGAGCCAGGAGGACACCTCCTCCACAAGCCCCGACCGGCCCAGCGGCCGGGCCGGGGTGCACCCGCAGGGCGCTCACCAAACGTTCAGCTACTGCAGGGAGAACGTCCCTCTCAAGCCGCCAAGGTGGCCACAGCCCCAGGAAGCAGCACTGGGGTGAGGGTGGGCTCTTTTGTTGTTGTTTTTTTTGTAAATATATGTGTATTGGTTTCCGAGAGGAAGAGAGGGAGAGAGAGAAACATCAGCGATGAGAGAGAATCATGGATCGGCTGCCTCCTGCTCGCCCCCTTCTGGGGATGGAGCCTGCAACCCGGGCACGCGCCCTGGACCGGAATGGAACCGGGCCCCTTCGGTCTGCAGGCTGGCGCTCTGTCCACTGAGCCACAGCCGGCAGAGCTGGGCTGGGGGTCGGTAAGAACGAGAGCTCCAGGTTAGAGGAGCTGGGCAGAGCCCCCACCCTGGACTATGGCTGAGGGAGGGGCTGCCTCGGACCAGGCACCAGAGTCACCGCCAGGGCACCTTGCAGGGTGTTCTTAGGGGGGCCCCTGAGCCGTGGCCCAGCCAGAACCTGCCGATCACTCCCCCTCCCTGAGCTTCTAGGTCGGGACTCGTGCCCTGAGCTGCTGGGAAGATGGACAGAGACTGACTGAGCCCTGCCCCCCCCATCTGTCCACCTCTCACCACCTGCTGGGGGTGTGGTGGTGGGACCGGGGCTTGGTCCCTGGTGGCTCAGAGCTTCTGTGAACCAAGTTTCCGCCATCCCGTTCCTGCCAGAAGGATGGGGGCGCCGGGCCGGCGTGGCTCGGGGCCGAGCATCGACTTACGAGCCAGGAGGTCCCGGTGGGACTCCCCATTGGGGGTTGCGGCTAGGTCCCCGGTGGGGGGTGTGCAGGAGGCGGCCGACCCGTCCGTGCTTCTCCCTCACTGATGTTTCTCTCTCCCTCTCCCTTCCTCTCTGAAATCAATGCAGACATGTTACAAATAAAATAACGGGACTTTTCGCCCTGGCCAGTTTGGCTCCGTGGATAGAGCGTCGGCCTACCGACTCAAGGGTCCCAGGTTCGATTCCGGTCAAGGGCAGGTACCTCGGTTGCAGCTAGACGCCCAGTGTGGAGGCGTGCAGGAGGCAGCTGATCCGTGCTTCTCTCTATCGTTGATGTTTCTCTCTCCCCCTCTCCCTTCCTCTCGGAAACCCATACAGGTATGTTACCGATATATAATGGGGCTTTTGGAGACAGAGACCAAGAGAGACTCAGGCAGGGACGGTGTCAGGTCAGGTCCACAGGCCCAGTCCTGCTGGCGGCCTGGGGAGCTCCCTGGGATGCCACCTGATCGGCTGCCCAGGCCCCCATCTGGCAGCCACGGCTCCGGCTCCGGCACAATGGAGGCCGAGGCCGGGGCCTGGCATGGGAGCCCGCGCTCCAGCTGCCTTGCCGTCCGCCCCAGCCACAAGGGCTCATTCTCCTCCTCCCCGCGGCGGCCCTCTGCCCGGGGTGTCCGCCCGCCCTCCTGGGACCCCCTCACGTGGCCTCCTCTGCCAGGCCACCCAGCCTCACCCAGCCGCCCAGCTCCAGGGCGCCCCCCGAAGGACCCGTCTCTCGCCTGCCCACCCGAGCCTCAGGCCGCCGGCCCCAGCACCGGGCAGGGGCTGAGCTCGTGGGATTGGGCACGCCGCGGGCAGAAGGTGTCAGAACCGGCCCAGACCCCCCTCACTCCTTGTGGGGGAGCTCCCCGCTGCCCGGGAGACAAAGCCTGGCCCAGCCTGGGGGAGGGGTGGGAAGAAGGGACCGGAGGCCCAAGCTGCCCCGCCCCCATTCAAATGCTAATGACTCCAGCCAGCGAGGCGAGGGCTGTGGGGGGAAAAAGAGGGGCTGGAGGTAGGCTGGGTCCCTAGACCCCCAAAGGGGGCTCAGCCCCCCACATTCCCCTCCCCAGGGCTGGGCATAAGGTCCCCAGGACAGTCTGTCACTCTGGGTGGCACCAACTGTCTACATGGTCTCCCCACTTGCTGTGCACAACTGCCTGAGGTCCAGGAAGGGGGTTCTCCCAAACTCCATACTGGGGCCAAGCAGCCTGGAAGCTGGGGAGACCCCTGCCTACCAATACCTCAGCTCTGCAGGGGTGTGCCAAGCATCCTGGCCTGTTCCCACTCCCACCTGTGGCTGCAGCAGGCGCCGGTGCTCGGCTGTGTGTGTGTGGGGGGGGAGGGACGGACCCAGGGTACCCACGCTGGGCTGCCCATCCAGTGCACCAGATGGGGCTGGGCTGTGACCCCAGGTCTGGTGGCCCCAAGAGCTGGTCCAGGGAGGGAACGAGGAAACAGCCACCCCAGGGCTTGGGAACCCTGGCCAGGTCTTCCTCCCTCAGTGCCTTGCGGAGGGGGCCCCTCTGCTCCCCCTTGTCATCTTTCAAGAGTACCCAGAGGGCCCCTTCCTAGAAGCACCCCACTTTCCCCCATCCCCCGGCCAGCCAGGACCGCAGGCAGCAGCCCTGGAATCACACTGAACGGCACCTCCGTGGGCCAGAGCCTTTGTTAGACGCAGACAGGATGCCAGAGACACAGACAGGACAAAGGCCAGCGGCCACCCTTCCGGACCCTCGCGGAGCCCCTGCAGGCACAGTCCGTGCTGGCCAGGCCAGGACTCCCGAGCCCTGATGAGCCCCAAGAGCTGGACAGGCCGAGGACAGTCCCCAAATAGCCTGAGCAAGCTGGGGCCCCTGTGAGGTCACCCCAAAAGGAAGGGGCTGACCGCTCTCCCGTAGGAAGAGCTGGAGTCCCTGCTGTGGGCCAGGCCCCGAGCCAGGCTGCAGGCGGGTCAGCAGAGTCTCACCGGAGTGGGGGGGCGGGCTCTGAGGCGCGGGCACGGCCTGTGGTGACACCAGCAGGAAAAAGCCTAAGAAACTTGGGTCTCAGGACCCCCCCAATCCGGGTCATTGGCCTGACACCAAGCCCTTGCCACCCACCTGCCCGCGATTCTCCAGGCCGTGGCTCATCTCCATCCACACCCCCAAGACCAAGTTCAGGGGCACTTCCTTCACCCAACAGACAGACGAGGCGTGTCCAGGGGGTGCGGCTCGTGCCCAGCCCAGGAGGGCCCTGCCCTGCCATCTCAGGGGTGGGCGGGCAGCTGAGCCCACACACGGGCTCTGACGGGGAAGCGGCAGTGCCACAGCCAGGGGTGCACCCGGCCTTGGCAAAGGGGCTGCCAGGAAGGTGCCAGGTGGGGGCCCTGGGCAGAGCCTTGAACAGGCGGCGTGAGTGAGGGGGACCCGGAGAACTCACCAAGTGAGGGGGCAGGCGGAGCGCCAGGGGCTCAGGGGCTCGAGGAGCTGCTGTGTTTACACCCCGAGGCTTTCCCGGCCGGGACCGACTCTCTCCTCTGCCCACACAGCCCCAGACTCTGGCTGCCTTTCCCGGAACGCCGGGCCCAAGGCCCCGATTCCACCTGGGGGTGATGGGTGGCGGAGTGCCTGGATGGGGCCGATATCGGCACCTGTCCCCGTCGGGGCTCCCAGGAGAGCCTCTCCCGTGCGCACACGGCCTCTGCGGGGTGACGGGGTGACAGCGTGCCGGAGTGCCAGCCGGGAGGGAGCCAGGGTGCGGGCGGGCGGGGCGGCAGGCGTGGTTCTGGCCCGGAAGGCGGCTGGCAGGGACCCAGCCCGAGTCCCGTTGCCTGGACCGGTCCTTCCCGCTATGTGGGCCGGGCGCCCAGCTCTCGGGCCGCCCCACGGGGCTCCCCTCGCTGCACCTGGCGGGAAAGGGCCCGCCGGCCTGGACGCTCCCCCCGCGGCCAGGGCAGAGGGGCCCCCAATTCCGGGCAGGGCGTGCTCGCTGCAGGGTCTCAGCACCCCCACTCCCGCAGGAACCGCCATGAGCCCCTGTCCTCCCTGCCTGGGCCCAGGCGCAACTCTAGCCCCAACTCGGGGAGCCCATCCCACAGAGAGAGCAAAGCCAGGGGGCAGGAAGCTGGGGGGGTCCCCACCACCCAGAATACGTAGAGCAGGACCCTGCACCCTGTTTCGCCAGCCCAGTGCGGAGGGGAGCTGGGCCCAGCCCCTCAGCTCAGGCGCCGCCAGTGACCGGCCGAGAGGAGACTGCTGGAGGCCCGGGAGGAGGCTGACCAGCAGGATGGGGTCCCCTCCCCCGGCCCGGCAGGCAGCAGGATGGGGTCTCTACCCTCCACCCTGGCCCGGCAGGCAGGAGGATGGGGTCCCTCCTGGCCCTGCGGGCAGCAGGATGGGGTCCCCCCCGGCCCCGCGGGCGTTCCACCGCGAGACACCCCCTGGCCGCCCGCCGTCCTCGAGGCGGAGACAGGAAGACGCAGAGCAGCCCAGGAGGCCGGCCGCCGCCCCTTCCTGCCCCTTCTCTTCCTCCCGCAGCGCAGAGCGGATGCCATTTTGAAACCTCGGGCTGTGCCCCTGAGGCCAGGCCCCCAGGGACAGTCAACAGATGGGCGGACGACGGCACACACAGCGCCCGGGGCCCGAAGCCTCGGGGAGGGCCCATCTCTCAGCCTGGGGACCCCACAGCAACTCGGGTGAGGGGCCACACCCCCCCACACCATCCAGCTTCCAAGCTGCTGCTTCGGGGGGGGGGGGCCTCCCCCCCAACCCTGAAACCCCCAGACCAGGCTGCCACGGAGCACACACCTGCTCCCGGCGGGAGGCTGGCCGGGGACAAGACAGGGCCCACAGCCTCTGCAAAGTCCCCCTCAGCCCCCACCTGCCCCCACACTCACCGCGGGCCTGCTGCCCCCCCCCCCAAGGCTCAGCATCCCCCTCCCCGCCTAGCGGCCCAGAAGGGGTGCGGGGAGCCCGGCCGGTCCACAGCGCCCGCCCTCCCGCCCGCCCGCCCGCCCGGGCAGCAACATGTCGGCTGTCTCACCACTTCCACTTCCCCCACCCCTCAAGCAGCCACCATCTTCCCTGCCTGGGCATGAAGGCGCCGCGACCCAACCTCGTCAGCACTCCGGCGGGTCCCCCGACCTCCCTCACGGCCCCCGCAGGCTTAGGCCCTGGGGAGCAGACCCCAGCCGCTCCCCTGGGGAGCCCAGGCCCCGTGTCCGAACCCAGCGGGACCGGGGCGACTCCGTCGGGGGTCAGGCCCTCTCCTCCCGCCCGCCCGCCCGCCCGGGCCATCGGTGCAGGACGACAGGGCCTCTGGGGAAGGCCAGAGGGTGGGAGAGGACGTGGGGAGGGGAGCAGCGGGTGTGAGAAGTGATGGTGCAGAGAGGAACCTGGTGGGCCAGATGCACGGAGCAGGGATCTCTAAAGGTTTGGGGGTTCCAGCTGGAGAGAGGGCTCAGGAGCAGTCAGGGGTTCCCAATCAAAAGGCCCCTTGGGGTCAGGATGCACAGGTGGGTATGGGGTCCAGAGTAGAGATGGACACAGAGGGAGAAGGAGAGAATGGGGGGAGGGGGCTGGCTGGCAGGGGCCTGGGGGATACTCATGCCCCGTGGGAACAGGGGGAGCAAGCAGGGGGAAGAGGTGGTATCTGAGGGGGGGGCGCTGATTGGGGTTCTGAGGGTCTGTGAGTGTGGTCGCCCCGAGTTCAGGGCAGCTTATGGGGGAGCAGAAGTGGGTGGGTTTGGGGGGGTGTGGGATGAGCTGAGTCTGGATCGGAGGTCTAGGCCCGGCCAGCGTTCTGAACCCATTATCTGGGCGTCCCGGCCGGGCCGGGCCGTGTCGGGGGGGTGCAGGCCCAGTCTGGGGGTTCAAAGCCCTCGTCTGGATGTCTCAGTGCTTGGGGGTTTGAAGCGGGAACAGCGGTCCCGGCGCAGGACGCGGCCTCACCCAACAGCAGCAACTTCACCTCCCGCGCCGCCTTCTCGCCGTCTTCCCGCAGGTTCTTGTCGATCATCTTGGAGCGCTCGGCCGCCGCCTTGTCCTCGGCGCTCACCGTGCAGCCCATCGCGCCGCCCGCCGGCCCGGCCGCCGCCCGGCCCCCGCACGGCCCCCGGCCCAGCTCGGCCCCGCGCCACCCGCTCCGCTCCCGCCGAAGGCGCGCTCCGGGCAGCTCTCGGGTCCGCAGTTCCGAGCGTCTGCGGGCGGCGCCTTCCAGGGCTCCGCGCACCGACGGCGGGGCGGGCCCGGGGTGGGGCCGGGGCGAGCCCGGCCGGGGATTGGGCCGGGGCGGGACCGGGGGCGGGGCTGTGAGGATCCCTGGCCGCTGATTGGCTGGGAGGCGGAGCGAGGACATGAGGCACCGCCCAGGCTCGGCCGGGCTGGGGGCGGAGCCTCGCCGCGGGAGCGTCGCAGCGGCGCAGCGGAGCCGGGAGGGCTGGGACTCGGGCCCGCTGCCGGCGAGGCGGGGCTCCGATTGGGCCGGGACGCCTGGCTCGGCGGCCGGACGGCGGGGGCGGGAGGATCTGGGAGCCCGAGGGTGGGGATCCGGGGCACGGCGCGCCGAGCAGGAACCAGCCTCGGAGCTTCTTTCTGCGAGTTGCGTGCTCGGCGCGGGGAAGGAGTGTCCTCGACTCTGGTTCGAGTCGCTGAACCCCATAAACTTGTTCCGGGACCCACTGAGCCCCGCGCCTCCCGGCCGAGGCTTCCTCCGTCCTCGGGGGGGGGGGGGGTTTCGGCCGGTTTAAAACACAAAACAAAACACGTCCCCGGGACAAGCTCAGGACGTCCTCCTGACACCCTGCCCCCACATCCTAAACCTGGGAACTCACGGCAGTTCCCGCTCTGCCTGCCTCCCTTTCTCTCAAGTCAATTTAAAGTCTCCTGCCACCTCCACGCCTTCTCTGGCACCCAGGGTTTCTCTCTCCCTCCGCCTCTGATCGCCCCGGAGGCATCCTCCTGCAGGTAGCTGTGGGAACCCCTTTCACGTCCGGGGTGCCCAGGGTTCCCAATGTCAGGGTTCAGGATCTGGAGAAGGCCGCACACAAATGAAGAGAGACCGGAAAAGCATCGATTTTGGGGATCATGGGGGCCAGGCGGAAGCCCACCTCTCGGGGGAGGACACCCCCAGCTCTGGCCTTGCTATCCCCTTTTTATTAGGACCATGTGATACATCCATGTCCTTTAGGTCAGGAAGTTCCAACAGTGAGTCAACCAGCAAGAATTAACACAAGGCTAACACGTGGCAGCTGCTTCAGCTACCAAAGTCTCACCTAAGCGGTGAGTGAACAGTTCAGACTTACAGAGCCATTAAGGTTGACCAGGTTTCCTGCTTGTTCTATTTACATCTCTATCCATGAGGCAGTGACTGGTTTCCTGCAGGTAGCCATCCTGGACTTCAGCCTGGGACCCCAAAACTGAGACCCAAATGGGGAGAGAGAGGAAGGGAGAGAGATGCCACCTGACTTCCAGAAACATAGTGGCCGAGACCTTATGGCCTTTCTCCTGGACAGAGGCCGCCATCCTGTGCATTTCTACGGGGACAGCTGGGGAGGCCCCAACCCACTGGCAAGGCAGGTGCACAGAGCCACGAAGGAGAGCTGGCCCCTGACCTGGGCCCCCGCAGGCCCCCACGCAGCACCGGCTCGCTCCTCTCCACCCTGGCACGCTCCTTGTTGCAGCTCACGGGTGGATCTCGGGCTGGCGGCTGCCCCTGGAGGCCTTGCTGAGAGCCCCTGGCCTGGGGGTCCTCCAGTGGCTCCCCTTGGAGCCAAAGCTCAGACGGGCGCTGCCGAAAGCATGCAGCAAACAGGAAGCCACAGGATGCCACACGGGACACAGACACACAGAGCTGTGCCCTATAGGAGCCTCTGACCCACGGAGCACCATAAAACACAACCCCACAGCCAGGAACACAGCCGGCCCTGGCTGGCCTCTCCCCCCACCAGCTCCGCCCTGTGCTTGAGAGCTGATCCTCCCTCCTCTGGCCTCCCCAGCGGGCTCCAAGCAACAGCCAACAGCTCTTGCAGTTGCCGGGCAACGGAGAGAACCTGTCAGCTCCTGGAGGCCAGGCTCACCAGAGGTGGGCCCACACAGACCCCAGCGGATGGGGGCGGGGCGGGGCAGACCCCTGGGAGGCATGGCCGCCTGCAGCCCAGGTCAGGTTATGTGGGCCTCGCACCCTTCCCACCACTCAGCTCGTCCTGCCCAGTTAGGTGCTTTTCCTAGAGTCCAGCACCCCCTGCCTCTGCCCCTCCAGACTGCGCCCTCTCCTCTCCCTCTCTGTCTCCAGGGAGGTCCCCAGGGCTATGGGTAGGCCTCTGTGTGCTACGCCGGTCACATACGTCCCACTCAGGGGCTCCGAACCCCACCGCTCATCTCCAGCCCAGCTTCTCCCCATCACCAGCCCGTGTCCCAGACTGTGCCGAAGCTTCCCCGAGGCACTGCACCCCCCAATCACACACACGCACACGCACACACACACATACACACACCCGCACACATACACACGTACACACACACACACACACACATACACACACACAAGCTGGCCCTGGGCTTGGGATCCTCACTCTACCTATGAACTCTCACCATCCAGAGCCATAACCACCGCCCCACCCCTGCACCCTGTCAATTTCTTCCCCTCCTCAGCTCCCCTTCAAACATGTCTCTGTTCTCTGTCCCTGGAGCCTCTCATTCTAGGCCTCCCGCCTGCCCCTGGCTCCCCGTTTCCCCTACAATTCACCCTCTACACGCAGCAAAGGAGGATCCTGATGAAAGAAGTCGCACACACCTTCCTTACACACGTATGTAGATTGACCTCAGAGAGGAAGGGAGAGGGAGAGAGAAACATCACGGTGAGAGAGAAGCACTGATCGGCTGCCTCCCGCACTCCCCCTACTGGGGATGCAGCCCGAAACCCTGGCACGGGCCGTGACCTCGGGTTCATAGATCAACACTCAACACTGAGCCACACCAGCCGGCTCACAACCCCCCTGTGGCTCCCCCGTGCCCCGGACTGGGCAGGAGCGGAGGGGGCAGGGCACAGGCTGACCGCGAGGACTCTGGGGAGCAGTCTGCAGACTTGCTGGCTGCATGTGACTTTGAACAAGGACCAGAAACTCTCTGTGCCTCGCTTTTCTTGTCAGCAAAATGGGCCCGGCATTACCATCTGCCGCGGCACCGGCTGAGGTCCGGCAGGGGAGGGGAGGGCCGTGAAATGCGCACGCCCCGGTTGGCGTGGCTCTTGGTTGGAGCGTTGTTCACACCGAGGCTGAGGTTTCAGTTCTCGGTCAGGCACACGCCCAGGTTTCAGGTTTGGTCCGTGGTTGGGTGTATGGGAGAGGCGACCGATGGATGCTTCTCTCATACCAATATCTCTCTCTCTCTCTATCTCTCTCTCTCTCTCCAAAAAACAATCAGTAAAACATAACCTCAGGGTGAGGATTCTATACACACACACACACACACACACACGCACACACACACACAATGTATTTTTATTGATTCCAGAGAGGAAGGGAGAGGGAGAGACAGAAACATCCCTGGCAGGAGAGAATCATGAATCAGCTGCCTCCTGCACGCCCCCACCTGGGGATGGAGCCTGCAACCCAGGTAGGTGCCCTTGACCAGAACTGAACCCACAACTCTTCAGTCTGCAGGCCAACACTCACTCTATCCACGGAGCAAACCAGCCAGGGCTGAAATATATATATTTAAAAATATTCAGGCTGAAACCTGTTTGGCTCAGTAGATAGAGCGTCGGCCTGCGGACTGGAGGGTCCAGGGTTCGATTCTGGTCAAGGGCATGTACCTTGGTTGCGGGCACATCCCCAGTGGGGGTGTGTGTAAGAGGCAGCTGATCGACGTTTCTGATTTTCTATCCCTCTCCCTTCCTCTCTGTATATATTTTATTGATTTTTTACAGAGGAGAAGGGAGAGGGATAGAAAGTCAGAAACATCGATCAGCTGCCTCTTGCATGCCCCCTATTGGGGCATGTGCCCGCAGCCAAGGCACATGCCCTTGACTGGAACTGAACCCTGGACCCTTCAGTCCGCAGTCCGACGCTCTAGCCACTGAGCCAAATCGGTCTCGGCAATAAAATATATATATTTTTTTAAATTTCAGAATGTGCATAGCCCATGGAAAGCCCTCAGGAGGGGTGAGTTGTCACAATAGTAATTTCTGGAGGGCCCCATAGGTGACCCCGCTGAGGGTCTCCCCAGCACACCAGCACCCAGCCTCGCCTGCTCCCCCACTCCCCCTCCTCCTCAGCTGTCCTTCCCTGGCTGTGTCCTGGGCTCCCCCCCACCCCAGACCCAGCATCCTGGCCTCTGATCCCAGACGCCTGCAGCATCTCCCAGGTGGCTGCGCATTGTTAGATTGAAGGAACGAATCCCACAGACCCTACTCCCCCCCCCCGCCCCCGTCCATTCCGGAGCTGGGGGAGGTGTACACGGCTAAACCCGTGGACAGGGAAGACTCTGCCGCGGTTGTGTGTGCACAGAGAGGAGAGACCAGGGGTCAGAGCCTCCCTGGGGCACGTGCCCTGGGGAGCTGCCGGAAGAGGAGGAGGAAGGACAATCCAGGAGGAGGGGACAGGGAGATGGGACCAGGGGGTGGCTTTGGGGAAGGGCTGAGGAGAAAGTCCAGAGTCACAGCTGGAGGAACCCCTGGTGGTGCAGCTGAGGCCAGAAGGCGCCGGGACCCACCCAGGCCCTCTAGTGAGGGCGTCACCAGCTGCCGTCACTCGGGGACCCAGGGTGGCTTCCTCGCCGGCGGGATGACCTGACCCTGTGCCCGCAGCCCAGCACCCAGCACCACTGACAGACCATAGAAGACAGTCAAGTGGCATCGAGCAGAACGGGTGGCACCTCGGCTGGGAGGGAGGTGGCCGCTGCCGGCCTTGGGGTGATCACCAGCCACAGAGCAGGCCCAACGTGTCCTGAGGCCCTGGCACCGGCTGGGGAGGGGCTGGGCAGGGGGCTGGGCAGGGGGCTGGACAGAGGGCTGGGCAGGGGGCTGGGCAGGGGGCTGGACAGAGGGCTGGGCAGGGGGCTGGGCAGGGGGCTGGGCAGGGGCTGGACAGAGGGTCAGGGCAGGGGGCTGGACAGAGGGTCAGGGCAGGAGGCTGGACAGAGGGTCAGGGCAGGGGGCTGGACAGAGGGTCAGGGCAGGGGGCTGGACGCAGGGTCAGGGCAGGAGGCTGGACAGAGGGTCAGGGCAGGGGGCTGGGCAGGGCTGAGAGTGAGCAGAACAGAGACCCCCAGGGGCTGTGCTCCAGAAGGGGAAGCTGTGACTTCCCCAAAGGCAGTTTCGGGCGGGTGTGTCTGCCTCTCCCCGAGACCAGAAACCAGCGGAGCCCCAGGATCCCGGAGCCAGTGTGCCCGCCACCCCCTTCAGCGGCTCCCAGGAGCAGGGAGGCCCCAGGAGGCCCTGGGACCTAATCACAGCCGGCAGCCAGCGCCCTGCAGCTTCTGCCCCTGGAGCCGCCCTCCCGGCCCCGCCTCCTGCTTCCTGCTTCCCCCCGCGGCCTCTGAGATTGGAGTCAGCGGCTGCTTCCCCCCTCCTCCCAGCCCCTCCTCCCGGCTCCTCTCCCTCCTGGGGAGCAGTCCGAAGCCTGGGGGGCCTGGGGCCCAAGGCACCCCCTTCCTGTCATTCACCTCCCGCAGAGACCATTGTCTTGTCCCGGGGAGCTCAGGCTCCTGCGCTCCCTGCCAGAAGTTTCTGGATGGGCTGGGGGCCTCCCCTGGAGGGGGGCTCGGCTCTGGGAGGAGAGCTGTCTGTCACTGGGACTCCCTGGTGCCCAGAGCCCAGGGTGAGGGAGGAGCTGGGAGCAAGCCCAGGAAACCGAAAAGAATCTGTGGCTCTGGAGAAAGCCAGCCCAGTGACCCCAGCGCCCTGGGGTGCACGCAGGAAGGGGACAGTCAGAGGAGGGGCCTGGGGTGCAGAGGAGGCACCACCTGTGTGACCCTCCCAGACAAGAGCGTGAAAGGCATAGGCAGGAAGTGCAGACCCTCAGGGGCCGGAGGGGCTGCTGTCCCTGGAGCAGGAGTGGCCTGGCAGCGCAGTGAGCCAGTGGGACAGGGGGTGAGGGTGGTGGCCAGAGGCATACCCCAGGAGGGGGCAGGGAGGGAATCCTGGGCCCCCAGGGGATGGACGCTGAGCTGTGGGTGGTTTGAGCTGTCACAAGCACCTTCTCCAAGCCAGCGACTCAGGTCTGGCCCTGGAATCCAATGGTCCTGGCACTTGGGGTGCTGCTGCTATACTGGGGGAGAGCTGCCCAGGGCCTTGGGAGGGGACTCAGGGGACCCTCGGGGCTTTGAGGCCAAGGTCTGAGCCCAGCCTCGCTCTTTGTCCTTGAAGAATTCATGGCCCAATGTTGCCACTGTGTCTGCCACATCCATGGTCTCCAAAGGCTGCCTCCCCTGGGATCCAGGGTCCTTGGGGGGCCTGGGGAACAGGAATCCCGTCCCCGGAGCCGCTCTCCAGCTCCCAGCCGGAGGGAGTTCAAAGGCTGGCCCCAGGCTGGCTGGGGGCCTCTCCCAACTCCTAGGGGCCTGATTAGCAACGAGGCCGGCTTTAATTTAATGACGGCTTTAATTTAATGACGGAGTAGAAAGAGTCCTAATGAGGATGCGATACAGGCAGCCTGGGATGCCAAGACTCAGCCCCTGGGCCCTGGGGCTCCCGTGGATGCTGGGAGGCTGCGGCCGGAGTCCTGGGAGCCGCCGGGCTCCGCTGTGCTGTGCCACCAGGAGCCGACGCTGCGGGAAGCCGACTCGATAGAGGGAGAGCAGGGGTCGGCAAACTCATTTGTCAACACGGCAAATCGCGGCTTGCGAGCTGCAGTTTGCCTACCACTGAGAGCAGTGAGCCTGGCAGGGACACTTCGGGCTCAGAGAGAAAAGCTTCGGAGACCCCAAGGCCCGAGGTGAGACCAGAGGGTTTGTTGGAGCACAGGCCGGGCTGGGGCTGGGGCTCCTCCAAGCGGGGAGTCGGCAGAGGCGGGAGGGCGCCTGGGGCAGGGAAAAGTTTAAACTTTGTTCCCAGTGTGATGGGAACGGCTGGAAGGCGTTAAGGCAATGACATGACCTACCATCTGCAAGTTCCTGCTGGCTGGGGGGGGGGGGGGGGGTGGTGGTGGTGGTGGGGGGGGGTGGTGGTGGTGGTGGTGGTGGTAAGGAAGGCAGGAAGGGAGGTAGGGGGGACCCCCAAGTGGTGCAGGCGGTGAGAGTAATGGCGGGAAGCCCGTGGAGACTGCACTGCTCAGGACCCCAGGAGAACGGAGCTCCAGGAAAATAAGGGGGTGTGGGTGGGAAGTCACTGGCTAGGCCTCCAGGCTCAGCCTCTCCTCCAAACGGACGCGGCTCAAGACTTTCAGGAAAACCAGTGTCACCGAAACCCGTGTGGCTCAGTGGACAGAGCGTCGGCCTGCGGACTGAAGGGTCCCAGGTTCGATTCCAGTCAAGGGCATGTACCTTAGTTGCAGGCACATCCCCAGTGGGGTATGTGCGGGAAGCAGCTGATCCATGTTTCTCTCATTGATGTTTCTCTCTATCCCTTTCCCTTCCTGTGAAAAATCGATAAAAAATATATTTTTTTTTTAAAAAAGAAGAAAACCAGTGTCCAGGGCTTCCTTCGCCCCACTCCTGCGTCCCCCGTCCCCCCTCTCCCCGCTGGAGTCCCTTCCCATCTCTCCATCGCCAGGGAGCCTTCCACCCCTGCTCCCAGGTTTCCGGCAGCGTCAGGCTCCCGGGAACCCCGAGGCTGCCTGTGTCCCAACGGGGACCGGGCCTGGGGGCGCAGGCATGGGGCAGAGCAGCTGGGTGCAGCCTCGCGGGCCCGGCTGTCCCTCCGCCTTCGGCCTCCCACCCCTGCCCCCGCCCCTGCCCTGGGACCCCGAAAACACGCCTGTCCCTGGCCCACCACAGCCCACACCCCCATTTCCGCCACACACGCCCCGCCCACGGCAGCTCCCGCTGGGAGCCTCTGCAGCCCCGCCCGCCCGAAGCCGGAAGCGGTCCCTGGCACCGCCCCGCCCCTTCCGGGGCCTCTCTAGGCCGAGAGCGGGACCTCGGTGGCCGCCAGCGACCCGGCTGGTTCTGCGGGGCAACGGCGCCCCCTAGCGGGCCCGGGACGCAGCGCGAGAGCAGGAGCCCGCCCAGCCCCGCCTTCTCCACTCGCTGTCACCCCGAAACCCACCTGCCCTCCCGCCTCGTTCGCCCGTCTTCGCCGACCTGCCGCTGCGGGGCCAGGGAGGCCCCCTGCACTGCCTCTCGGAGCCTCCGGGACGCCCGGCCTCCGGGCCCTCTGCAGCCTCGCACCCTCAGCTCACCCCCAGTCCGCGCCAGGTCCCGGCCTTTCTGCTTCTGCGGGTCCGGCATCTTCGGCACCCCCCCACCAGCCCCCGCCCAGGATGCCCCTGGTCCCCCCTCCCCCAATCCAAGGGTCGATGAGACGCTGATGTGGGGGTCACCTCGCTGGACCTTCCCCTGCTTCCCCGGGGGTCTGGCGGTGCGGTACCCATCGCCTGCGCCCAGCCCCGGCCGGCGATGAGCTGGGGCTGCGGGTGCCCGGCCGAGTTTGATCTCAAGACGTGGGCAGGCCCTGGCCAGTGTCGCTCAGTGGTTAGAGCGTCTGCCTGCGGAGTGATTCTGGTCAAGGGCATGTACATAGGGGGTGTGCAGGAGGCAGCTGAACGATGTTTCTAACTCTATCCCTCTCTCTTCCTCCCTGTAAAAAAATGAATAGAACTATTTTAAAGAGAGAGAGAGAATCATGGATCGGCTGCCTCCTGCATGCCCCACACTGCCGATCGAGCCTGCACCCCAGGCACGTGCCCGTGACCAGAATCAAACCCGGGGCCTCCAGTCACCAGGCCGACACCACCCACCGAGCCACACCGTCTTCCTGAAAAGAAGCCTCCGTGGGCCTGCTTCTCTTCCTCCTCCCCCACCCCCCGCATCGATCCAGGTGCACGTTCCTCCCCCCCCACCCCCACCCCCCCGACCCGGCCCTGGTCCGGGCCCTCGGCAGCCGCTGTGGGTCCGCCCTGACCCTCATGCCGGCGAGCAGCTGACGCTGGCCGGGCTCCCAGCCCCACACCCTCCCGGCCCTCCTGCCCCGCTGCTCCGGCTCAGCCTCGATGGTCCCGCCTGGCCTCCCAGCACCTGACAGGAGTGTGCCGCTCAGACCTGCCTGCTGCCTCCTCCGGCCCAGCTCACCCCCCCCCCCCAGCCCCAACTCCTGGCTTTCCTGCCATCGCTCCCTCTGCCTCCCACACCCGAGGCTCCAGTGCTGGCCGCTCTGCTGAACTCAGCACACCCACTGTCCACTGGGCATCTCTCTGTGGACGTCAGCCTGTGTTTCATGGGCAAAACCCAACCTCCCTCCCAGCCTCCCCCTCCCCCAGCCTCCCCCAGCCTCTCCCCAGCCTCCCCCACCCTCCCCAGCCTCTCCCATCCTCCCCCAGCTTCTCCCAGCCTCCCCCAGCCTCTCCCAGCCTCTCCCAGCCTCCCCCAGCCTCTCCCAGCCTCTCCCAGCCTCCCCCAACCTCCCCCACCTTCTCCCAACCTCCCCCAGCCTCTCCCAGCCTCCCCCAGCCTCTCCCAGCCTCCCCCAGCCTCTCCCGCCTCCCCCAACCTCCCCCAGCCTCCCCCACCTTCTCCCAACCTCCCCCAGCCTCTCCCAGCCTCCCCCAGCCTCTCCCAGCCTCCCCCAGCCTCTCCCAGCCTCCCCCAGCCTCTCCCGCCTCCCCCAACCTCCCCCCACCTTCTCCCAACCTCCCCCCCAGCCTCTCCCAGCCTCCCCCAGCCTCTCCCAGCCTCCCCCAGCCTCTCCCAGCCTCCCCCAGCCTCTCCCAGCCTCTCCCAGCCTCTCCCAACCTCTCCCAGCCTCTCCCAGCCTCCCCCAGCCTCCCCCAGCCTCCCCCAGCCTCTCCCAGCCTCCCCAGTGAGTGCAGGGGCAACCCAGTCCCTAGATGGGGTGGGCGTCACCTTGACTTGTCTGTCCCTCCCCTCTCACCCCAGCCCTCCGGGACCGTGCGCCTCTGCCTGCAGGAGCCCGGGTCTGTCCCCGGCCATGGTGCCCCCAGGGCCAGGCCACTCGGCGTCTGTCTGCCCACCGGGTAGTCAGCCCTGTGTCAGGTCCCCCGGGCTCCCAGCCCCACTCGGAGCCCAGCCTCTGGGCAGGCACCCTACCCATACCCACCGACCCAGACCGGCCACCGACACCCACCCACCGACCCAAACTGGCTGAGGCCAGAGACATTTTTTAAAAGCAGAAAAGAGGGAAAAGACCCGGATCCTCTTCACAACACAAAAACGCTTCCGGCTGACCAGGGGCCTCTGGGGCCGGAGTCCGGGCGTCTGGGCCGGACAGGGGGGGGGGGGGGGGGGGGGGGTGAGGCCACTCGTGCTGTCGGTGGGCACTGAGCCCGGATGGGGCCGGCCTTGTGGGCAGCAGAGATGGAGCCCCCCCACGGGACCCCCTCGCCCGCGGTGTGCAGCGGGGAGCTGCTGCGGCACGTCCCCTGCGGCCTCTCCACACGGAGGGTGGCCCCTGCCTGTGCTGCTTCCCGCCCCCCGGGAGCCCAGGCTCCGAGGCGGGGCTGCAGCCTCTGATGGGGAAGGAGCCAGGGCACTGGGGCCGCCCCCTCCCCAGGCCAGCATCCAGCTCTCTCTGGGATCCTGGGGCTCCCCAGGAGGCAGGCGTGGGGCTGATGGGAATCAGGCACAGGAGGTTCCCCCCCCCTCAGCCCCCTACCCCCCGGTGCTGGCACTCCTCGGCCCCGGCGGCCACCAGCCTGAGGAAGTCCTTTATTCGGGGCGCCCCTGCTGGCAGCTGCCCTGCCAGTTTAAACTGGATTTTTCCTGCTGCCCTTTCCTCAGAGGCCTCGCTGGGCACAGGGTCTCCGCTAATGAGGGTTTGGTGCCAAGACCTGGGCAGCTCCGTCCTGAGCCGCTGGCCCCCCGGCTCAGGCCGCCCCAGGCCATGGGCAGCTTCCCCCCCCCCATCCCCGGGGCTGGGACCCGGGTTGCCCCGTCCTTGCAACCCTGCCTGGCCCGGGCGCCCTTGCCCACACTCGGGGCACACGGCCCCCTCACCCCCGCCACCCAGGTGATGGCTGCGGGAGAGCTGCCCGGAGCGGGGGGCGGGGGGGCCTGGACGAGTGGACGGGCGGTGGGGGGCGGGGCCCGCGGCTCCGGAGACCTTGGCGCTGGATGCGGCTCACGTTGCCTCCTTCCGGACGGAGGGAGCCTCTCTGCCCCACTTCCCGGCCTCATTCACCCCCCCCCCCCCGCCTGGCCCCCCGCCGGCGGAGAAAGCAGGTCTGTGCTCAGCCTGGCGCCGGCCCAGAGCAGGGTCTGGGCACGCAGCGGCGGGACGGGGAGGGGGGACTCGCCCAGGCCCACCCCGTCCCGGTCCCGGGACAGACAGAGGCAGAGCGCCCCTGTCACCCCCACGTCCCGGCTCTCACGCCTCTTTCCAGGAACCCAGGCCCCCGGCGGTCAAGAACACGGACGCGGCATGTGTGTGACACGTTATAAAAGGGCTGAGCCAGCCCCCCCTGCCCCCGGGGCCCGGCCTCTCTTCTCCCGGACCCCGAGCTTCGGCCCGGGCTCGGGTGGGGGGAGTCCCAGCCTCCCCAGGGCTGGTGCAGGTGCAGGCAGGGGTCTCTGGGGGGAGGGACGGTCCCCACACCAGCTTCACCCTCCAGAGGACAGGCTGGCTCCAGGTGCAGAGTGGGGGGGGGGTCTGCTCCTGGTGGAGGGGGTGGGAGAGGGGACAAGAGCACCCAAGAACCTGAGCCCATGTGCCTGTGAGGGCCCAGGGGATGGGGTGGGGGTGTGTGTGTGTGGGTGGGGATGGGGACAAGGGAGCTGGGGCCTCAGGGGCAGACCGTGGCCCAGCAGCCAGGCGGGGGGTGGCTGCCAGCCTGATCCCCGCTCTGTGCGCCCCACAGGCGGTGCGACTCAGCGTCTGCCTCTGTGCAAGGGGGGGGGGGGACGGGGTTCGGGGGCATCTGAGGCAACATGAGGGGAGTAGGGGTGCAGCCCGCCCCCCATGCCCAGCTCAGGAAGGTGCTGCAGCCCCACAGCCCAGCAGGGTAGGGCCCACGGGCCTCAGTCCTGGCTCTTTTAGAAAATAAAAACCTTCCACAGAGAGGCCGTGGGCAGGGCCACGCCACCACATCAGCCACGCCTTCCTCCCGGCCCCTCCCGGCCCGGGTGCGAGCAGGGGGCCGGAGTCTGGGGGGATGGACGCGGAGAACAGGACGGCTGTCCTAGTGGCTCCCTCCTTGCCGGCCGGTCCCCGACACCCAGTCAATGATGATGAAACTCAAGCTCATGGTCATCAGCAAGAAGCCAAGCACGGCGAAACAAAGGGCCTGTGGGGTCAGGGGTCAGAGGTCAGGGTCAGGGCCGAGGTCGGAGCCGTGCCCTCGGCTTCACACCAGCCCACGGGCCTCGGGGGCCCCTCCCTCTCGCACCAGGATCTTGGGGGCGGACTTGGCGGGCTCCTTCTCAGCGGGCACGATGCGGAAGTAGAAGATGGCAGGGAAGATGAAGATGAGGCACGGGGCGGACGTGGCGCCTGGGAAGAGAGGGCATGGGCCCGAGGAAATCCAACAGTCCTTTTGGGGGAGACTCCAGGGGGCCCGCCGGCCCCTCCCCCCCCCTGTCCTCCGCCCCCTGGGGAGGCAGGCCAGCTCTGTGGCCAAGAGGAAAGTGAGGAGGCAGGACAGAGGCCTCCGGATACGGGCTCCTGGATACAGCCGTTCCTGAAAGCGTCTCTACTGTTGGAGCCAATCCATCCCTCCGTGCCGCCTCACTTTGGGGTGGATTTCGGACACACAGGACCGGGAGCCCCGTCCTCGACACCCCCGATACTCAGCCCAGCCCGTGGGGCCATCCCTGCAGAGCTGGGTTTGGGAAGGGGCTCCTGAGTTGGGTCCCCCACCAGATGTCTCAGAACTGCTGATCTTCCGACGGTTTGGGGCGTCGCCCCAGGGTCCCGGGCCTGAAGCCAGGCTCCCCGCCCACCAGCCGACCGGCCCTGCGGCGCCCTCCGTCGCTCTGAATTTAAAGCTCAGGGTCCTCCTGGTCACGGAGGGGGGAGGCCTCGCTGTGGGGGGAGGCCTCGCTGTGGAGGCACCGCCCAAGGGTTCGGCGTCCTCAGAAGGTGCGAGAACCGCCTTCCAGACAAAACTTGGGAGGAGGCCATGCCGGGCACAAGGCCGGCAGCCACCACCTCCGTGTGGGTGGGAGGCCCTGGCCGGGTCGCTCAGTGGTTAGAGCACCATTCTGATACCCCAGGTTCAGGCTCCGCCCCCGGGTCAGGGCACGAACAAGCCATCAGTGAATGCATCAAGAGGAACGGCAGATCAGCGTTCCCTCCCCCCTCCTGCCTCCCTCCCTCCCTCCCTCTCTCAAGTCCGTTAAGTAAGTAAATAAACAAATAAATAAGTGCGGGGCGGTAGCTGCTGAACCGCCCGCCCGGAGCTGCAGGGGAAGTCCTTGGGGACCCGCCCGGCGGCCGCTCACCGATGATCCCGAAGATGCCCAGGATGTTGGGGGCGAAGATGACCAGCAGGTTGATGCAGGTGAGCAGGCTGACGGCGATGACCACGTGCCGCAGCCAGCTGAACTCCCGGTTCGGAAACAGCATCTGCTGGATGGCCCGGCGCACCTGGGGGAGACACAGCCGTCAGCCCTGCCCACCTGCCGGCCCCCCCCCCCCCCCCGGGCCCGCTCCCCTCCCCCCGCCCGGCCACCCCACCCCCCGGCCCGGCCACATTCCCCCAGCCTGGCCACCCCCCCCAGCCCGGCCACCCCACCCTGCCCGGCCACCCCCTCCCGCCCCGCCCGGCCACCCACCCCCAGCCCAGCCACCCCCCCAGCCCAGCCACCCCCCCAGCCCGGCCACCCCACCCCCCGCCCGGCCACCCCACCCCGCCCGGGCTCACCGGGAAGAGCACGATGGGCACGGTGAGGGTGACGGCCGTCAGCACAGCCACGCGCACACACAGCATCAGCACGTCGAACGGGTCCACCTGGCTGTAGGTGTGCAGCAGCTCCGACTCCACCCGGTCTGCGGCGGGGGGGGGGGGGCGGTCAGCAGGCGGAGGGGGTGGTCAGCGGGCGGGGAGGGGGGTCAGCGGGCAGAGAGGAGGGTCAGCGGGCGGGGAGGGGTGTCAGCGGGCGGGGAGGAGGGTCAGCGGGCGGGGAGGGGTGTCAGCGGGAGGGGAGGAGGGTCAGCGGGCGGGGAGTGGGGTCAGCGGGCGGGGAGGAGGGTCAGACAGGCAGGAGGAGGGTCAGCGGGCAGAGGGGGGTCAGCGGGTGGAGGGGGGTCAGCGGGCAGAAAGGAGGGTCAGCGGGTGGAGAGGGGGGTCAGCGGGTGGAGAGGAGGGTCAGCGGGCAGAGAGGAGGGTCAGTGGGCAGAGAGGAGGGTCAGCGGGTGGAGGGGGGTCAGCGGGCGGAGAAGGGGGTTAGCGGGCAGAGAGGAGGGTCAGCGGGCGGAGAGGGGGGTCAGCAGGCGGGGGGGTCAGACAGGCAGGAGGACGGTCAGCAGGTGGCCGGGAAGGGTGTGGGCTCGGGCCTGGGTCCCCCCTGACGCGTGCCATGGCGAGCGCCCCCTCCC
>CM050524.1:61363289-61630789 GCA_027563665.1 Antrozous pallidus
CACACTCACCCCCCCCGCCCGCACACCACCCCTGCCCCGCACACTCACCCCCCCCGCCCGCACACTCACCCCCCCTGTCCCGCACACTCACCCCTGCCCCGCACACTCACCCCCGCACACTCACCCCCCCGCACACTCACCCCCCCCGCCCGCACACTCACCCCCCCCGCACACTCACCCCCCCGCCCGCACACTCACCACCCCTGCCCCGCACACTCACCCTGCCCCGCACACTCACCCCCCCGCCCGCACACTCCCCCCCCCGCACACTCACCCCCCCCCCCCCCCCCCCCCGCACACTCACCGAGCTGCCGCATCAGCGCCAGGGGCAGGATGATGGTGACAGAGACCAGGATCACCAGGTAGTTCCCGTTCACGTACCAGTCGCTGGGGGACGGGTCGGGAGGTCAGAGCCACCTGCCCCCCCCAGCGGGGGCGCCCGAGGCACCCGCCCGGCCCTGCGCCCCGTCCCTCCTGCCCTGTCCACTCCCCCGGGTGAGGTGGCCCCTCCATCCGGCTCCACTGTTTGCTCAGGACCCCGGTCCGTCCCGCTCCCCGGGGCCCGGGCAGTGGTGGAGCCTTTTCCACGGGTCTGGGGGCTCCCCAACAATGGAACCCCGTGGCCCCTCCTGCCCGCCCACGGGCGGGGCTCCGGGACCTGGAGGATGAGGGACAGGATGGTCCTGCTGGGCAGGCCCCAACGCCAGCTCCTGGGAACGGCCGGGGGTGCTGTCCCCTCCTCCCAGACCGCTCTCTGCGTCCCCCTCTGTTCTCTGCGTCCCCCTCTGCTCTCTGCGTCCCACTCTGCTCTCTGCGTCCCCCTCTGCTCTCTGCGTCCCCCTCTGTTCTCTGCGTCCCCCTGTTCTCTGCGTCCCCCTCTGCTCTCTGCGTCCCCCTCTGCTCTCTGCGTCCCCCTCTGCTCTCTGCGTCCCCCTCTGTTCTCTGCGTCCCCCTCTGCTCTCTGCGTCCCCCCTCTGTTCTCTGCGTCCCCACTCTGCTCTCTGCGTCCCCCCTCTGCTCTCTGCGTCCCCACTCTGCTCTCTGCGTCCCCACTCTGTTCTCTGCGTCCCCACTCTGCTCTCTGCGTCCCCCCTCTGCTCTCTGCATCCCCCTCTGCTCTCTGCGTCCCCCTCTGCTCTCTGCGTCCCCCTCTGCTCTCTGCGTCCCCCTGTTCTCTGCGTCCCCCTCTGCTCTCTGCGTCCCCCTCTGCTCTCTGCGTCCCCCTCTGCTCTCTGCGTCCCCCTCTGCTCTCTGCGTCCCCCCTCTGTTCTCTGCGTCCCCACTCTGCTCTCTGCGTCCCCTCTGCGTCCCCCTCTGTTCTCTGCGTCCCCCTCTGCTCTCTGCGTCCCCCTGTTCTCTGCGTCCCCCTCTGCTCTCTGCGTCCCCCTCTGCTCTCTGCGTCCCCCTCTGCTCTCTGCGTCCCCCTCTGCTCTCTGCGTCCCCCTCTGCTCTCTGCGTCCCCCCTCTGTTCTCTGCGTCCCCACTCTGCTCTCTGCGTCCCCCCTCTGCTCTCTGCGTCCCCACTCTGCTCTCTGCGTCCCCCTCTGCTCTCTGCGTCCCCCTGTTCTCTGCGTCCCCCTCTGCTCTCTGCGTCCCCCTCTGCTCTCTGCGTCCCCCTCTGCTCTCTGCGTCCCCCTCTGCTCTCTGCGTCCCCCCTCTGCTCACCGACCCTGGCCCAGGGCGGCCTCTATTCTCCGCCCGCCTCACCCACGTGTCTGACCCCCTCGGCTGAACTGAGATGGGCAACTGGGACACCCCGGGCTTAATTCCCGGGGGGGGGGGCCCTCACACGGCCACAGCAGGAATAGAGGCGCTTAGAGCTAAGCCCTCGGCCCTCGGGTCTGCCCTGCGCCCAGGGCCCTGTGTCCTCGCCGGCCCCCGGGGCTCTCAGGGGGGCGGGGGGCCCCTAAGACTAGGTGCCTCACACCAGATTCGATCCCTCCGGGCAGCTCTCTGCCCCTCCCCCCGCCTTTGTGGGGTGTCTCCCCCTCGCCCACCTGGGCTCCCAGGGCCAGGAGTGGACAGGGGAGCAGCCCGGCTCACACACCCCACCCCACCCCACCCCGGGGCTCACAAAGTTTTCTCCTCCAGGTTCAGGAAGGTCTGAATGACCAGGGGCAGCTCGGACTTGATGATGTACAGGTAGCTGGACATGGCTGGGGAGGGGCGGGCAGGCACGGGGTCAGCGGCCAGCTCCCCCCCCCACCCCCACCCCGCGAGCACCTCCCCACCCTTCGCCCGGCCTGCCCGCCGCCCGCACCTCCGATGTTCTGCAGCGTGATGGCCAGGGCGGCCGCCAGCTTGCCGGGGGTCCCGAAGGCGCGGTAGCCCAGCTGCTCATAGGCACGGATCCCTGGGGGCCGAGGGTTCGAGTCAGGAGCGCCCCCCTACCCCGCCCCCCCCACAGGCGGCCCCAGGCTCACCCACGACCCCCGAGGACTTGAGCAGCAGGTGGATGGAGTAGCTGGAGAGCAGGGCCACGGCGGTCAGCAGGAACCTGGGACGAGGGGGAGAGAGGACCTGGGCTCCCCTGGCCAGCGGAGGCCAGGGCCCCGGGGGGGGGGGCGCCGTGGCCGCTGGGGGGGGGGCCTCTGTCCGGCAGGCGGTTTACCGCGGTGTGGGCTGCGTGTGCGCCCGCCCCTGCCGCCCGGGCCGCGGACGGGAAGCCGGGGGCCCCGGGGGCGCCTGCGGGGGAGGGGGCGGCACTCACAGGAAGAGCACGATGCCCGTGTTGGCCATGGCGAAGGCCAGGCCCAGGATGCCGCTGCCCATGATGGCGTTGCTCAGGTTGAACACGGACATCCCGAACGAGGTCTTCCCCTCAAACTGCGCGGGGAGGGGCGAGGCGGGGACGGGGCTCAGCGTCCCCTCCCTGCCCCTGCCCCTGCCCCCAGGGTGCCCTCATCCCTCCCTGCCCCTCGGCCTCCCTCCCTCACCCTCACCACCCTGGGCGCCCCCGCCCGCCCCCTTCCCCCGGGTGCCCGCCCCCCCCGCCCCCCCCGCTCACGTCGGTGAAGTGCGGCTCCTTGCCCGGGCTCTTCTGCAAGAAGTCCTCGCCCTCCACTCGGCTGGGCTGCGGGCCTGGGACCCTGCAGGCACCGGCGGGCGGGCGGTCAGCTGGGCCCGGCTCTGCGCTGAGCCCCGGCGGCCGCCCCCCCGCGCTCACCTGTCGCTGCCCGCCGTGGGGGTACCCGCTGGGTGCAGCCCCTCCGAGTGCTTGCCATTGGGCACCAGCTCCACCATCTCCGTCTGCAGAGGCGCCTCCATGGCTCCCAACCTCAGAAACCTGCGGGGCGGGCGGGGGCCGGGTCAGCCGCTCTGCCCACACCCCCCCCCCCCCCGGGGCCTGCCTGTGGGGGACCAGAGCTTGGACGCCTGGGTCGCCACGGCGTCCCGAGGGGCCCCTCCTCCGCCCAGGGCTCCCCTCACGCCCCAACACACGCACGCCGGCCAGCCCGCCCTGACGGCCTCAGTCTCCCCACCCGGGAAGCGACGGCCGGTCGGACGCCCTACGTTCAGAGCCCAGGGGCGCAGGAGGCCTCCACATCCCACTCGGGGGGCCCGGACCGTCCCCTCCCCGAGGCGGGCGCCGGGAGACGGTTTCCTGTGCCCGCGGTGTGCCAGGGGCCTCCTGGCCGGCGAGGGGGGCACGGCCCGGCGGCTGGAGGCGGGAGCGGGTGAGGGCTGCGGGCCCGGTTCCCAGCCGCCCGCGGGCACCGCTGGCAGCCCGAACAAAGGCCCCTCTGTGGGCTCCGAGCTGGCGCTGGGCATGCCACCCCCTCGGAGCCAGGAGGCCTGAGGCGGTGCTGGGCGCTGGACACCTGGCCTGCCCGCCCCCGCCTGCAAGGGCCCTCGGGGCCTTCTGAGAAGTGGGGGCCCCGGACCCCGTTCTCCGGGCCACCCAGGCCTCACCCTCCGCCGGCCCTGGCTTCAGGCCCCGCTTTCCCTCCCGGGAGCCCCCACCCTTAGGTGCTCATGGCGAGGGCCCGTCGAGCAGCCCCCCCCCCCCTTCCTGGAGCCCCAGGCCAGGGCTCAGGGCCTTGCCAGCGCCCTTTCCTGCTTTGGGGCATTTGGGGGCGGGGCTCGCTGGGGTTCATGGAACTAGCCCCCTTGCCGTCCCCACCTCCCCCCGCCGTCCCGATCCCCACCCCCCGTCATGCTCACTGCCCGGACGGCTCTCTGGCCCCTCTCCTGGCCCGGGGACGGGAGCCCCCACCTATGGCAGAAGGCACCTGGGCACGGTGCCCCGGGATCTATAAGCCGCTCTGAGGCCAGTGGGCCAGCAGGGGAGCGAGGCCAGCGCGGTGACCAGCGTGCGGACAGACTGCCAAGCAGGTCAGCCAGAGCTGCGCCCTGCGCCACGGCACCCCTCCGCCTGGGAACCCTGATCCTGCCCGAGAAATCCGGACGGTCTTGGGGTTGCTCTTGAACCTGGAGCACCGCCGGGACCTCGAGCCTGGGAACGGGGGAGGGGAGGGGAGGCCAGGCTTGGGCCGGGGCCCCGAGTCCCGGGGGCCACAGCCACACAGAACTGAGCGGAGCTCAGATGCCAGACCTGTTGTTTCCGGGGCCCCCACGCCTGGCACCGGGGACCCCCTCACCGGCCTCTCCCTCCTCCGACGCGGGCGTCTGGACCAGCGGTGGGCAAACTCGTGAGTCCTCAGAGCCAGGTGCCAACAGGACAACGACTGACATTCCTTCGGAGAGCCAGGCGTTTTAAACTTAAACGTCTTCTGACGCCGCTTCTTCCACACAGACTCGCCCGGGCCGCGGTGTTTTGTGGAAGAGCCGCCCTCCAGGGGCCGAAGAGCCGCAGTTTGCCGACCACGGGTCTGGACCCTCCCCTCCTGCACCCAGCCCTGCCCCAGGACCCTCCATGGGAACATCTCCTCTCACACCCCGTCTGGGGACCAGACCCCCGACACCAGCCTGCTCCGCCCCCGTGCCCTCCACAGGCCCAGCCGCTGTGGGGGTGCCAGCACCCGGGGTGCCAGTCACTCCGGACGCCCCGGCTCTGAGCTGGGGTTGCCCTCCCGGCCTCCCCCCCGCCCCCCGGGCAGGCTGGGACAAGCCCTCAGCGCTGAGTCGGCTCAAGGTGCCCCGTTCTGCCTGAATTACCCCCCCCCCCTTGCAGCCAGGCATCGCCTCCAGGGAGACCAGAGCCCCAGCACAGTCACAGCCAAGGTGCTGGGGCCGGGCTCCCCGTTCCTCACCCCCCGCAGGACCGGAGCTCAGACGTCCAGGGCCTGCCTGTCACTCACAACCAGGCCCCGCTGGTTCTGGGGCTGGCCTGGGGTCCCCGAGAGGACGTGGGTCACGTGGACCCTCAGCTGGCTTGCAGTCTGGAAATGACACCCCCCCAAGCCCCTCTCCGCCACCACCTCCCGGCTCTGGCTGCCACGGAGTGCGAAGTGCAGTGCGGGGGCTGGACGAAGGGAGAGCGAGGCACCACGGAAGGCTTCCTGGAGGCGGCGGCGGGCAGTCAGTTCTGACATTCCCGCGGGAGTCCCCACGGTGGGGAAACAGAGAGGGGCTCAAGCGGGTACACAGCGCGGGCAAAGGCTCTAGGGGGCGGCGTGAGGCAGGCTGTGAGGGGGGAGTGGCCACAGGCAAGCTGACAAGCCTTGACGGCCAAGTCCGGGGGGTTGGTTCTCCGCTCGCGTGCAGGGCCAAGGGCTGGGGGCCCAGGGCGGACCCCCCGCCACCCCCTGAGGCCACCGCCATTTCTGACACGCTCACCCCTCCCTCACCTCGGGCCTGCCACTCCCCACCCAGGCTTCTCTCCACCAGGGAGTCGAGGTGGCTTCAGGGGGCCGCCCCCCCCTGCAAGGAAAGCTGCCCGCACACACTCTCTGGGGACAGCCGAGGGCACTGCTGCCGGGCTGAGCCCCCTGCCTCGCAGCGGACCCCCACTCCGATCTCAGTCTGCCTGTCCCCCTGGGGTCCCTCCTCCCGCGAGGTCTGACCGCAGCTGGGGACACAGCGAGGCCTCTGCCCCCAGAGCCCGCCCCGGGCTGGGAAGCCGGGCTGTGGGCGGGCGTGCGGCCCTGTGACAGGAGGGGTCACAGGGTGGCACCTGTCATTGGCCAGCATGGGCCGAGGCAGGAAATCGATGGCAGGCCGCTGCCCGGCTGTTTGTTCTGCGGGGAGATAAGGGCGCGGGGACAGAGCAGCCGGGGCACCGCCCCCACCACGCCGTCACCCTCACCGTCACCGTCACCGTCACCCTCACCGTCAGGCGCACCTCGGCAGGCGCCGGGTTTGGCTAATTAAAGACTCCTGGCCGGATCCAGGCACCACATGTGTCAGCCGTGGGGGCAGCGCTTCCCTCCCCGTCCCCTCTCCGTGCCCCTCGGTCCCATGTGCCCCTCGGTCCCGTGGCCACAGCCCGGGGGACGCACAGCCCGCGGAGCTGGCTGCCCCCCCCCCGCTTCTCCGGCCAGGGCCCGGGTCTCCGAGGAGCGGCCGCGGGCTGGAGGCTCCTTCGTGGCTCCGCTCGGGGCCTCAGGGATGAGGGCTGCCCCCGTTGTAGCTCCCGATCCCGATCGCTCTCCGCCTTGGCTGGGGCAAGGTGCCCCTTCCGGCCCGGCACCCCTCTGCCCACCCGACGCCCCAGATTTCAGAGAGCACAACCCTCCCGAGGCGAGCTGTGGGCCAATAGGGAGACAGGACTCCCCCTCCCGGATTGCGTGTTTTCAAGGCCAGCGGCCACAGCGATCGGCGGGAACCTGCTCGCTGAGGTCAGGGGCCCAGGACCGGGCACGTGGGCGTGTGCCCAGAACAGGAGAGGTGTCAGCCCCCCGGCCCCGCCCCTGGCACCACAGCTCCGATTCTGACCTGGGTACACCCGATTCTCCGCCCACACCCCCTCCTTGTCAACATCACCGGGTAAGTGGCCAGTGTGTGGGCCACACCGGCTGGTGGCACGCAGGGGGGGCCCACCTCCCCGGCCCCCTCCCCCGGCTCCGGCTCAGTGCCTGGGCGTCCGGAAGGGGGGGGGGGGGCGGCGGAAGGCGGACTTCCCTGTGTCGGGGTGTGTTTTCTAGACGCTCCGCAGATGCTAGAGCTGGGCTTCGCCCCAGACGCCTAGGCCTCCCGCCCCTCAGCCCCGGGCCCTCCTCGTTCAGGCTGCCCCCCGAGCGGCCGGAGCTGGAACCTCTCGGCTCGTGTTGGGACCACAGCCAGCAGCAGCCCCCGCCCCGCTGCCTGCCCGCTGCGAGGGACTGGAGCCCGAGGCCCCGCGGAGGCAGAGGACGGCACATCACATGCCCGGGGCCCCCCGAGCAGGGAAGACCCCGGGCCAGCCGGCCCATCCTCCTCCCTGCTGACCCGGAATCCCCTGGAGGCGGCCAAATATTTGGACAGCCGGACTTCTGGCCCCTAAGAGAGCCGGGGCGGGGGCCGGGGCAGCTCAGGACTCGTCGGGGACCCCGATGGGGGGGCTGGCGGCAAGGTCAGGCTGGAGGAGGGGCTCCATCCAATGTCCAGAGGAAGCAGAGAGAGGCGGGGGGGGGGGGCAGCGGAGAGAGAAAACACGCCGGACACATACTGTCCACGCGCCCTGATCCCGACAGGAACAGCGGGTGGACAGAGGGACACAAGCAGAGAGAACACACAGAGGGAGGCGGCTGGACATTCAGACAGGGAGAGAGAGACGGACAGCCAGGGGCGGCTCAGCAGTGACGCCCGGAGAGAGACAGAGGCGAGACAGCAAAGGACAGGAAGGGACAGAGGGGAGACAGACACGGCCCAGGAGCAGAGGGGCAGCCAGAGGCCCAGGTGAGCGGCGGCAGACCCGGGGAGGGGGGGCCCCCCCGCAGGGGTGACCAGGCAGGACCCCGGAGGACCCACAAAAAGGCTGCCGCGGGGTCTCCAGGTCCCCACAAAGGCAGGCTGTGCCCCCTCCACCAGGTGCAGGGGCATCCGGAGGGCGTGGCCGAGCCCACGGGCCGCAACACAATGGGAGGGAGATCGGAGGGGACGCGGCGGAGCCCCCCGCCCGGGCCCGCACGTGTGAAGACGTGCCAGCTGAGGGCTGCACAGGACGTGGCCTGCGGAGCGGAAATCCAGGGCCCGGCCACCCTGAGCCGCAGACGGAAGGCCCCTCCTGCCCCAGCAGCTGGGCCTTCCCTTCGGCCCCCAAAGCCCCGCCCGGTCCCCTGGAGCACCCCACCCGCCCCGCGTGTGTCCTCTTATTCGGAGCCAAAGGCCAGCCCTCCCCGCTCCAGACAGAGTGTGCACAGGGCACACAGTAGGTGCTCAGTAGATGTTGTTAAACAAATAAGAGGGGTTCAAGGTCCTTGGCGGGCTCCCAGCTTAGCTCCCTGGCTCTAACAGCAGCTGGCCAGCCCTCTACCCACCCCCCCACGGCCTTCTGCACACAGACCCCAAACTCGCCCCAAAACATGCTCCCCTCAAACCGAGTGCCTGCCCCACACCCAGCCCAGACTTTCAGAGCGAGTTCCGTTCCGTTCAGAAACCCGCCCTGGCCCCTCCCAGACGCCGTGAACCCCCTAGCCCAGTGGTGGGCAAACTGCGGCTCGCGAGACACGGTTTGCCGCTGCTCTGGTGACTAATGAGTTTGCTGACCACTGGGATGGGCTAGGGGCTTCATCATAAGGAACATCAACAGCCTGTAACTGTTGGAATCGAGAGTCTCGGTCAGCGGTCGGCAAACTCATTAGTCAGCAGAGCGGCGAGGTGGCTCCGGAGCCGCAGTTTGCCCACCACTGCCCTAGCCTGTCCCATTTCGCCTCAGTTTCCTCATTTGTCTGGGACCTGAGGCCTGCTCTAGACCCCGGAGCCCTGGACCAGCACTGAACAGACGGGGAGTGGGGGGACAAGAGGCCAGCGAGGGCCACAGGGCACAGGGGCTCTCTGGATCCAGGCAGAACAGAGTTCTGAGACCAGCACCCCACCTCCGCCAGAGACGGTCCTGCCCCCATGCCCAGGGGTCAGATTCTCACTCCTGCTCCCCTCATCCATCCTGAGAGACACCTCAGGCCTGGCCTCCTCCACCTGACTCCTGCCCCCTCTACCACCCCCCCCCCCGCCCAAGCATCTCTGGTGCTTCCTACAGGCAGCCTTCCAGGATTGTGCAGAGCTCCCCCCTCGGATGGCACGGTCCCCGGTGGCTTTCTGCACCCCAGGCTGAGCACCCAGAGGCAGGTGCTTGCTTTCCAGAAGGAAGGAGCCCATGCCAGCCTGGGCATGCGGGGGTGGGGGCGGGGCGTGGGGGGAGCCAGGGACCCAGGCCCTGGGAGGAAGGCAGGCCTGGGGTGTGCAGGACGGATGCACCTGGGTTGAGTGTCCCCAAAGTGCAAGGACCGTTGCTCAGCCCCCCCCTCGGACCTGGAGCCCATACCTGGCTTAGGGCTCAGGTCAGTGTAGGGGGGAGAGAGAGGGTCCCCCAGGCCCCTCCCAGAGCTCCCCTCCCAGACCGGTGTAAACACTCGCGCACCAGCATCCGCCCGGCCTGAGCGCGCTGGAGAGGGGCGCACACCGGCCCGCCCTCATTGGGGGCGCCAGCAGCGCCCGCTGCCCGCATGCACGCTGGCCCGGCCCGGCCGCAGACGCACGGGCTCTGGGGCCAACGTGTGTCCGCAGCTCCCCAGGCGGCCCGGCCCGGCCCGCCTCCACCCCCTGCCCGCCGCAGCTGCGTTAAATAGCCCGGCTCCCCGCGCGCTAACCAGCCGTCAGCGGCCAGGTGCCCGTCGGGGCGGCGCTCCAGGCTCGCTCCGGGCCCGGCGGCCCGCTCAGGCCCTCTCCAGCCGGTCCGCCCGCACAGGCTGGGCCTCGGCAGCCCATCGGGTGTCGCCGACCCGCTGTCCCGCCCGGCCCGGCCCGGCCCTGCTCCGAGGCCGGGGCGACATGGCACCCCCCCTCCCGGGGCACCTGCTCCCGCTCCGAGCGGAGCCCGACCGACGCGCGGGTCCGAGCCCTGCGTCCCAGCGCGCGGGGCTTCGGAGGCTCCCGGGCTCGGGGGCTGGGCTCGGGTCGCGGCGGGGCGGGCGGGGGAGCGGCCCGGGGCCGGCCCCGGGGGTTGGGGGGACCGCAGAGCTCGGCCCGCGCGGCGCTGCGGGGCTGGAGTCGGGGCCCCCCGGGCGGTACCTGGCTTCGCGGGGCGGACGCGCGCTGCTCGGCTCTCCGGCCGCTGCTCTGTGCGCGGGCCCCAAGCGGGGCAGGGGGGGGAATGAAGGCCCGGCCCCGCCCCCGCCCCCGCCCCGGGGCGGGGCCGGGCGGTCCGGAGAGGCCAGCCCGGGCCCCTAGCCGCTGCTCTGCTCCGGGAGGGGTCTTTGGAGTCTTGGGGGGCGAGGGGGACGGGATGGGAAAATGCCTCTGTTCCAAGCAGACTCCCTGGGAGCCCCCTGCACCCCGAAAGGCGCTGCCCTCGCCTCCTGGGGCCAGAGGGGCCCTGCAGCCAAGTGGAGTGGGAAGCCGCCAGGGCGCAGGGCTCAGCCCAGTGACAAACCAGAACGGGGTTCGCAGACACCCCGCGGCCTCCCCACCTCCTCACCCAGACGCGACTGAGGCTGAACAGATGGGACAGGAGCCGGGGCCGGAGGGAGCCAAGCTTGGCATGGGCCTGGCTGAGCCTCGCCTTGCCGGACCTCCCTGGCCAGGTCCCCATTTCTTCATTTCTGAGGAGGAGGCAGCTGTCAGTCTGCCTGTGGGAAGTGGGCCTGGGGCTTCGTGCCCTGGGACCAGGGGTTTGGGGGTGGCCCTGTTTTGGGCTGAGGGTGCCCATACCTGCTTCCCCACCCAAGATGGTGGGTGCTGAGGCCCCCGGCGCGGCTGGCAGGGCGCAGGGGGAGGCCTTGACCTCGAAGGTGGGCCGGGGGGAGCGTGCCCAGAGCAGCTGTGTCCGGCTGAGCAGCCACTGGCCCTGGCCCTGTGAGCCCGCGGCCACCCCAGCCTGGGTGTCTGTGTCTGTGCCGACCCTCCCTGGTGCTGGGGACCCTGCCCCTGTGCTCCTGGGCTGGGAGTCAGCACTCCCAGAGTCTCTTCCTCCTGACTCGCTGCCAAGCTTCAGTGTGCCTCAGTGTCCCTGAGTGTCACAGGAATGGCCCTCGGGGGATGGGGGAGGGGAAGCCTTGAACCAAGGGCAGGGGATCAGCTTAGGCTGGAGCGCCCCAGGCCTGGGAGGGGCTAAGAGACAGGCATAGGGAGGGGCAGCGCCTGAAAACCCCCAACCCACCCCCCTCCCGCACACCCATGCCTGAAGGACAGAGGGACTGGTTTGCCCTGTTGATCTGGAGCTGGTGGAATCCTAGGTCAGAGCTGACCTTGGTCTTGAAGGACCCCAAGACTTTCACCTCCCAGGGGCTTGAGGCCTGCCCGGGGGCAGAGTCAGATGAGGGGTTCTGACCGGGTCCCCGGCCTGGCCCACTCCACCATCTGCAAAGGCTGTGCTTCCCAGGCAGTTCGCGAGGGGCCAGGCCGGCTTCAAGGTCACACAGCGTGTGGGTGTTTGGGTCCTCCATGGGGTGGGGGGGCTGCCGTGGGAGGCCGAGGCGGCATGATGTGGGGTCCTGGCCGGGCTGGGGGGCGGGGCTCTGTTTGTTGAGCTGGGCCTGGGCCGGGGCCAGGGCAAACACAGCTCCAGCCTCCCCACCACCTGCCACTCTCCCAGCCCAGCCTGGTGGCCGACAGCTGGCAGCCAGGACAGCTCAGGACTGCGCTTCTCCCGGAGACTGGGGGGAATGGCCGTCTGTCCGTGTGGCCGGTGGGGGCGCCGCCTGGAGGGGAGGCGGGCTGAGCTTTACGGCTTCATCTCAGCACCCCCCCAGCCTCTGCCCTCCCCCTTCTCCCACCGAGAGCTGCCAGGCCCCGGGGCTGGGCTCAGGGTCCGGGTCATTCAGCCTCCTTCCGGTCCGGACCCCTCGCCCTCCTGCTCCCTCTTCATCATGTCCTGTGGCCTCTGGGTAGACAGCCTCCTCTCCCCAGGCCACCCTCCCTGCCACCAACATGCCACCCTCCCTGCCACCAACATGCCACCTCCCCTGTCACCAACATGCCACCTCCCCTGTCACCACCATGCCACCCTCCCTGCCACCAACATGCCACCCTCCCTGCCACCAACATGCCACCCTCCCTGCCACCAACATGCCACCCTCCCTGTCACCACCATGCCACCCTCCCTGCCACCAACATGCCACCCTCCCTGCCACCAACATGCCACCCTCCCTGTCACCAACATGCCACCTCCCCTGTCACCACCATGCCACCCTCCCTGCCACCAACATGCCACCCTCCCTGTCACCAACATGCCACCTCCCCTGCCACCAACATGCCACCCTCCCTGCCACCAACATGCCACCCCCTGGCACACCAGCCACACTGTGAGCCCAGACCCTGTCTTCCAGTCTCGGCCCCTGGGTGCTCTCTCTGTCCCCCAGGCCCGGATGGAGGAAACAGCCGGCACAGGGAAACGGGAGTGTGAGCGTATTGGCCCTACGGTCAAGGCTGCGTGGTGGGCGGGACATGGGCCTGGGGCCACTCGGGGGTTTCTAGGGCTCCCTGCACTCGCGCTCGGGTTCAAACCCGCGCCTGCAGCTCCTACTGCCCTGCCCGCCTGGAGCCTGGGACACTCCGCCTGGAGCAGGAGGGGCTGAGCTGGCACGTCCAGGGGAGAGGGGACCTCCTCTAGTCCTCCCCAGCCAGTCCCCAGAGCTGTGACCTCTTGTCTGTCCTCCAGGCCTGCGAGCCCCCCCCCCCCAGACCTGGCCCCCGCTCCGCTGGCCACTGAAGCGGCTTAATGAGCCCGAGTCACACGGCCGCGGAGTGCCCGCAGGGAGGGCCGGACCGGCCGGGCCCTGACGTCAGCGCATTCCGCCGGCTGATCCGTGCGGGCCAGGTGAGTCCTGCCTCGGCCAGAGCCCGAGGCCGGGGGCCCGGGGCACCTTGACATCTCCAGTGGCCGGACGGCCTGTCGTGGGCACCCCTGCCCACATCACAGGGCGTGGCCAGCGCTCCGAGCCTCTGCCCGGGCTGCGGACCGGGGTGTCATTACACTGGGTGCTGAGTGGGCCGCGGGGGGCTGGCCAGCCCCCGAGAGGGCACTTGAGGCCAGGTGCCATCTCAGCCCCTGGGACCCAGGAACGGGGGTGAGGGCCAGGCAGAGGGGTGAGGACTGCATGGGAGGGGATCCCTAGAGGGGGCCCTAGCCCTGTGTGAAGGCTGGGGCGCTCACCGCCTTTCTTCCAAGAGCAGGCGACTCTGGGGAGACCCCCCGGGCCCCCCTCCAAGCCACCACCTCCAGGTCCTCGAAGCTCCGTCCTCCTCCTGTCTCTGCAATGGAGTCCTGCCCCTCTCCCTGCCCACATCACTGCAGCAGCTGCGCAGGCAGAGGGACAGCCCCGCTCTGCTGGGCCTAAGACCCCCTCTCGGGGGCCCTAACCCAGGGGTCGGCAAACTCATCAGTCCACTGAGGCAAATATCAACAGGACAACGATTGACATTTCTTTGGAGAGCCAAATTTTTTAAACTTCTTCTAACGCCGCTTCTTCAATATAGACTCGCCCAGGCCGCGGCATTTTGTGGAAGAGCCGCACTCAAGGCGCCAAAGAGCCGCATGTGGCTCGCGAGAGCCGCAGTTTGCCCACCACTGCCCTCACCCACTGGCCTGAGACCCATCTTCCCCTCAGGCCTCTGAGCAGCACCAGCATGGTGCCCACATGTGTCCTGGGCTCCCTAACCTCCCAGTGTCCCCCAACCCCATGGCCAGGTCCAGGCCCCTCCCTCCCCTCCAGCCCGCCAGCCCCCCAGGCTCACGGGTGCACCCCGGCTCCAACAGCGGACTGCCTCCTGGCAGGTGCCTCCCGAGCCGCAGGCCTGGACATCGGCCCCCGTTTCCTCTGCGGTCCCAGCTCCCGGGGGGGGGGTCCCCCGCACACGCGGCCAACAGACCCCAACGCTGTCGCTGAGCCCACTCCTGCGGACGCTGGCCCCACGGGGGACACGTCCTCCCCAGGGACCCCCGCCCCCTCACACAGACCCCAGGAAACATGTGTGCCGCATATGTGTTCTTATCAAACATGTTAACGATTCGCTTTTTCTAGAAGCAGATTCGGAAAACATCACTGATGATCACGTGTCCGCTAAAGTCAGGGAAATAAAATTGTACGTCGTTTTAGGTGTAAGAGAAATAAAGTAATAGTTTGCATTTTAATATACCTACTGTCAATCACGTCGATGATTTTTTCAACTAAAATGATGGGAGAAAACGAACATTAAAAATACACGCAGTGCCGAAGCCGGTGTGGCTCAGTGGATAGAGCGTCGGCCTGCGGACTGAAAGGTCTCGGGTTCGGTTCCGGTCAAGGGCATGTACCTTGGCTGCGGGCACATCCCCAGTGGGGGGGTATGCAGGAGGCAGCTGATCAATGTTTCGCTCTCATCGACGTTTCTGACTCTCTACTCCTTTCCCTTCCTCTCTGTAAAAAACCAATAAAATGTATTTAAAACACACACACACACACACACACACACACACACACACACGCAGCGCACACAGGGGCGCGTCTCTCCTTCTGCCCGGGGCCCTCGGATTTTGTCGTTATTTAGAATTCTGATATTTTTTGCACGTGGGTTTCTTCGCAGCCGTTTTGGCTTTTAAATATTGCGTTCACGTTATTTGAGGATTGACATTTTTGGCCCAACCTCACCTTTTGCACCAGAGGGAATGCCTCATGTGCCTCCCCCGGGCCCAGCCCGGCCCAGTGATGGTGCCCAGCTTCAGGGGCTTCTGAGAGCCACCCCCCTCGGCAGCCCAGGCCCCCGGCTGGCGCTCGGCACGTCCTGCTGTCCCCACCCCGTGCCCCCTTCCCTGCTGCTGCTCCAGGGAACGGCAGCCCCCAAGCCCCTGGGCCACGTCCGCCCTGCAGTGCCAGCCAGCTGCGAGTCCACCCCACACTCCCTCTCGATCGCAGACCGTCCCTGCGAACATTGCCCGTGGGCCCCCCCCCCCCCAGCCCCAGCCTCCGGCCAGAGTGCCCCCTCCATGGCAGACAGGTGCTCCGACCTGCAGAACGGTCTCAGGGCCGGCCTGGCACCGGCACCTCGTATCCACCCACAACACCCCCCTCACCCCAAGAAAGGCCAGCGGGCCGAGGCGGAGGTTTATTTATTGCCTAGTGCTGTGGTCGGGAAACTCATCAGTCCGCAGAGCCAAATATCAACAGGACAACGACCGACATTTCCTTTGAGAGGCAAATTTTAACGTAAACGTCTTCTGACGCCACTTCTTCAAAACAGACTCGCCCAGGCCGTGGTGTTTTGTGGAAGAGCCGCACGTGGCTCGCGAGCCGCGGTTTGCCGACCCCGGGCCTAGTGCTCTAGCGGGGGTGCGAGGCCTGCTGCCACCCGGCTGTCGGAAGCTCCTGCCCTCGCCCGGGGTGAGGCTGGGCCCAGGACCAGCAGGGGCGGTGGCTGGTGAGAAGCAGGGCGGGGGGCATGAGGGGGCGTGGGCTTGTCCCTGACGGGTCAGGCATGGCCAGGGGTGATCCCTGAATAGAAAGGGCGAGAGAAGCTGCTGACAGGAACCAGGGTCACCTGGCTTGCGTGTGACCCCACCTGCCTGCCCCCCTCGGGCCTCCATCCTGTCCCAACGCCTCTGCCGGGGCTGATCGATGGAGCCGGACTCTGCCCCAGCCACCCCTCAGGGCAGGGCGGCCATTGGCCAGCGTGGGGGTCAACAGCACTCTCCCTCACTGCCCATCCCCCTGACCGGCTGGGAGGGGGGCACTCCGGGTTGGGGGGGGGGTTGGCAGGGACCTGGTGTCCAAGGACAGGGGGCAGGGCTCTGGGGAAGGGGCTGGGGGCTCCTCTGAGACTGGCATGTGGGGAAGGGTCCCTCCCTGGCACCCTGGAGCTCCAGGCCTGGCCCCCTCGCTAATTCAGGGGCAGGAGCTGCCCGGGCCGGAGCTGGCTTCGACTTTGCACCCCTCAGGCGGCTGGGAGGGACAGTCCCTGGCCACCGGGCGGACAGGTGTCCGGCGTGTCACATGGCGGGGGAGGCTGGGCAGGCGATGACCAGCAGGCCTGCTCGGAGGAGGGACCCCGCCTGCCCCTGCGATGCCTGGAACTCCGGGAGGGAGGGCTGTTTGCGGAGCCCGGACCCACCGGGTGAGTCACGGGCCCCCTGGGGCGGGAGGGCAGCAGGAGATTGGCCAGCGGACACTGCTGAGTCACCGTGCGCGCCAGCTGTCCCGAGTCCTGCCGGTTCCTGGCTGGGGCTGGCTGCGGTGGGTCCTGCGGCCGGTGCCGCCGGCCGGCCGGCCGTGAAGGGCAGCACTGGGCTGGGGGGCACCTGGCTCTGGGAGGCCCGGGAGCCACAGGGGAAGGGCAAGAACTGCAAGTTAGTGGGACGCAGGGTTTGGGGCTGGGGGCTGGTGGGGTTGCAGGCGGGATGGCTGGGCTGCAGGGCCTCAGCACACGCCTGGGTGCAGGAACCCTGCCAGCACCCCAGCCCCCACCGAACTGAGCCGCGGCTGCCACACGTGGAGGTGGGTCTGAAAGGAAGGACACCGGGCGCTGGTCCAGAGATAAAGTGGGCGGGGTTTGTGGGCCGGGGGCGGGGCCTGCTGCAGGGGGTGGAGCCTGGAGGCAGAGGGGTCCGGGAGGTGGGGGTCCCGCAGTGGCCTGGGTGGGCTGCAGCGAGAGGGCGTGGGGAGCGGGGGAGGCGCCGGGCATGGAGGTCGGGGGCCCCGGCGGGGGGGCCGGGGGAGTCCGGGGCCGGGGGCAGCGCCCCTCAGAAGAGGCCGCAGTCTTTGAGGTTCTCCTTGATGATGATGTCGGTGACGGCGTCGAAGACGAACTTGACGTTCTGCGTGTCGGTGGCGCACGTCATGTGCGAGTAGACCTCCTTGACGTCGCGCCGCATGTTGAGCTCCAGGAACTGCACTTTGATGTAGTTGCCCGCGTCCTCGTACGTGTTGGGCCCTGGGGGGTGCAGGGGGGCAGGGGTAGGAAAAGGGCGCTCGCTCCCGCCCGCCCGCCCGCCCGCCTGCCTCGGCCCCGGGCCGCGGGGAGGGCGCCCCCTGGCGGGCGGCTGCTCACCGTCGTAGTCGGGGAAGCAGATGCTCAGGTGCGCCTTCTTGATCTTCTCGGAGAAGACGTCCTTCTTGTTGAGGAAGAGCACGATGGACGTGGTGGCGAAGTAGCGGTGGTTGCAGATGCTGTTGAACAGGTGCAGGCTCTCGTGCATGCGGTTCTGCGGAGGGCGGCGCTGTCGGGCTCGGGGGCGCGGGCGGGGCTCCCCTCCGGGCGCGGGAGGCTCCGGGGCGGTCTCCCCTTCCCCCACCCCCCGAACCCCCTCCGCGGGGCTGCGGCCGCCTCCGCTCCTCCCCGACGGGTCCGGGGCGGCCCCCCACACTCGGGCCCCCCGGGGACTCACCACCTCGTCGTCCCCCCCAGGACCATGCCCGGGGACTCACCACCTCGTCGTCCTCCACCAGCACCATGTCGTAGGCGCTCAGCGCCGCGATGAAGATGATGCACGTGACGCCCTCGAAGCAGTGGATCCACTTCTTGCGCTCGGAGCGCTGCCCGCCCACGTCGAACATCCTGCGGGACCGGGGGCGGGGCCTGCATCCGGGCTCCGCGCCCCCACCCCCACCCCCCTGGCCCGGACCGCAGGCCTCCCCTCGCCTCCGGAGGCTGCCGGGGGTTGCCCCAGACCCGGCGGGTGGCGGGCGGGTCCCTGGAGAGGGGCGGGTCCCTCCTGGAGACGGGTCTCGGGGCGGTGACTCGGGGGCGGGTGGACGGGGTGGGGGTGGGGGGCGGTACCGGAAGTTGAGGTCCTTGAAGGAGAACTGGGTCTCGATGATGCCGGTGGTCTTGACCCGGGAGCGCAGCACGTCCTGCTCGGTGGGCACGTAGCCCGGGGTCACCAGGCGCTGCAGGTCGGAGAGGTAGCTGCGGGGACGCCGCGCGGCTGGGTGGGTGCGGGCGAGGAGGGGGGACCCGCACCCCGACCCCGCACCCCGGCCCCGCGCTCACTAGCCCGCCGAGTCGTTGAGCTGGTACTCGGAGGCGCGCTCGAAGCAGGCCTGGATGCCCGAGTCCTCCCACAGCCGCTGGATGATGTCCGACATCTCCTTGGGCATGGTGCCCTCCTCGATGGTGTCCGCCATGTGCACCAGCTTCCGGGCGTCGTCCTGGGGGCACCGGGCGGGGGGTGGAGGGGCGTGAGCCGGACCCCGGGGAGCCGCCCTCAGCCCCAGCCCGCACCCCGGCCCAGCCCGCACCTGGCGCGCGGAGTCGCCGTACTGGATGTTGAGCGTGCCCATGGCGCGCACGATGGCCAGGATGGACTGCAGCGTGTTGCCGTAGATGATGGCGATGAACTCGAGGCACTCCTCCAGCGAGTACCCGTCCTGGTGGATGATCCTGCGGCCGGGCGGCGGGGCGGGTCAGCGCCTCCTGGCGGCCGCGGGGGGGTGGGGGGAAGGACAGGCCCTGCGCGCACGCTCCGCCCCCTAACTCCCCCCAACCCGCGGCCTCCCCCGGCGGGGACCCGGGCCACTCACTTCATCTGCTTGACGATGGTGCTCTTCCCCGACTCGCCGGCACCTGGGGGGGAAGCCCGGCCCCTGAGCCGCGCTGCCTGCACCTCCCCTCCAACTCCCCTACCCACCCCTTCCCACTCCCCCTCCGCACCCCTGCCACCAGGCCGACCCTGAGCGCCCACCACCCCTCCGTCCCACCTGGTTCCCCCTCCCTCCCAAAGTAGGGCCCTGACACCCCGGGGAGGAAGACGTTTGTAAATGTCAGGAGTGGCCCTGGCCGGTGTGGCTCAGTGGGTAGAGCGTCAGCCTTCGGAGTGAAGGGTCCCAGGTCCGATTTCGGTCAAGGGCATGTACCTTGGTTTTGGGCACATCCCCAGTGGGGGTTGTGCAAGAGGCAGCTGATCGATGTTTCTCTCTCATTGATGTTTCTAACTCTATCCCTCTCCCTTTCTCTCTGTAAAAAATCAATAAAATATATATTTTTAAAAAATATCCTTGGTCCCTAACCGGTTTGGCTCAATAGATAGCGCATGGGCCTGCGGACTGAAAGGTCCCGGGTTCGATTCCGGTCAAGGGCATGTACCTTGGTTGTGGGTACATCCCCAGTAGGAGGTGTGCAGGTGGCAGCTGATCGATGTTTCTCTCTCATCGATGTTTCTAACTCTCTGTCCCTCTCCCTTCCTCTCTGTGAAAAATCAATAAAGTATATTTTTTGAAAAAAAGAAATCTATTCGACAATTATTTTTTTAAAAAATGTCAGGAGTTTCTGAAGAAGACTGGCGGAGCTGTGCTGGGCACCTCCAAACCCAGGTTAACGTAGGCGTTTCGTTTGAAGCCCAAAAGGAAGCATGGAGCGCCCCCTTGTGGAAGTAGGTGGCACCGCAGCACGGGATTATTGGAGCAGGGTCAGCCCAGTTTCTCCCCTGGGGTAGGGAGTGTGTCCCTGAGGCTCAGAGGGCATTAGCGCCTTTGGGGTGGGGTGGGGGGACACAGCTGACAGTCCCCATAAGCCTGTTCTTGCCAGGGCGCTGGGCACAGTTAATGGGATTTCTGGCTTAGTCTCTGGACCCCGAGAGCCTGGGAGGAGCCTGCACCCCGAAAAACATCTCTTCCCCTGGGGAGTGGCAGAGGCCTCTGGGCACTGGTCCACACCCGGTCCCCTCACTGCCATGGCACCTGGGCCTGCGTATGGGTCCCCCTGGGCCTTAGCACCACTCCCCCCTCTAGCTGCTCTGCAGGTCCGCCCACAATAAAGCTCTGGAACCCAGGGCCGTGTGCATGGCTTGAGGTCAGTGGTCGGCAAACCTCAGCTCGAGAGCCACATGCAGCTGTTTGGCCCCTTGAGTGTGGCTCTTCCACAAAATACCACAGCCTGGCTGAAACCAGTGTGGCTCAGTGGATAGAGCGTCGGCCTGCGGACTGAAGGGTCCCGGGTTCGATTCCGGTCAAGGGCATGTACCTTGGTTGTGAGCACCTCCCCAGTGGCGGGTGTGCGGGAGGCAGCTGATGGGTGTTTCTCTCTCTTGGATGCTTCTGACTTTCTATCCCTCTCCCTTCCTCTCTGTAAAAAATCAATTATATATATATATATATATATATATATATATATGTGTGTGTGTGTGTGTATAAATAATTTTATTAAGTTTTTACAGAGAGGAAGGGAGAAGGATAGAAAGCCAGAAACAATGATGAGAGAGAAACATCAATTGATCAGCTGCCTCCTGCACACCCCTCACTGGGGATGTGCTCACAACCAAGGTACATGCCCCTGACCGGAATCAAACCCGGGACCCTTCAGTCCGCAGGCCGACGCTCTATCCACTGAGCCAAACCAGTTTCGGCAATAAAATACGTATTAAAAAAAAATACCACGGCCTGGGTGAGTCTGTCTTGACGAAGTGGCGCTAAAAGAAGTTTACGTTTAAAAAATGTGGCTCTCCAAAGAAATGTCAGTCGTTGTCCTGTTGGTATTTGGCTCTGTGGACTGAGGCGTTGGCGACCACTGTGCTAGGGGGCTCTAGAGGCTGCCCTCTCTCTCTCGGGGCACTGACCTCCTTCCCAAGGGAGCAGCCCTGTCTGGGGTTCACCAGGAGGCCCTGGGTTCGGAGCCCTGCCCCAACCCGAGCACACATGTGCTCCGGACCCACTCCTCCGCGGGCAGCTGCCTGAGGGGGGCCCTCTGGAGGGGTTCCCCGCACACCCAGCCGTGGAGGGCCAGGGGGCCGCCGATGGGGCTGGCCAGGCTCCCCCTCCGCTCGCTGCCCCGTCACAGGCCCGTCCTGCTTCCCAGGCCTCTGACTGGCGGGGGGCCCCGGGCCCGCACCCCTACCCAGAAGCAGCAGCTTCACGGTGCGGGCGTCCTTCTCAGCATCCTCCTTCAGCTTCTTCTCCAGCTCCCGCGAGTGCTTCTCCTCGGCGCTGGCCCCGGCCCCCATGGCCCACGGCCGGCAGGGACTGGTCCCGGGGCTCTTTGGGACAGGGAGCTCTGTAGAACCGGTTCCGGCTCCCAGGACACCCTCTGGCCCGGGACTGTGTGAGCAGTCGGCTGGCTCCCCACGCCCTGTAGGCCTGGTGGGGCTGCTTAGTGGGATTTGGGCGCTGGGGGTCCCCAAGAGCCAATCAGAGACAAGGACAGTTGACTCTGGCTCAGCCCAGCCCTTCTAATCGGGCCAGCATGGCCCCAATCCCCCAAATGCTGACTCTGCACCCACCACCCCTCCGCACATCCTGGGGAGACTCTGCAGGGCCCTGCGCGGGCCCTGCAGCAGGGAGACCTGTCGTGAGGGTCCGGCTCAGAGAGGGGAGCCCGGGGGTGGGGGCGTGGGCAGGGCGGGCAGCCGGGAGCAGAGGGAGATGCGTGCACCGCACCTGCCCAGTGCCCAGCACTGGGCTCTGCACTCTCATTGGGTGAGCTCATGCCTGCCCGGGGGAGAGCGCCCACACAATCAGGGCCAGGGTGCCAACCAAGGGGGGAGGAGCTGAGGGAGGAGGAGCTGAGGGAGGAGGGGCTGAGAGAGGAGGAGCTCGGGCTGAGGGAGGAGCTGAGGGGGCTGAGGGAGGAGGGGCTGAGGGAGGAGGAGCTGAGGGAGGAGCTGAGGGAGGAGGAGCTGAGGGAGAAGGAGCTGAAGGAGGAGCAGCTGAGAGAGGAGCAGCTGAGGGAGGAGCTGAGGGAGGAGCTGAGGGAGGAGGAGCTAAGGGAGAAGGAGCTGAGGGAGGAGCTGAGGGAGGAGCAGCTGAGGGAGGAGGAGCTGAGGGGGCTTAGGGAGGAGGAACTGAGGGAGGAGAAGCTGTGGAAGGAGGGGCTGAGGGAGGAGCTGAGGGAGGAGGGGCTGAGGGGGCTGAGGGAGGAGGAGCTGAGGGAGGAGGAGCTGAGGGAGGAGCTGAGGGGGCTGAGGGAAGAGCAGCTGAGGGAGGAGGAGCTGAGGGAGGAGCTGAGGGGGCTGAGGGAGGAGGACACTGGTGGAGAAGAGGCGGAGCCACACGGTAGGAGGTGACCGAGAGGAGGTGGTGACTCTGGCACTAACCAGGCTCCACGCTCTTCATGGCATCAAGAGGCAAAGGAGGACATGCCACTCTGCCACATGGCGGCTGCGGGGCCTGGCGGGCCTGGACAGGCACGATGCCAGCGGACGGGGTGGGGTGCACGCCTGCCGTGTGCGCCTGGGGCACGTCTACCCTTTACGGGCACCACGTAAGGCGGTGACGTGACACACGTATGTCTGTCTATACTTCTGTGTCCGTGTGCTGTGTGCGCCTTTGAGTGCAGGAGCGTGCCCACGCACACCTGACTGTGACAAGCATGTGCTTCTGTAGTCCTCTCCCTGCACACACGAGCTCACACACACGTGTGGACGCCTCTGTGTGCGTGGGTCCGTAATGCACGGACACGTTAGTGTGCACTTGCCCGTGTGCCCGTGTGCCGGCACTGTCACGTGCCTGCTTGCACGTGGACTTCAGTGCAGTACGGGCTGTGACCAGCAGAGGGGGCCAGGCTCCTGCGGAGAACGTTTTGCAGGTCTGTTGTCAGCTGGGGAAACTGAGTCTGGAGCAGGTCTGGGCCTCCCAGGGGAGGGGCCGTCTGCTCCTCTCCTGCCGGACCTGCGTGCTCAGGGGTCTCGGAGGCACGCGGCTTGGGGCCTGTGGCCTGTGCCGGGGGTTCAGGCGGGACAGGCGCTGCTGGATGGAGTGCTGCCAGCCTGGAGACGCCCGCCCCCATGGGAAGACTCAGGGACCCCAACTCCCAAGGTGCCGATCCCCCCCCGCCCCCCGCTGCCTCCCTGCAGGCCCCTGGCCGCCCTCTCCCCGGCTCCATCTGCCCCAGGAGCCTGAGGCGGGCCGGGCCCCAGCACAGCACCGACTGTCCTCAACACTGTCCCCAGCACGGTGCGGGTGTCCGCTCCCCCCACGGCCTTCATCTCTCCTGTCGGGGAGAGGGGCCCTGTCTGGGAGCCTCAGGTCTCATCCATACTCTCCCCCCCCCACCTCTGCAGGGGGAGGGGGGCACAGGAGCCCAGGTCGGTTAAACCGCCCAAGTCCTGTTTTCTGCATCTCGAGCTTATTTAAAGGGGAGCCAGGCCTGGCTGGTGCGGCTCAGTGGATAGAGCGTCCCGGGTTCAATTCCGATCAAGGGCATGTCCCTTGGCTGTGGGCACATCCCCAGTGGGGGGTGTGCAGGAGGCAGCTGATCGATGTTTCTCTCATCGATGTTCCTGACTTTCTATCCCTCTCCCTTCCTCTCTGTAAAGAATCAATAAAATATATTTTAAAAAACCCAGAAGATTGCAAGGGACTGAGATATTAAAAAAATAAGTAAAAATAAAATGAGGCCAGTCCACTGCCCTCTGGTCCCCTCCTGGCCCCCTAGCCACTGGGGCTGGCCTGCGCCTGGCTGACCACCTCCCCCGCCTCCACAGCCACCGCCTCCCGCTCGAGAGGCACCGCGGCGGGAAGGAAGGGACTGCGGCTGGGGTCCGGGCTGGGGCGAGGGCTGTGGCTTTGGCGAGTGAGGATGGACAGGTATCTGGACAGCGGGAGGAGGGAGAGAAGACCTGCAGGAGAGGACTTGGGGGGCAGCTGTGGCTGACCTGAGCGCGGGCTGAGCCCCCACCGCCTGCCCCCCCAAGGAGAAACACAGTCCAGTCCCAGAGCCAGTGTTTATTCACAAGATGGAACCCCAGGGCGTGTGGCCGGGAGGAGGGGGGCGAGGGCCTCCGGGAGCCCCCTCCGCCTGCCCGCCTGCCCCCAGAGCTATGTACACCCCTCGTCTGAGGCAGGGGCAGGAGGCAGCCCCGGGGAGCCCCTGCCGTCCCCAGGCCTCTGCCCGCAGCCCCGCTGTGCCCGGCCCGAGCCGCCGGCACGGGCAGCCGGGAGGCGGCAGTGACCAGGCAGGGCGGGCAGGGCGAGCTGGACGGGCAGCCCCCCCCACAGCGGCCTCTTTTCGTCCCCAATAAATAGAGAATAAATACCTGGGCAGGGGCCGGCCTGGGCCGGGCGCCCCCGCCAGGCAGGGCCGTGCTGACGGCCCGCACACCTCTCCTCCCCCGACCCGTCGGCTCTCGAGCAGTCCTCCGGCCACGCGGTGCGGCTCGGACGGGGCACACGCTGGCGAGGGCGTCCAGTCCGTGCCCGTCCGGTGGCTCCCTCCGCGAACCGTGGGTCCCGGCGGCGGCGGGGCGGGCGACTCCGTGGGGGCCGTCCATCCGTCCGTCCGACCGGCACGCGGCTGAGTGCGCGTCGCCGCCGCCCAGGCAGGCTGCGTGCAGCCCACCAATAAATACCGTCTCTGAGGGGTGTGTATAGAATATAGATGTTTTATATATATATATCTGTGTCTTTATATTAAAAGGGACGGGCGCGGCGGCCTGTGGCAGGGCTCCGGCCGCCGCCTCATGTGTCCGGGGGGTGGTGGTGGCGGCGGTTCCGGGGCTTTTTCTGGTCCTGGGGTTCGGGGGGCCGGGGGGCGGCCGGGGCCTCCCGGGGGCCGGGGGGCACGTGGCGCCAGTAGCCCTGGCAGTACTGGTGGATGAGGCCCACCTCGGGCCGGGCCAGCAGCTGGGCCAGCTCCTGGTAGGAGGGCGTGGGGGGGCCGGCGCCCGGGGCGGGCGGGGCGCTCTCGGCCGGCGGCGGAGGGAAGAGGGCGGCGTGCACGGCCTCGCGGCCCAGGACGTGCAGCTGCACCCGCGTGACCACGTGCTTGAAGTTGTTCTCGGTGGCCGTGCACGAGTACAGCCCGCCGTCCGCCGGCTGCAGGGCGCGCAGCAGCAGGCCCTGGTCCGTGCGCAGCAGGCGCTCCTCCGCCCGGATCTGCAGGGGGGGGGGGGGGGCCAGGGCTGGGACCCCCTGAGGGCTGGGACCCCCATGCCCAGGCAGGAGCGGGCTCAGGCTGGGCCCCCCCCCCCGATGCCCAGGCAGGAGCGGGCTCAGGCTGGGACCCCCCTCCCCCGATGCCCAGGCAGGAGCGGGCTCAGGCCGTGACCCCCCGCCGCCTGGGAGAGCTGGGCCAGCACCTTGGCCCCCATGCAGGCCCCGTGGGCGTTTCCGACAGCGAGAACCCCCCATGCGGGGTGCACACAGCGTCTGAACGAGGCCCCCGCACCGCTTCCGTTTCGGGGGTGGGGCGGGTGGCTGTGCGGTGAAATTAGGGGCCCTCCCCACCGGGGCCCCTCATGGGCTGTCCATGTGGAGGGCGCCCCACGAGCGAGGGCCCCCATTGGGGTGTCCTCCGATGGAGCGTGTGCGGGGCTCGCAGGCAAAGAGGCGCCTGGGACTGGTTCCCTGTGGCACCGAGAGCCCATGTGACCGGTTCCCGGGGGTCCTCACGGGGGGGGCGGGGGGGGGGGGGGGGCGGGCGCTTTCTCAGAGCGAGGCTGCCCCGAGGGGCTCCAGCCCACATTCACCTGTGGGAGCCGCATGCACAAAGGGCTCCTGCCCCGCGGGGGGGGGGGGAGGGGAGAGTGGGGAGCGGGGGGGGGGGGAGAGCGGGGTGCAGGGGGGAGAGTGGGGTGTGGGGGGGGGAGAGTGGGGAGTAGGGGGGAGAGTGGGGTGCGGGGGGGGAGAGTGGGGTGTCGGGGGGAGAGTGGGGTGCAGGAGGGGAGAGTGGGGTGCGGGGGGCAGCAATCACCTCTCGGCGCCGGTCGCTGGGGTCGCGCTGGAACAGCCACTTGACAGAGGCCTGGGGCGAGCGGGGCTGGCACTCGAGGAAGGCGGCGCTGCCCGCCACGCCGTACTGCACCGACTCCACCGCGTTCTTGTTGGCTGCGGGCGAGGGCGAGGGCGGAGGGCGGAGGGAGGAGGGAGGAGGGCGGAGGGCCGGTGAGGAGGCAGGGCGGAGGGCGGAGGGCGGAGGGCGGAGGGCGGAGGGCGGAGGGCGGAGGGCGGAGGGCGGAGGGCGGAGGGCGGAGGGCGGAGGGCGGAGGGCGGAGGGCGGAGGGCGGAGGGCGGAGGGGGCGGAGGGCGGAGGGCCGGTGAGGCAGGGCTTCCCGCTGGTGAGGGCAAGGCGCGGACAGGCTCCCACCCCTAAGAGGCAGGGTGCTGGGGACGTCGCCTGCTGGAACCCCAACCCCTCATCCCATGCGGGCACGAGAACCCCTCCCCTGCAGCCCCCTTTCCGTGGGGCCCCCTTCCCCTGGGGCCGGGGAGCAGCTTGGTGGCTCATGGGCTCCGGCTGGCGGGGGGGGGGGGGGGGGGGGCGGGTAGGGAAAGGGGGGAGGGGGCTGGCAGGGGGGAGGGCGGGGCGCTCACCGTTGGAGTTGAAGCCGCGGCACTGCCGGATGGGGTTCCCGTGCCGGACGTCCTGCCGGCGGCTCCGCCTGGGGAGGAGAGCCGCTGACGGGGCTGCCTCCGGGAGCTCGCCCCCAGGCCCCTGCACCCTGAGGCCAGGGTGACAGACCCCCCTCGGGGTGACGGCACGCCCCGCCCCCGTGGGGCCCCGCGGCGCTCACCGCTTGGAGGAGGCCGTGTAGCGGGAGCAGGCCTGGCCGTCCCAGGCGCAGTAGGGGTCCCGGGCCAGGCAGCAGTCGGCACAGGCGGCCCCGTAGGCCTGGCAGCGGTGCAGGCTCAGGTGCGTGACGCCCACGGCCGAGGCCACGTACAGTTGTTGCTGGGGGGGAGGGGAAGGGGGAGGGGCGGTCAGTCCCCCCGCCCAGGCAGCCCCCTTCCCTTCCTGTTCTGTGCCTCAGTTTCCCCACCCCTGTGCCGGACCCCGAAGGGGAGCAGGCTCCGCCTGACCCGAAACTCACCCTCTTGGAGGAGATGGTCATGGTCTTCACGGGCGCAGGGTCCTGGGGAGAGAGGAGGGTCGTGAGGCTCTGGGACCTCCCCCCGACCCCGGGGGGCTGAGTGGGGCGCCCCCTGAGGCCCGGGCGAGGGCGGGCCTGGCCACACCCACCTTGAACACCTCCACCTCCTCCAGCATGAGCTCCTCCACCTCCTGGTCGTCCTTGGGCAGCACGATGACCTTCTGCACCGTCCCGCGGTCTGGAACAGGCCGGGCAGGGCCTCAGGGGGCTGAGGGCGCTGGGGGAGGGGCACCGGCCTCAGCCCCGTCCCCACCAGGGCCCGACCCCGCGGGCAGTGGCCAGCAGCTCTGAGCCGGGGCCGACGCATCCCCCCCCCATGACGGGGAGAGGGCTGAGAGGGCTGGCCGGGCTCAGGGGCGCCCCCACCAGACCCTGGCTGGGCCCCGCTCGCTCGGAGGGGCCTCAGCAGGTGCCCCCGGGAGCACCTGTCAGTATTTGAAGGTGTCTGCCAGGTCCCCCCTTTCCTGCTCGTACACGGTCTCCTGGTCCCCAGGGAGGAGAATGGGGTCTGCCCACCCCTCATCTGTTACCCCGGCAACAGGGAGACGGCTCCACAGGACGGAGGTGGCAGAGCTGACCTGGACCGGCCCGTAGCAACCCCCACGGCGCGGGTCCCAGCCCCACGGAGAAGCCCCTCCACCCGGGCCCGGCGCGGGAGGGGCAGGGGCAGCAGCGGGTACCTGTGCCCAGGAAAAGCACCTCATAGCGCCCGTCGGCCGCGTCCACCTGGTCCACGGCGACGGTGGTGAGCCGGTAGGGGGCGCCCGTGCGCACCACCAGGGGCCGCCGCTGCAGTGGGTACACGGGCTGGTACATGAGCGGGTGGCTGCGCATGAAGTTGATGACCTCGTCGGGGTAGTCCTTGGTGGACTTCAGGGACGGCGTGAAGGTCCCGCCCGGGCACTGCGGGCAGGCGAGCGCGTCAGGCCCGGCCGCCGGGGGGGCCTCTGTCTGCCTGTCCTGCCCTGAGCCCCGTCTGCCTGTCCGCACTGCGCCCCGTCTGCCTGTCCGCACTGCGCCCCGTCTGCCTGCACTGCGCCCCGTCTGTCTGTCTGCACTGTGCCCCGTCTGTCTGTCCTGAGCCCCCCCGTCTGTCTGCACTGCGCTGTCTGTCCACCCCCCCCCCCCACCTGCTCCTCCTCAGAACAGCCAGGCGTCTGCCCTGCACCGTCTGTCTTTAACGCCCAGCTGTGCCCTCCCCTCCTGACCCCTGCCCAGCCTCAGTTCACCTCCCTGCCCTCAGCTGACTGCCCGCTGCATTTACTTTTTATTTTGTTTTTGCCCTCTGCATTTAATCAGCCCCTTTGCCTCCTGCTGAGACGCCTGTTGAGGCTTTGAAACCCCAAGATCGGGAGAATCACCTCCCACCACCCACCCCTCACCTACTGTCAGCCACATGCTGACCGCCAGCCTCCCACTTCTGCCAGAATGCCTGAACGCTTCCCTCCAACTTCCAGCTCCCAGCCAGCACTCCCAGGAGCAGCACCCCACTGGAACACCTCCCCCCAAGAGCAGCCCCCTCACCCCCGGAGCAGCGGCCCCGCCCCCAGGAGCAGCGGCCACACTGCTTTGGCTGAGCTGCGTCAGCTGATGGCCTGCGCAGCTGTGTGTAAACGGTGTTTTTGAAATGTCAGCTTCGCAGTGTGGCTCAGTGGATAAAGCGTCGGCCCATGGACTGAAGGGTCCCGGGTTCGATTCTGGCCAAGAGCATGTACCTCCACTGCAGGTTCCATCCCTGGCCCTGATTGGGCCTTGTGTGGGAGGCAACCAACCAATGTGTGTCTCACATGGATGTTCCTGTGTCTCCCCCTCTCCCGCCCTCTGGAATCAGGGGAGGATGCCGCCAGGTGAGGACTGAAAAGCGATGGAGCAGCTTCAGCTCCAGGGAGGGGGAAGGCAAGTGAACCTGTGTGTGTGTGTGTCTCCCTCCCCCCTCCCCCCCTCCCCCGAGCGCCTGTGGGGCCTCCCCGGGAGGAGGGAGGGGTGCTCACCGTGCCGGGCCGTGGGTACGGCATCTTCCCCGAGAAGGGCATCCACTGGTAGTTGGGGCCCTCCTTGTGGGCGAACGGCCCGTTGAAGACCATGCGGATGTCGGCCATGGAGTAGACGCACACGGCGGAGCCTCGGAACACGGAGCTGCGGGCGGGGCGGGCGCTGCTGGTACCGGGGACCCTGGGCCCGGGCCCTTCCCGTCCACCCAGCTCACAGCCCCACCTCACCCTCCCCTGCGGCGCCCGGCCTCACCCCGAGGAGGTGAAGACGGCGTAGATGACGGGGTTCCTCACGTCCTGGGTCTGCTGGACGAACACGTCCTCTGGGGAGAGGGAGCAGCCGCTGGAGGGCACGTGGCCAGGGGCCTGGGGCTGTCCACTTCCACCCAGGAGACCCCCACGGGGGCTCTGACCAGCTTCCCCAGGCCCCGCCCCCAGCGCAAGCCCCCAGGTGTCTAGGCCCCACCCCACCACAAGGCCCCGCCCCAGCGCAAGCCCCCAGGTGTCTAGGCCCCGCCCCACCACAAGGCCCCGCCCCCGGCGCCCAGGCCCCGCCCCACCACAAGGCCCCGCCCCCGGCGCCCAGGCCCCGCCCCGGACTCACGGAGCTCGTCGAAGTGCGTCTCGATGCCGTCGTGGCCGGGCACGGAGCACACCAGCCGCGCCTTCAGGAACGTGCTCCACTTGTTGACCAGGCAGCAGTGGCCGCCGTCGTCATTCTGCGGGGGCAGGGCTGGGTCGGATCTGTGTGCCCATGCCCTCGCCCCCCCTCCCGCTCTGCCCGTCCCTCGGGTCCCCTCGCCCCCGCCCTGCCCGAGGAGGCGGCTGGCAGAAGGGGCTGGGAGGGGCCGCCTACCAGGCAGATGCGCCCGATGCGGGCGTACACGGCGGGGCTCTGCGGCGCCTCGGCCGAGCGCTCGCGGAAGAAGAAGTAGAGCTTGTCGTCGTTGCGCTCCGCGCTGTCGGGGATGAGCTCCGCGTGGATGAACGAGGGGTCTGCGGGGCGCGGGGGTCAGCGGGCAGCCCTCCCCCAGCCCCCCTGCCAGACCCAGGAGCACCCCGACTCCTCCCCAACCGCACCCCCTGCCTCTCCCCCAAATCCAGGAGCACCCCGACCCCTCCCCGGCCAGGCAGGCACAGGGCTGGAAATCCCCACGACATCCCCGGCCTGCCCGCCCCAGGCACCGGGCCCGGGCCTCACCGTTGAGCCAGCGGGAGTTGTGCTGGTCCGTGCGCATGGCCGTCTGCTTGCCCAGGGTGCGGAAGATGGCCGCGTCCGTGCCCATGAAGTCGATGTACACGCCCGCGTACAGCTCTTCGTCTGTGGGCGGGAGGGGTGGGTCAGGGCCGCCCTTTGCCAGGGCCAGAGCCGAGGTCAGGAGCCCACGGACCTGCGGGGGGGGGGGGGGGGGGGGGGCCAGGGCCTGTCTCCCCCGGGCTGCCCAGGGCACTGGGCGAGTGGGTGCAGCAGCCAGAGCCCATTTCTGGGGGCGACCTCCCACCGTGGCCGCTGCCAGCTAAGGCAGGCCCTGCCGGCGGCCCACCAGCCACCTCCACTCCCACGGCATCTCCACCCCCAGGGGCGCTGTGAGCCCCCAGGAGCGGACAGGAGTAAAGTGCTGGGTCCCGGGAAGCAGTGAGTTGTGAGTGCACGGCCCTTTCCGAAGTAACTGGTTTAAGTGGAACCTCATAAAATTCAGTTTTTAAAACAGCTCCGCCCGGAGATGCCGAGTCCGGCTCGCTCCCAGCCTCCCGGCGGGGCCTGTCCCCGGCAGCCACCTCTGCCACCAGGCTAGGACCTCTCACTCGCCAAGACGGGAGGAAAACGCCCACCCCTGCCCTGGGGGGCTGGTGCCGAGGCGGCAGCACGGTGCCTAGCAGCTGCTCCGAGAGGAGGCTGGGTCGGGCAGCCAGAGGACAGGCAGTGCGGGGACCAGGGTCAGCGGGGGGCTGGCCCCTCTGGGCAGGGCAGCAGCTGCTTCTGAGGCCCAGACAGGATCCCTCCTCAGAGAACATCCCCTCAACCTCCCCAGACACCTGGCCGAACCCAGACACTCCCCACCTGGTCACCGGGCCGGGACTCCCCGGGGTGCCTCTGGCCGGCCTCTCCCGCCTCCCAGGCGAACCGAGGACATGCGATGGGATTGTTGCCCCCTCCCCACCACAGACTCAGCCTGTCCTGTCTTCGCCTGCGGCAGCCCTCGGCCACACCGCCTGCCCAGTCTCTGCCCCTCAGCTCACTCACACTGGGGTCTGCCTGGAGCGCTCTCCCCACCAGGTGAACCCCCCCATTGGGGGGTTCAGGGCCAGCATGTCCCCTGAAGTAAGTGTCAGAAGCAGAGGCCACGCTTCCAGGCTGTAGAACGGGGGGGGGGGGGGCCGCGGGGGGGGGGCACTCACTGATGAGGGCTGAGGCCGTGTCCAGCTTGGGGTCGTACGGACACTTGCCCTTCCCTGACTCGAGTCTCTCGGGCTCCAGGTAGAAGATGTAATCCTGCAGGCAGAGGGGGGCTCAGCATCCAGCCGGCAGGAAGGGCAAGACCAACAGCCCAGGGGTACCCGGAGCCACCGCCCTGCATGACCCAGATCTCTGGGTTTGAACTCGGCCCAGCCAGTGGCCAGGGCAAGGCCACACCGTAGGTTCCCAGGGTGCCGCCTGATCCCAGGTCTGAGTGCTCTGCTCTGGGGGCCCCGAGGAGGGCATGGGCGGGCCCTCAGGCCTGAGCCCCTCCACGCCCGCTGGGGCAGGAAGACTGGCGGGGTTTCCGGGGGCCCAGAGGCGCGGCTCCGAGTCTGCCCCGAGCCACGCAGGACAGCACTGGTCAGGGCAGGGCACTGTCCTTTGCCATCAGGGCCCACCAGGTCAGAGGGCTGAGGTCACCATGCCCCAGGCTCTGTGCGCACCCTCGGGACTGACGAAGGCCAGGGCCCTCTGCCTGCCCGCCTTGGGGGGCCTCCAGGTCTCCCCAGGGAATTCACAAAGCCTCCTGCGCCTCCCTGCCCCGCGATGCCAGGAGGGAGGCTGGGGTGGCACAGGGACCGGGAGGGGCTGGGAGGAGAGAGGAGAGGCGCAGAGGCAGGGGGTGCAGCGGGTGGCGGGGAGGAGATGAGAGGTGTGCACAGGCCCATCTCCAGTTTCACTTTGCACACGCGACTTCCAGCACACACGGGACTGCACACATAGCGGGCACGCTCACTGCAGCTGCACACACAGCCGGGCACGCTCACTGCGGCTGCACACACAGCTGGGCACACTCACTGCACTGCACACACAGCTGGGCACACTCACTGCACTGCACACACAGCTGGGCACACTCACTGCGGTGCACACATAGCCGGGCACGCTCACTGCAATGCACACACAGCCGGGCACACTCACTGCAGCTGCACACACAGCCGGGCACACTTACTGCGGTGCACACACACCGGGCACGCTCCTGCAATGCACACACAGCTGGGCACACTCACTGCAGTGCACACACACACCGGGCACGCTCACTGCAGCTGCACACACAGCCAGGCACGCTCACTGCAGCTGCACACACACCGGGCACGCTCACTGCAGCTGCACACACAGCCAGCCGGGCACGCTCACTGCGGTGCACACATAGCCGGGCACACTCACTGCAGCTGCACACACAGCCGGGCATGCTCACTGCAGCTGCGCACACACACACACCGGGCACGCTCACTGCAGCTGCACACACACCGGGCACGCTCACTGCAGCTGCACACACAGCCAGCCGGGCACGCTCACTGCGGTGCACACACAGCTGGGCACGCTCACTGCGGTGCACACATAGCCGGGCACGCTCACTGCAATGCACACACAGCCGGGCACACTCACTGCAGCTGCACACACAGCCGGGCACGCTTACTGCGGTGCACACACAGCCGGGCACGCTCACTGCAATGCACACACAGCCGGGCACGCTCACTGCAGCTGCACACACACCGGGCACGCTCACTGCAGCTGCACACACAGCCGGGCACGCTCACTGCAGCTGCACACACAGCCAGCCGGGCACGCTCACTGCAGCTGCACACACACCGGGCACGCTCACTGCGGTGCACACACAGCCAGGCACGCTCACTGCAGTGCACACACACCGGGCATGCTCACTGCAGCTCCACACACACCGGGCACGCTCACTGCAGCTGCACACACACCGGGCACGCTCACTGCAGCTGCACACACACCGGGCACGCTCACTGCAGCTGCACACACACCGGGCACGCTCACTGCAGCTGCACACACACCGGGCACGCTCACTGCAGCTGCACACACACACACACCGGGCACGCTCACTGCAGCTGCACACACACACACACCGGGCACGCTCACTGCAGCTGCACACACACACACACCGGGCATGCTCACTGCAGCTGCACACACACCGGGCACGCTCACTGTAGTGCACACACACACCAGGCATGCTCACTGTAGCACATGTATGGTGCCCACTGTTCACACGCTGGCACACATGCAGTCTGATGGTCCCCATTCTCAGTACTGCCCACCACAGACACACATGTTTGCAACCATCTGTTCTCATTCACCGGCAGCCCCTGGCCCCATGCCCGCCCCTGCCCAGCCCCGGCCCCCACCCAGTCCCAGGTCAGGACCAGTGACAGACAGCTCTGCCCCTCCCACCCCTGTGCCCACCGGAGGCCCACAGAGGCCCGGACCACGGACCCCTGAGGGAGATGCCGGACTGCACACACGTGCCACATTCCCACTCAGGGTGCTGAGCGAGGTGTGAGATTGAGAGCAAATGTGTGCCTACATGTATGTTGGCATGTGCTCATGCATGTCTACACACGTGTCCTGAGGGCTCAGGCATGGCCCTCCCCAGGCTCCCGTCTTCCCCACCTGGTGGCTTCATGATTTCTCGCTTTCAGGGTGCACACAGCGGACGTGAATCCCGCTGAGGCCTTCAGAGTCACTGCAAGGGGGACTGGGAGGGGCACAGAGATAGGGGGTCCCGCGGGGGGGGAGCGGCCCGGGTGCAGGTCCCGGCAGGAGGGCCAGGCCGGAGGAGCCCAGAGCAGAGGCAGGGCTGCCTGCGTGGCCGGCGGAGGAGCCCACCTGGCGTGGGGCTGTGGGCGTCGGCCGGAGGGCACCGTCCGTGGCTCTGCTGCCTCGGCCTCTGACCACCTGCGTCTGGGTCCAGGGCGTGGCCTGAGGAAACGAGGAACAGGGGTTAGAGCCGGGGGGGGGGCCGGGGCCGGGGGAGCGGGCTCGGGCTGCCGCCTCTCACACCGCACACACCGGGGACACACGTGAGCACCCGGACTCCAGCATACACAGGCGCCTGGGCATGCACACACACACGGCTTGGCGCACGCCTGCACACACGTGCCCCTAGATCCAGTCACTCCTACAAACGCTCCACGAGGTCACGCCAGCCGCACATGTGCCCACATGGAAATGGAAAAGGGCAGAAGCGGGCAGGGTGGGCAGAGCTGGGGAAGGGGCAGCTCCCCGCCTCCGTTGCCCCAGGCTGAGTGGCAGGAGCCGGCCCAGGCGTCCAGCCTGCTGACGCTGAGGCCCCACCGGACCCCTGGCCGGGCTGCGGGCACTGCCACGTGTGGAGCGGGCACCTACTAGGCGCCGGGCACGTGCTAAGAGCTTTGGGGGTCAGCTCACTGCCTCCTCCTTGCACCCACCTATGAGAAAGGCAACTATTAGCCCATGTCTGGGCTCGGAGATGGGGTCTGCGAGGTGAAGGCGGCCACTCACCCAGCATCACAGGGCGGGGCGGTGCAGGGCCGGGGTCACCCCCTCCTCCCATCAGAGCCCTGGACGGAGCCTCCGATGGGGACAGCAGCGGAGGGGGGTGGGCAGGCTTACCTGGGCCCGGCGGCCGCGGTTCACATAGGTGCACATGGGGTTGTAGGCGCCTGTCCCGCACACGTACAGGTGTGTCCGGTTCCAGGGCTGGATGAGCCTCACGAAGTTCCCGCACTCGCCCTGGGGCCGGAGGGAAAGCTGGGAGGTCCCCACGTGGCCGCCAGGCCCCCGCCTCTGGGGAGCCACCCGCCGCCCCCTCCACGCGGCCCCTCGGCACTCACGTTGCCATCCTTGCCGGAGAGCACGCACTCCTCGATGCGCTGAGGCGGGGCCGCCCAGTGGATCTGCCGGACACGGACACGGGGTCAGGCCACGGACACGGGATCAGCCTGCGACCCCCGGGCCCGGCCCCACCCCCGGGCCGCCCGGCCCCGCCCTTACGATGAGGGGCTCGCGGTTGATGTCGTGCAGGTCCAGGGACAGCACGTAGTCCTTGCTGCCCACGTACATGCGGTCGTGGTCCTCGTCCTTGAGCAGGATGCGGTAGTCGGTGGTGTTGAGCAGGAAGTTGAAGAAGTGCGCGGTGCCCGTGGCCTTCAGCTCTGCGGGCGGCGGGCAGCAGTGAGGACCCTCGGAGACCACCCAGTCACACCCCCTTGGCACGGGGCCCCCCAACACTTGGTCGTCTTCATCCCCAGTCTCCCTTCGGGAGCACTTAGCTTCCTCTCTAGTCCCTGACTTATTTATTTATTTAAAATATATTTTATCGATTCTTTACAGAGAGGAAGGGAGAGGGATAGAGTTAGAAACGTCCATGAGAGAGAAACATTGACCAGATGCTCCTGCACACCCCCCACTCGGGATGTGCCCGCAACGAAGGTCCATGCCCTTGACCAGAATCGAACCCGGGACCCTTCAGTCCGCAGGCCGACGCTCCATCCACTGAGCCACACCGGTTAGGGATAGTCCCTGACTTTTTTTTTTTAAAACATTTTTTTACAGAGCAGAAGGGAGAGGGATAGAAAGTCAGAAACATCGATGAGAGAGATCGATCAGCTGCCTCTTGCACACCCCCTACTGGGGATGTGCCCGCAACCAAGGTACATGCCCTTGCCGGAATGGAACCCGGGACCCTTCAGTCCGCAGGCCGAGGCTCCATCCACTGAGCCAAACCGGTCTCGGCAGTCCCTGACTTTTTAAAAAAACGTATTTTTTATTGATTTCAGAGAAGAAGGGAGAGGGAAAGAGAGAGAGAGAAACATCAATGGCGAGAGAGAAACAGATGGGCCCCCTCCTGCACGCCCCACACTGGGGACTGACTGAGCCCCAAACCCGGGCCTGTGCCCGGACCGCGACCTCGGGGTTCACAGGTCGACCCCGACCACGGAGCCACGCCGGCCGGCTCTAGTTGCTGACTTGCTGGGAGAAAGGGACAGCTGGGTCAGCCAGACGGGGCCACACCAAAGCTGAGCCGATTCTCCGGCAATCCCGCCAGCCCTGGGCCCGGGCCGGCAAGGGCCGCGCGCAGGAGCCGGAGTGCCGGCATCAAAGAGCCTGCCCGGGCGGGCTGTGGGCTGCGGGCTGTGGCGGGGCGGGGCTCAGGACAGCCCGCAGACGTGGGCACAGAGCCGGTGCCCTGGCCTCACCACCAGACGGAGGGCAAGGTTAGCCATGGCAAGAACCCCGTGTCTGAGCGGGCGAGCCAGCCACAGGCACGCCCCGCTGCGGCCTCTGCCGGCGGGCCGGCTCCCCAGGCCCTGAGCAGCCAGGGCGCTTCCTGGGGAAGGGCCCTCGGGATGCGGCAGCACCGGATGGGGGTGGGGGCGGGGCGGGGGCGGGCGAGTCCTGGTCTGTCCCCTGCACAAGGCCCTCCCCCCCCCCGGGGCTGGGGAAGACCTGGGAGGACAGGAGGGAACTGGCCACTGACAGGCCAGTGGGCACACAGGGCCCAGGAGACTTGGGGGCCTTCCTTTGGGAGGGAGAGGTGGGGTCCCCCGCGATTCCCCTCCCCCCAGCTATTCCCACTCAGCAGGAGAGGAGACAATGAGGTGATGGACATCGGCCGGGAGGCCTGAGAGGGCAGACTCAGAGCACGCGTGTCCCCAGGGCCCAGGTGTGCACAGCGCACACGTCCTGATCGGACGAGGCTCACCCAGGGGCCACCCCTCACCCGTCTCCCCACCCACAGCTGGTGACCCGACTCCCCAGAACACAGCTGCTAACCCGTCTCACACTGGTTACCACCTCACAGGCGGTCACCACCTCACAGGTGGGCAATCATCGGGAGGCCGGGAGGGAGAACAGCTGGGACCCAGGGCCCGAAGGGGCGGCCTGCGGGGACCAGCAGGTGGCCCCATCCCACCAGTCAGAGCGGGCTCAGCAGCTGCGGAACGGCGGGCGCCCTCCGGGCGGGGCTGGGAGCGGCGGAGGGGCCGGGAGGGGCCGCCGAGGGCAGCCTGGACCGAGTCCGGGTGTGCCGGGCCCGCGGGACGGCGGCCAGGGGACTCCCTCTGCCGCCCGGAGCCATGTCTGCGGCCGCGGGCCCTCCCTGGGCCGCCCGGCTGTGGGCGGCAGGGAACACAGGTGATGGCCTTGGCCGACCTCTGGGACGCAGGGACGCCCGGGGATCAAAGGGCCGCCCCCGGCCTGGCTGCGGCCTCGCCCGAGTCCGCGGCGCCTCTGAAGTCCGGGGCCGGGCGGCCGGCACCTGTCCCGCACCTGTTGTCGCCGCCGGAGTCCCGCCGGCCGCGGCCACAACAGGAAAGTAAACACTCCCGCCCCACGGCCAGGGAGGAAGTGGGGCTGCCAGCAGAGCCCCCCGGGCCGGGGCGGCCGCCAGGGCTATTTAAAACCGGCTAGGGGGCGCGGCATGGCTGGGACGGGTGTTTGGGGGACACTGGAGGGGAGGGAGGCACAGGCTCAAGCTGGCACCTTCGGACACACACGCTGGGCGCAGGGGAGCCCCAAACATCGAGACCCAGGGTCACGACCAGCCACAATCCCCCCGCCGCTGCCCTGCCTGGGCCTCTAGAACCCAGCCCCCCCCCCCCCGACCCCTCGGCCATGCTGTGGTTCCCCAGGCCCGAGCCCCAAGTCCAAGTCCCCCCCTGGGCTCAAAGCCCCAGCACTCCGGCCCCACCCCGCCCGAGGGGGGGGCAGACCCCTCCCCCAGCAGTGCCGGGGGAGAGGGGGTGGGACCAGTCTTGATCTGACATCTGCCTCTCAACTCAATTCAGGGACCAGGACGCGGAGGCAGAGAAGGAAGGTGACAGCCAGAGGACACGGGAGGTGGGGGGCCTTTGGGGTGGGGGAGGGGCCCAGGCCCAGCCGCCCTGGGGGCGGGGACTGCCCCGGCACAGCCAGGCCGGAAGGTGACTTGTCCTCCCTTCACAGGGCACATGACTCAGGACCCTTGGGCCGGCTCCCGGCGGCCACGGGATATGGCGTCAATGGCTCTGCGGTCACAGGACACGGTGTGTCGGTGGCTGTGGGAACGGGGGAGGCCCGGTGGGTGGAGGGGCCCAGGGTCAGGAGCCTGGTCTGATGTGGGCTCCGTGGCTGTGGCTCTGGCTGGGCCTCAAGTTCCCATCTAGACTGTCTCCTGGGCCCTCCTCCCTCTGACATCGAGGGGTCCTGGGGGACAGGAAACGCTAACACTGAGCATCTCTGACCCCCCCTCCCCATCCCTGCCCCCCACGGCCCGGTGCTGGGGTGCGGAGCGCAGAGGGATCCTGCTGCCTCAGCCCCGCTCTCCCTAACGCCACCCTGGCTCCCCCGTCCCGACCCACAGGAGCAGAGCGAGACCCCAAGCCGCCCCTGGCAGCAGCCGCCTGGGGGACAGGGAGAGGGTGGAGTGTGCCGGGCCCCGGGGTGGCTGGGGGGGGGCCCTGGTCTCCTCTCCTGGCGGAGCGTTCCGAGAGGAGAGATTAAACAAGGCTCCCCACAGCCAGCCGCCCCAGTCCGGGGCAGGGTGCTCCCCTGGGGTCTTGTGGGTGGTGGGAGTCCTGTCCCCGCTCCTACCCAGCCTGGAACAAAGAACCTGGGGCCTTTGTTCCGCCAGGGAGCCCATGGGGGCGGGGGGGGGGGGGCACAGCCCGGCCTCCTGCTCCAACCCCGGCCGTCAGCAGGCGTCCCAACCCCTCTAAGGAGCAAGGACTTGGGCCAAGGATCCGGGGCCGCGGGGGCATCGGGGTGTGTGTGCCGGCTGCTGCGGCCCAGCCTGGTGATGTGCTCAGCCAGTCCCCGCCTCGGGGCCCCGTGTCCCAGGCCCAGCTTGGATGGCAGGGGGGCCCTCCCAGGGCGATGGGGGGGGGGGCAGTAGGGGCGCGATCCAGGGCTCTGTGGGTGCTGGGACTGCAGCCGGGATGAGCTCTGACCTTGGGGAGGGCGGGCGATGGGCCCGGGGAACCTGCAGAGGCCCCTCCCCCCCCCCCCCCCCCCCCCCGCCTCCAGGCTGGACGCAGGTTATGTGGGGCGACATCCGGGAAGGCTTTCCGTCATCGGGGAAGGAAGAGCCTCTTCTGGCATCAGACACCTCATTTCCGCAGCGCCCGCCCCGCCCCCCACGGCCACTCATGCTCAGGGTCCCAGGGTCGCGCCCAGGACGCCTGGTGAGGGCCCATCGGCGGTTGGGGGGCTGCGTCTAGGGTCCCCGGGAGCGGCTGGGGGTGGGCGAGGCCGGGGCCGAGGAGGCATGTCCCCAGCCCTCCCCGCAGACCCCAGCGCTGGGCCCCGACCCCCACTGCCCCCCCACGCCCCCTGCCCCCATCTCCGGACACACAGAAAGGGACCCCAGGGGCTCCCCGCCCCCTCGGTTACAGCTCCACAAAGCGGCGGCGCTGACTGACAGGGCACCTCCCCCGGCGGCGCTCGGTAGCGGGGTGATGGACAGGTCCCCGCAGCCCAGCCCTGACCTCCGACCTCCCGTGGGCGGGCGCGGCCCCGATCCTGAGCTGAAAAGAAACGAGGCTGGGTGCCGGCCGGGCCTCCCGTCCTCATCCCCTGCCTTTCCCGGGCGGGAAACCGAGGCAGACAGGAGGCGGGGCGGGGACAGCAGCACGCGTGGCAGAGTGCTGCCGGCCCCCCTGGACACTCCCTGGCGCCCTGGGAGGGGTGGCCCCGCCCCTTTCTCCCTCCCCGAGGGCAGGGGGCCCCAGCTCCCAGCCGCACCTGCTTTTACCGGGCGGCCAGCCGAAGGCGGCAGGCCCTGGCCACAGCCCTGGGACCCAGGGAACCAGGAGCCCCGGCCCCTGAGCTGGGGGCCGGGCAGCCCCAAAGATGTGCACGCAGGCCTCCCCCACCCCCCACCCCCGGCACAGTGTACCCACCTGCCCCCACCCCGAGGCCAAGGCTCCAACCCCGGCCAGGCCAACCGGGCCCCAGATCCCAGGGACACGGAGCGGGGGACACGCCTGTGTGCCCGTGGGCCGGGCCTGGGGTCCCCGCTGCTCTAGGGGCTGCTCTCCCAGTCCCCCCCGCCCTGGGGTGTTCTGGATGGGAACCCCGAGAAGCCAGATCCAGGCTTTGGCCTTGGGTCCCAACTGCCTCCTTAAGGGCACAGGTTCTCCAGATCGGAGAGCCAGAGGGGCCCCTCCTTCACCCCCAAGCAGGTGAGCAGGTCGGTGCCAACAATACCAATTACAGCCGCTCTCAGCCAATTAGCAGCTAATGACGGGCTCTCCCCTCGTCCAACGTAATTAATATGTAAATGTCGGCGTGTTTGTACTCAGTAAGGATTTAATTTAACATCTGCACTGGGGACCCGGTGACACACCGCACCCCTGGAGCTGCCACTTCCTGGGACTGTCTCCTGGGGGGGGGGGGGAGAGACAGGGTGGGGGGGTGGGGGGGGCGGGCGCCTCACGCTGCCAGCCTGCGGGGGGGACGGGGCCCGGCTGTGGCATCCCCGACACGCTGTCCCCAGGGGAATGCTCAGATGGAGCCTCTGGGGGAGAGCCCTTCTTAAGGGCTGTCAGCACCCGCCTCCAACACCTGGACAGGAGCGGGCAGCCAGCAGCTTCCCTCCGGTTGGGGCTGGGGCTGGGGTGTGGGTGTGGGTGCGGGGCTGGGGTGTAGATGTGGGGCAGGGATGTGGGTGTGGGGTATGGGTGTGAGGTGTGGGTGTGAGTGTGGGATGTGGGTGTGGGACTGGGGTGTGGGTGTGGGGTGTGGGGCTGGGGTATGGGTGTGGGGTGTGGGGCTGGGGTGTGGGTGTAGGTGTGGGTCTGGGATGTGGGTGTGGGGTGTGGGACTGGGGTGTGGGTCTGGGTGTGGGGTGTGGGGGTGTGGGACTGGGGTGTGGGTCTGGGTGTGGGGTGTGGGGCTGGGACTGGGGTGTGGGTCTGGGGTGTGGGGTGTGGGACTGGGGTGTGGGTCTGGGGTGTGGGGCTGGGACTGGGGTGTGGGTGTAGGTGTGGGTCTGGGGTGTGGGGCTGGGGCGGGGGTGGGGACTGGGAGGAGGGGTGGGGACTGGGAGGAGGGGTGGGGACTGGGCCTGGGGGTTGAGGGTCGGGCAGGGGCTGGGCCAGGGCTGGGGCACGTGGTTCCCACGCCCGTTCCGCCCCAGCGCCCACTGCTCCGCCCAGCAGACAGGAGGGGCACAGGCAAAGCAGGAGGGAAGGGCGGTCACCCCTGACCCCGCAGGAAGTTGTGACCCCCCCTTCTCCCCAGGTGCCTCCCGGTCCCTCCTCCGCCAGGCCCCAGGGGCTGATCCGAGGGGGCCGGGCTGCTGGCTCCAGAGGCCAGGGTCCCAGAGTGGGGAGCCCTGTGCGTGTGCACTGGCCGGGCGGGGTCCAGGCTGGAAAGGGCTCGGCCGGAGGACGCCGGGCAGGCCAGCGGCTCGCACAGGAATGCGCCCCGAGAAGTGGGGGCGGGGGCTGGGGGGCGGGGGGGCGGGGAGGGCTGCACTGACCCACTTCCCAGGTGGGGACGGAGCCTCCGGTTCCACAGCCGCCCGCCCCTCCCCCCACATTCCAGCGGCGGAAACCCCTCTCCTTCCTCAGCCTCCTCCCTGCGGCTGCAAAAGACAACAAACTCCGCGGCCCACTCGCCCATAAATCAGCGGGGACAGCTCAGCCCCACCTCTGCGCGGCCGCCGGGGTCCCTGCAGGAGTCCCGGGGTGCCCCGCGGGGTCTCGGCGCCTGCCCAACATCTGGTGGGGAAACGGAGGCACCGCGCAGGCAGATGTGTGCTCAGGGCCTTCGTTGGGGGGTGCAGGGGGGGCCGAGATCGGACGCCATGCGGGAAGGCCTGCGGTGACCCCGGGGGGTTCGGAGTGCCAGCCCCGGGGCCCCCACGCAGGCTGAGCAGCGGGGACACTCGGCCTGGGAGGGACGGGGCGTCCGCAGGAGCCGTAGCGGGAAGAACGAGGCTCTCGGCTGAGTGGGAGACCCCAGAGGAAAGAGCATGTCCGGTAGGAAGCCAAGGACAGGTCACGGTGCCAGCGAGGGCGGGGACACGGGGGGGGGGGGGGAGGAAGACTGGGGGAGGGGGCCTGAGCTGAGGCCTGCAGCTCAGAGGGCTCCCTGGTCCCCAGAGGGGCCACTGCTTTGGGGCTGGTCCGGCCTGCGGAGAGGGAGCAGCCTGCCTGTGCTGGGGGGGGGGGGGGGTCAAACCCGACACAGGGCCGCCGGGCTGAGGCCCCCTCCCCACCAGGCCGGCCTCCTGGGTCCCCCGCAGCCAGCACCAGGCTCCGTCTCCCCGGGTCTCCCCAGGGTCAGGGCCGGAGCCCCGAGGCCCGCAGGCCCAGCAAGCTCAGGCGCCGGTGAGCTGGGCCCCGACTCGGCCCGAAGCCTCTGGCATGCAGGCCTCTGGCAGCGGCCGTCCCGCTGTTTCTAAGAAAAATGCGGCAGGAACCCTCTCTGCCTCTCCGGAGCGGGGCGCCGAGACGGGGCCGAGCCCAGGCCAGGCCGATCGGGCTGCGGGAGCCAGGACCCTGGCCCAGGGGGGTCCCTGCAGCAGACTGTGGGCCCTCTGAGGCCTCCCCTCCCCCCATGCATCTCCAACACTGGGTCTCCCTGTGACGAGCGTCACCTCTGGGATTAAAAAGAGCTTAAGAGTCACAAGGACAAGAACAGGGGACCCCCGGCACCAAGCGCAAGACCCCCCCCCCCCGCCGCCGGGAGACCCCTTCCCAGGTGCCACAGCGCACACCTGCCTCCGCTCCTGCTCTTCCCTCCCCGCATCGCCCTTCCCTGATTTGAGATGTAGCCTCCTCCAGGAAGTCTGCCAGGGTGTCCACGACAGCCATTCTCCTCCTGACCGCACCCACGGGACTCAGTCCTTCCCAAAGGCCAGAAACCGGAGGGAGGGGTGAGGCCGTGCGGGGGCTCCTGGGCACCCCGGACCGCCCCTCACCTGTCCGCCTTCTTGCTACTTTACTGGGCCGACTTCCTTTACTGGGGCCGAAGCAGCTGGACTCACGGTTAACCCTCCCAACAGCACAATGAGGTCCCGCCGTGTGCACCCCGGGGCACCCCCATTAGGAAGCGGGGACACAGAGGGACTCAGACACTGGAGGCCCACCCACGGCCAGGATAGAGGGCAGGCCGAGGCTTCCAGGCCCAGGGAGGGGCGAGGGGTGGGAGAGGCTAAGCCCCCGGTCCTGCCGAGGAGGGTGCGAGGGGGTCTGCTGCCTTCCGGGCCAGCCCTCTCCGCCACCACCCCCTGCACCTCTGCTTCCTACCCACCTTCCGTGCCCCAGGGGAAAGGGGGGGCGGGCGGGAGCCGGAGGGAGGGGTCACGAGGCTGGGTGCGCAGACAGGTGCCGACAGCCAGGAGCCCTCTGGGTGGCTGCCTCCCAAGCCACAGGGGGAAAGACGCTTTTATGAGCGGGATGAGATTTTTATCTTGGCGGTTTCTCTTTAAATTCTTTACGATTACGAAGCAGCGGGGCTGCCAGGGAACATGATTTACTCCCTGAGCATGCACCAGCTCCCGCTCGGTGCCAAGGGGCGCGGGAGCCAGGGAGGGAGGGGTGGGCACTGTACCAGGGAACCGGAGACCAGGCCGGCGCTGCTGGGTCCTCCCCCCCCCCGCCCCCGATGGCAGGCCCGTCCGGCCCCCGGCCCCCCACCTCCCTCCGAGGGCGGAGAGGGCCAGATGCGGGGCGGGAGCCGGCCCCCAGGACCTCCCAACTCCCCCGAGTGGCCATTTCCAAGCCCCCCCTCAGGAGGGAGGCAGCTCCCATTTCCAGGAAAGCTGATCCCAAACGCAGGGATCTGGGCTCAAGTTCACGCGTTGGGTCTTCCTTCCTCCCTCTCTCTGGCTCATCCCGGAACACACACCCATCCTGCTTTCCGCTCCCGGCCGCTCAGCCACCTGACCCTGCCCGGCTCCCCGCGCCGCGCCTGGCCTCGAAGCCACGAAGCTCCCGGGCTCCTCACCGCCTCCCTGCAACCTGGAGCTCCCCGTTTGGCTGGCCGGGGGGGAGGGGGGGGCGCGAGGCGGGGGGAGGGCGGATCCTCTCACTCTCCAGCCTCCCTCCCCGTTGAGCATCAGGCCTGGGACGGCTCCCACAGCCACCACCCACCGTGACCCCTGCTGACCTCCGATCTCATCGCCTCCTAACGAGGAAAGTGCCGATGCCGGCGTTCGGGGGCCACGGGCCAATGTCAGCGGCGGCTGGAGGCGGGCGGGGCGGGCCAGCAGGGCCTCGCCGGCCCCCGGAGCCCTCGCCCCTCGGGGACCCTGGCTTTCCTTCTCTGAAGGGACAGAGTCCTGGGGGCGCGAATGCAGCCCAGGGCGGCCCAGGCCTTTGCTGGGGAGGGAGGCTGGGAAGATGCCACGGGACAGGGCTGTGCCCGCATCCTCCAGCCACCCTCACTCCGCCAGGGCCAGGCTCCCTCGTCCTGCTCCGGAGGGCCCCCCCACCCAGGAAACCAGGGGCCGCCTCAGGCCCGGGAGGCGCGCCTGGGTCATCATCAGGGGCTCCTAGTTTCTCCCGATTGCGGGCGTCTTTCCCGACCTCCTTTGTCGAGGTGGCCTTCTGCTCCATCTCCCGTCCCTGCCTCAGTTTCCCTCATGCTTCTCACACGACCTCTCTTCCCCACTGAGCACCGCTCCGCCCCGAGGCCCCGCCAGATGCAGCCGGGGCGGCGGCTGTGCCCGGGGGGCGGGCTCCTGGCACGCAGCGCGCATTCCCCGAGCAGAGGGCCTGCCAGGAGGGCCCCTCCCTGCGCAGCCAAGGTGGTGCCCTCAGGTGCGGGGAGGGGAGCTGCTCGCCCAGACTCCCCCGGCGACGCGGGGGTGCAGGAGGGTGGGGGACGGAGGGGCCCGCGGTCCCGGCTCTCTAGTCCCCCGTGAGCTCAGAGAGCCCCCTGCCCGATCCTGGGGTCCCCCCACTGGACCCCTCCCTTCCGCCTGACCTCGGCTGTGCTGCTGATGGGAGGTTCAGGGCTGGGCAATGGGAGCCCCCGACTCTGACTGAACCCCAGTCTCTTCTCCCTTCCCCCCTCTTTGCTCAAGGCTTGGCGGGGGTGCCGGGCAGGCGGGCAGCAAGCCCGTGTCTGGCCCAGTTCCTGCCTTTGTTCCTTTATCTGCCCTGGGCAGGAATGCCCCGAATGCCAGCCTCCCAATGCAGCGGGACCGAGTCCCCGAGGCCTGCGGTGCCAACCGCTTTATCCGTCTGAGGCACAGATGGGGAAACTGAGGCATGGGGCCCGGGAGGCCACCAGTGCTTCTGGGAGCAGCCCTCTCGGTGCCTAGGAGGAGCCCCCACTTTCCCGGTCCACAGCCAGGCCGCGGGACCCCAACACGCAGGAGCCGGCCTCGGCCCTCCTGCCACACACAGTTGGCGAGGACTCCCGCTCCTCAGCGAGGGCCGCTGCCTGCTCCCGACCCGGCTGAGACCATCCAGGGGCCGGGCGCACAGTCAGAGCTGGGCTCCCAGCTGGCACAGGGGACAGGGTGCCGCTGTCTCTCAGCCAGCTGGACGGTGACCCCTCCCGTACACTGCAGAGTCCCTGGTACCCAGCACAGGGCCTGGCGCACAGTAGGTGCTCCCCTATCTGGTACACTAGGTGAGGTTAACCACAAACCAGGACTCGAGATCAAGTGGGGGCCAGGAAAGGCCACTGAGGGCGGGGACACCTGTGCGTCCAAGGCCCCGAGGCCCGGGCGGGGGTGGCCCGGCTCCCGCAGCCCCACCCCGCGGCCCGGCCGGCAGGCTCGGTCGGCTGCCTGCCAGGAGCCAGGAGCCGGCTTTTAGTCACCGCGGGTGTTGGCTGCAGAGCTGACTGAGCGCATCGACCTGACTGACGTGGGCTGAGGCGTCCACAGGCCAGGGCACCAGGGTTCTATTTCTGCCTCCCTCCTGCCTCCGGGCTGACCTTGGCCTTGCCCTTGCCCGAGCCTCAGTTTCTCTCTCTGGGAAACAGGAACAAACGCCTCCGCCCCCGGAAGGCCGGAGGGTGGAAGGGGAGCCCACAGAGGGCCTCCCCGCGCCCGTCCCCCCTGGACCTCCCGTGGCCTCCAGGTGACGACAAAAGTGGCCCCGAGCGGATGTCTGGGCTCCGGGGACCCTGGGGTGTGGAGGGAGGGGACAATCTAAGCCCCTGCCTCACCCTGGGCTGCTGGGAAGGGGGCAGAGGAGGACTCAGGCTCCTTTAAGATTTATTGATCTCAGAGGAATTCCTCGGGGAGTGGGGGGCTGTCAGCAGAATAAATGGCTCATCTCTGGACCTCAGAGAGGGGCTGTGCCTGCAAACCGAGCTGCCCGCTCTTCCACCCGTTCCCCCGGCTCTGCACGGGGTGTCCCCCAGCTCAGCCTCAGAAACCGTCCCCGACTGACCCGTCCCTCCGTTGGCCCGTCCCCCTGCTGGCCCATCCCCCCACTGACCTATCCTCCCACTACCCGTCCCCCCACTGACCCGTCCCCCCGCTTATCCATCCCTCCGCTGACCCATCCCCCACTGACCCGTCCCCCCAAATGACCCATCCCCCCCGCTGGCCCATCCCCCCACTGACCTATCCTCCCACTACCCGTCCCCCCACTGACCCGTCCCCCCGCTTATCCATCCCTCCGCTGACCCATCCCCCACTGACCCGTCCCCCCAAATGACCCATCCCCCCATTGGCCCATCCCCCGCTGGCCCATCCCCCCGCTGGCCCATCCCCCCGCTGGCCCATCCCCCCACTGGCCCATTCTGCGGCCGGGCAGGCCGGGCCGGGAGGGGCTGGGGACTGGGGACCGGGCAGGCGGTGAGGCCGGTGAGGCGCTGGGCGGCAGCCAGGCTGAGGAAGGAAAGCGCTGGGCCCAGCCTTTCGCCCCGACATGTGTGCCCGGAAACCCGGCCAGCCAGGCCGAGTCCGCCCCACCCAGGGCCGGCGGCCGGACCGAGTGACCTCGGGCCAGAGGGGCCGCGGCTGAGAACTCGGGGGGGGGGGGGACCCGGGACCCAGGCCCCCGGCCCGGACCACGGCACCGCAGACCTCTGAGGGCACGGCCTCCGGGAAGGGCCCCGCGTGTTCGCCTGCCCGGCAGGTGCCTCGGGGGACGGAGCCGCGGGACCCCTCACTCTGCAGACCCCAACCCGCCCGGACCCTCCCAGGCGCCTCCGCGTGCTCCCGGGGACCCGGAGCCGGGGCGTGCCAGGGCACACGCTCCCCCAGAGCTCACCAGGTGGCCGCCCTCCGTCACAGCCCACAGCGCCCGCCCCTGCTCCTGGGCACCTCTCCCGCGCCCACAGGGAGGCTCCCGGGCGCCCACACCCTGCAGAGCAGGTCCTGCGCCTCTGCTTCCCGGAGCCCGGAGCCCGTGGCTGCTGGCTCTGCCTGCCGCCCGCCGCTCGGGGCAGGGCCGGGCGCAGGGCGGGCACGGGGCCTCCGCAGAGGCGGGCTGGGCGGGCGCGGCCGCACCAGCGCCCCATTGGCACCCAGAGGCCCAGACTCACCTCTGCCCTAGAGGGCCCCTCTCCGAAATGTCTGAGGGGCCCAGCCTCCAGCCCTCCCCGCGCCCACCACCTCCCTGTGCCCCCTCACCCCCCAGGCCACCCGTTTGGTCCTTGTTTGCCATCCCTCCCGCTCCCGGGCGGCGGACGGGCCAGGCGCTGTGCATGGGGTGGGGGTGGGGGGCTGCCGGCACCCCGAGGTGGCCTCTTACCTTTGAAGGAGAGCCGGACCCGGGGCGTGGCCGGCGGGGGTTCCTGGGTGGGGACGGCTGGCCAGGCCCCGGTCACTAGGGAAGCCCAGAGCAGGAGACCAGCCACAGGCATCATGGGAGGGGCCTGGGGCCCAGGAAGCAGCTCAGCGGCCTGGATACCTGGGTGGGGGGCAGAAGCCAGATCGAAATGTGAGGCAGAGGGGGGAGTCCTGCCTCGCCCACAGTCCCCGCGTGGAGCTCTGCCAAGCGCCTCAGTTTCCCCGGCTGAACAGACAGGGCGCCCGCATCTCCTCATGTGCTTTCCCGGCCGTTTCGTCCACGGAGCCAGTGGCCCTGAAGGCCGGGAGCCAGGTGCGGCCGGGGCAGCAGAGCTGGGGGGCGGCAGGGGGGAGGCGGGGGGCTGGAGACTCACTCCCCGCCTCCGGCCCGGCTCAGGCAGGCCTGCAGCCTCTGCATTCCCCGCAGCTCTTCTTCAGGCTCGACCCCCCCGAAACCGAGCGGCTGCTCAGCACCCCCCCTTCAAGGCTGGGAAAAATGGTGGGCCCACCCCTGCCTGCTCCACCCAGACAGGGAAACCCGGACCTGATTATCGGGGTGTGGCACAGGGAGAGCGGAGAATGGGGGGGGCAGGCGCAGCAGCAGGAAAGGAGAAGAGGGAAGGGCAGTGTCTGCTTTTACAGAAGCCACAGCAGGAGACCCAGGTCAGACCTCCGGAGGGACTTCCGGCCGGGAGGAGCGCCTGCGGCTCCCCGGCAGACTCCCGCACCCCCGCGGGTCCAAGCTCAGAGCCGTTTCCCGTGTTGTCCCCGGGCAGGCGGGCTGTTGGGTAAACGCAGCCCAGCACCAGTTGTCAGAACATATTGCTCCCTCCCGGCACACAGCGGCGCCAACTCGCGCCCCCCCAGATGCACTGCGGTGGGGGCACCAGGACTGACGTGGCGAGCCCACCCCGACTCGCCCGGCGATGCCCTCTGCCCGGGGAGGCCGGCCCAGGCGGCCCAGGTGACAGAGAGGCCTGGGGTGGGGTGGGGTGAGGGCCTGGGGCCTGTCGGTCCCCGGCACCGCACCGGCTGACACACACCTGGCCCCGGTGCCCTCCGCTGACCCGCCTCCCTCAAGCCCCAGCCCCTCCTGGTGGGCCAGCCACTCGGCAGGAAGCGCAGCTGGGCCTCCAGCTGTTCCCCAGGTGGCACCCTCTGTGGGAGCCTCTCCTAGGTGCTGGCACCTCTGTTCCCTGCGAATCCCCATCACAGACGCTCCCCCCTGGGGAGGCTGGGGGAGGGGGGGCACCAGGCTGGTGCTGGCTGAATAGCAGGCTGATGGGGGGCAGGTAGAGAAGGGCTGTGCAGCCACACCTGCCTTGGGGTACACTGGGGAGGCCCCATAATAATTGTGGGGACACACACACACACACATGCTCATGTACATGCCCACACGTGTTTGCACAGGCATGTGTTTGCTCAAGAACTTGACCTGCTAGTGGGGTGGGGCTCAGGGAAGCGGGGAGACAGGGTCCTGGCCTGGGAGGAGTCCCTGGGGGGGCTCTGATCCCATGTATGGGCGGAGAGGGAGGGGGGGGTCCGGTTCTCTCCCCTCCCTCCTCTCCATGGCCTCCTTTCTCCTGCATCCCTGTTCATGATGCCAAGGTCAGGGTCACCAAGGACGGTGGGGGAGTCCCCCCGGGTGCCCAAGACGGTGGAGGGTTTGCCCTCCTGGGCTCCTGCAAGGACCTCCCACAATGCTCTGGGCCTTGAAAGGGGTGAATGTGGGATGTTCAGGTCTTTTGGGGCCTCGGGCCCAAGTCCAGGCCCCTCTTTGGCAGCCTGGGGGACGGAGGAGAGAGGCGGGGAGCAGAGGGGAAGGAGGACACAGGGAGGATGGGGAGGGCATTTCTGTAGCCACTTCCCCTCGCCAGCCCCCGCTGCATCCCGTCAGCCCCAGCCCCGGGGGCTCCCAGCGGCTGGCCCAGGTGGGTGGACAGCGAGCGGGCACCGCCGCCGGGGCGCCCGCCCGGAGGAGACGGGGAAGGAAGGAAGGAAGGAAGGAAGGAAGGAAGGAAGGAAGGAAGGAAGGAAGGAAGGAAGGAGAGAAGGCTGGTGGGAGGGAGCGGGGAGAAGGCAGGCGGGAGGGAGGAGGAGGAGAGAGGGAGGAGAGAGGGAGGGACAGAGAGAGACGCTCAAACAAAGAACCGAGGAGCTGGGGCTGGCGAGGGGTGCAGGGAAGGGGCGGGAGACGGAGGGGTCCGGGGTACCTGGGGTCGGACCAGGGGGCTAGATGGTAGGATTGTCTGGCTGCCCCGGACCTCCCAGGCTGAGTGTGGGGTGGGGGTGGGGTGCACAGCCTGCATCAGGGAGCTGGGACTGCTGGCGGGGAGGGGGGCAGGCACAAGGGCTGTGGGGGGACCCGGGGAAGAGATTATTAACGGCACCCACCCCCTCCCCAGCCCTGGATGTGCCCCCTGCGCAGGCCAGGGCTCCCTTCCAGCTCCTAGGCATTCCCCCTCCCCCAACACCCCACGGACCAGGAAGCAGAGCCACCCAGCATAGCTGCGTCTGACCCCCCCTTCCATGGTGGCCGGGGTTTCCCAGTCAAGGTCACCTGGGCCTGGCTCCAACCTCCCCCTCAAGGTATGCCTGGCAGAGCTGGGGGCTGTGGGGGACGGCTGGCCTCTCTCCCCACACTTCCGGATCTGGCTCCCCCGGACTGAACGAGGGGCAGCAGTGCCCGGTGCCCTGGCTTCCCAGACGCTCCCATGGGCACCGGGGAGCAGGCTCAGCTCCCTCTGAGCCCCCAGCCCCGGGTGCAGGTCCCCGGGCTGTAACTGGACAGAGCTTCTGGGAGCCGAGCCGGGTGAATTCAGGACAGGAACCCCCACCCGGGCCACCTCCCGGGCACACACACACCGTGCCCCCGTCTGCCCCCTCCCCCGGATGCCCCGGGCGGTGTTCGCAGTCGGAATCTCAGGAATGAGAAGTTGCCCATCCAGCCAGGGCCCGGCCTTGGGTCCAGCCCCCGCCGCACTCCTGGCCACCCCACACCTCCAGGTCCCGCCTGCTCCAGGAGAGCCAGCCCTCAGGGTCCTGGGGGCCCTGCCTGCTTCGCCACGGGGGGCCCCGCGGCCCACAGGCGGGCTTGGCTGCCGGTCTCCCCGCTCCCCTGCACCCCACAAACAGCTGGGTCCCTGATGGGGCGAGACTCGCTGCTGGAAGAGCAAACCCACGCTGACAGCAAGGGGGTTCGGGTTGGCCCGGCGCTGACGGTGCCCCGGACCGGGGAGACCCTCCCTTTGGGGGCGGCCAGGATCAGGTTGGGCCACTGAGGCAGGCGGGCACCCCGGGCACAGCGCTGCCTCGGGCGCTGGTGGGAGAGGCTGAGCCAGCAGCAGCGGCTGCCGGATTCCCGCTCCGGGAATGTGGGAGTGGCGGGCGGGGGAGAGGGAGCGCCCCCCCAGAACCTGATGGGAAAAGTTGTCTGCACCCCGGGGACTCCGCAGGCCACATCCCCCCGGTACCCAGGTCGCCCCGAGGCAGAGGTCTGGGCAGACGGGCAGGTTACAGCGCCCGCTCCCGTCGCGTCGCCCCGAGTCCGCGGGAAGCAGCCCCCCGACCCCCGACCCCCGACGCCCCGAGCCGCGGGCACTTCCGCAGAGTTGCGGCGCCGCGGCTCCGGAGGACCGCGAGGTGGCCGGCCGCCCCGCTCCCCGCCGCTCCCGCCGCACTCACCTCCTCCGCGGCGGCGGGGCCTGGGCTCCGAGGCGGGCGGCCCGCCTAGCGCCTCCCCCGGGCCATGGCGCTGCCCGCGCCCGCTCGCCGCTGTGCCTGACCCGGTGTCGGTGCCGCGCCCCGGCTCAGCGGGCTCCGGGGGCTCCGAGCGCGTCGGCAACCGAGGCCCCGGGCCCCAGCCGGGCCATGGGAGGGCTCAGGGGCGCGCGGGGCTGCCTCCCGCCGGATGGGCTGCAGGCGCCCCCTGGCCGGCGCGCCCAGGGCGCATTCCCCGGCGCGGGGCTCGAGGCACGGGGGACGGCGCGCTGAGCTCCGGGCGTTGCGTTGCGCTCCGCTCCGCTCGGCCCGATGGCGCGCTGCCCGCCCGGGTGCTGGGCTGGGGCCCGGCGGCCGCGCGGGGGCTGCGCCGCTCTCCTCGCCGCGCGCCCCGGCCTCTCGCTGCGCTCAGGGCTCTCCGGACGCGGCCGCCCGCTCGCTCGCTCTGCTCTCGCGGCCGCCGGCGGGACGGGGTGCTCCGAGCCGCGCGGGGAGCGCCGGCCATTGGCCGCCCGTGGGCTACATTTGCATATCGCGGCCCCGCCCCGCCAGGCCCCACCCCCGGGGCGGGACCCGCCCGGCCACCACCCCGCCCCCGCTCCACCTGTCCGCGGCTCGGGCTGGGGTCTCCCCGGGCTGAGGCCTCCCCCACCCCCCGCGCCGGGGAAGGCCGATCTGCATCCCGCGCCCTCGCCCCGGCTTCGCGGGCGGCGCCCCCGCCCCGCCCCGGCTTTGTCTCTCGGCGGATCCGCCGCGCACTGCGCCTGCTGGTTACCCGGGCGCTCAACTCCCAGGCGGGAAGGGCGGGCGCGCCCGGCAGCGCGGAGCCGGCTCACCTGCGCACCCCGGGCCGTGGCGCTCTTTCCCATTCCCCGCTGGCCGGCCGCGCGCGAATCCCGCAGCGCAGGACCCGGGGCTGGCTGCCCCGGACGCTCAGCAGGTGGCGGTGCAGCCCCTGGGACGGCTGGCACCGTTGGTGCTGCCCACGCCCTCCGGCCCCCCGCCGTCCAGCCACTCGAAGGCTGCCCGCCGCCAGCCCCTTCCAGGCCAGCGGCCCCAGGGACCCGCCCTGTATGGGTCCAGGTCCCAGAAGCCCGCCAGGCCGCCTCCCCTCCTAACGGGGACATTTGCTTCCAAATGGCCTCGTGATGACCCCAGGGCCCTGCAAGGAGTGGGAAGGGACCCTCCACCAACCCGCCCCCCAAGGTCGTGGCCTCACAGCCTGGAAGGCACTTTGCTAAGGTCCCAAGGGGCATGGGCCCTCTAGCTCTCTCCTCCTCTCCTATTCCTCCCCTTCCTCCTCCTTCCCTCTCTTTCTCCTTTCCCTCCATTCCTCCCTCCCTCTTCTTCCCCTCCCCCTATTTTTTCTTCCTCCTGTCCCTCCTCTTCCTCCCACCTCCTCCTTTCTCTATCCCCTCTCTCAGCTCCCCCCACTCCCTTCAGACCCTCTAAGGAAGGCCTCCCTCCCTCTGACCCAGCGGCCGGTTGATTGCAAAGGTGGGGTGCGGTGGGGTGTTGGGATTCTGCCCACCAGCCTTGGGGTGTGGCCCACAGGCTCCATCCAGGAGAGGCTGGCCATTTGAGACCAGAATCCCCCGGGCTGACGTCACGTGGCTGCAGCCACAGTGCCTGCACCTCTCCTCTGCCGAGTCTCCTTTAAAACACCACACAGCCCCGGCCCGTGTGGCTCAGCGCATAGAGCGTGGGCCCGTGGTCTGAAGGGTCCCGGTTCGATTCCAGTCAAGGGCACAGGCCTGGGTTTGCAGGCCCAATCCCCTTGGGAGGCCTGCCGGGTCCTCTCTCATTGACGTTTCTCTCTCTCTCCCTCTCCCTTTGTCTCTGAAATCAATTAAAAAATATACAGTTTAAAAAATAAAATAAAACCGAACACTGCGGCAGCCGTCTCTCCGCATCCCCACCCCCTCTGAACCGGGTCACCCCTAAGGGACCCACCACGGAGCCGCAGGCAGCAGACAGCCTGTCCCATGGGTTTCCGACACCATCGTGCCTGTCACTACCCTGGTCACTAAAGAGAGGGGCTAGGACTTGCCACTGACCCAGGGTGCCGGGCCGGGAGGGACAGGGACCAGTTGGTTTGTCCATGGGGCTCCGTTCTCAGAGGCAGAGGAGGCCGTGGGGGGGGGGGGGCGGCAGGGGGGCGGTGGGCAGGAGAGGGGAGAGAGCGGGAGCTGAGCCTGGCACATAAGTGGGGCGCCAGCCCCCCCGACACAAACTGAGGAGGCCGGGTGATCAGTGTGAGTAAGAACGGCGTGGCCGAGACCGAGTCCGCCCTGCGCCCTCACCGGGTCCGGGCTGGGCTCCGCCGTCCACGTAGCCGAACGTTGTTCTAGGCCTCGTTGGTGTCTATAAGGGACGCACTATTGGGGGGCAGGGGCAGAGCCCCCACAATTTGCCTTCCGTTTCAGAGCCCTGAAGCCAGCCCAGTGCCAGGCCGGGGGCCTGCGTGCCACGTGTGTGGTTCTTCACCATGAGGTGCCCCATGGCACCGAGGAGGGGGCGCCTGGGAGAAGAAGGCCAGCGGCGGTGCATTTCGGGGGCCCCCGGGAAGGCTCTGGGGGGCAGGGCCAGGCCTGAGGCCCAGTGGAGTCAAAGGCCTGCTACCCAGCCCGTGGCTCAGGGGCTGGGGGTTCAGGGGCCAGGGGCTTGGCGGGCTGGGGACTCAGCCGGCAGTGAGTTGGAGTCAGGGCACTTGTGGGGGTCAGTCGTCTTTATTGAATGAACAAGAGAGCAGACTGCAGCTCCCGGTGTGGAAGGGACCCAGCCCGGAGCCAAGTGGCCCGGAGCCAACCCCTCACCCCGAGACCCAGCCCCCTGGACCCTGTCCTCTGTCCCCCCTCCAGTGGCCACTCAGTGTGCTGGCTCCCCAAGAGCCGCCCAGGTCGCCCACAGAGCGGCCCCGGGCCGGGCCTCCTGCTCTCCTCTGCTGGACACGGGCCCAGGCTGCCTCCCCAGGACCCCTGCAGCCCCTCGCACCAGCCTGGACATGCAGGGGGCGGGAGAAGGGGCGGCAGGGGAGCGAGGGGGGGGCTAGGTCAGGTTTGGTTCGCTCACTGCGCCAGCCTCGGGGTCTTCCTGCTGCAGCTCCTTCCCAGGTGGGCTCTGGGTGCCACAGGCCCTTGGGGTGACTCCCTGGCTGTGTGGCACTGGCTCCTGGCTCAGCACCTCCAGGGACTTCTGAGGGGCCGCATGCCGGGCAGCAGGTGTGGCCAATAGAGAGGAACAAGCCCCCCCCTGGGTGATGAGCCGCTGGCAGCAGGAGGGGGTGCAGGTCTCGCTCACAGCCCACAACCCCTCAGGCAGGGCAGTCCTTGCTGCTGGCAGTGCTCAGCCTGTCCTTCCTCCCGGCTCTTCCAGGCTCAGCTGCGGCCTGACCACCTCCCTCTGTCCACCCGTGGCCTCCTCCTCAGGGGGGGGCAGCCCTGATACTGGTGACCTTGAGACACACGGCCTTCCGGCCTCGGGAAGCCTGGACTTGGGGGGTCTGTGCTTCAGAGGCCCTCATGCCCCCTGTTTGAAGGTGGTGACTAAGCCAGCACCCCCTCCTCTGGCCCAGTCTCCGGGAACCTGTTTCCCTGGCCTAGCCCTCTGGGCAAGCCCCGGCCGGCCCAGCCCCAGCCCCAGCCCCAGCCCCAGCCCCAGCCCAGCGTCGCTGGCTCAAGTTTCCCCTCTTTCTGGTTTTCTCATCTCCCCTGCCCCAGGCGCTGCCTGCTCTCTGGCCCAGCCCCCACTGCCGGAACTGGATCCAGAGAGGGGGAGTGCCGGCGAGGGGTCCGGGAGGGGTGCGGGGAGGGGTGCGGAGGCTGCTCAGGCAGCACCGGGAGGGGCGGGCGTGAGGAGTCACCGAGGCCCAGAGCGGGGATGGGTTCGGCCCGCTCAGCCTTTTCCTGCCCGGCTGCCCAGGGGCTGGCTCCCAGCCGATTGAAGCCGGGGACCCACCCCCTGGCCGGTTCCCAGAGCCGCCGCGGGCCTTTCTGCGTCCCCTCCGCTGGGATGCTCTTTCCCGGCCCCCGTGCGGCTCCTCCAGCCCAGAGCCGGGGCCGCCCCCGCCCCCCCACAGCACTGCCCCTCTCCGCCCCAGGGCCTGGCCGCCCCTCGAAGGCTGCCTCATCCCCCTTCCTCCCCGCAGCCCGCGGGCACCCCGGCCTCTTCCCGGGCCTCCGCACGCACGCTCATCTCTGGTCTCTGCACCGCCATTCCGTGCCTGCAACACCTTTCCTACTTCCTTCTAGATCCTTCGGGCCTCCAGCAAGACAGTCTGCCAGAAACGGCAACCTGCAGGCTGAGTCGGGGTGTCCTGAGTGGGGGTCTGGCACCCCCAGGCACCCAGAGACCCTGTCCGGCCGCCCCTCCACACTCCCCCCACGGAGCCCCCCCCATGCACACACCCCGTCAGCAGCTGCTCCTCATAGGACATGGGCGAGAACAAGAGAGGGGGACACAGGGCAGTGTGTTACGCATCCACACCCTCATGGCGTGTGTGTGCTCCTGCTGGGGGGCCGACGGGGGTGGGGCGGTGGGCCCGGGTGTGGCTGGCTGCCCGGTGACCCATGACCGGCCGCCCCGGCGTATCCTGTTTGGACAGGGACAAAGGGCCGGCCCGCACGCACCCAGGCCTGCCCCGCCCCACGGGGAGCCCGGCCCTGGGGTCCCTCCAGGGTCCTCATCTGGTGCCAGGGCGGCCTCCTCACCAGGTCGGGATGGGGGTCCCGGTCCCTGTCTCCAAGGGCCGCGCTCTGGGGTTGGGGGTGATGGCTGGCAGCCCAGCCACGGGGGGCCCAGGTGTAGCTAGGCGGAGGAGACAGCTCCGTGTGGACGGCCTGAACCGGCCTGGACTCGCTCTCCCACTCACAGTTGCATCCAAACCATCAGCAAATAACCTGCAACTTGACCTTCAAAATATAGGAAATATCAGGCGACACATCCCCGGCCAGCAGCCTGCAGCCATTGGCCCTGCAGCCACCACCTCCACGGACACCCCCTCCAGCCCCCCGCTGCTGCAGAGTCTGCAGTCTAGTCCCTAGTCTGTGGGGTCAGAGCGACCTGCTAAGGAGGAGCCAGGCCACATTTCCAGCCCAAAGTTCAATGGGCTCCTACTCCATGGGGGTCACAGCCGAGTCCTCGCCTCGGCCATCCTGCCCCCCAGCTCCCTGCCTGCCTCTCAGACGCGTCCTCCCCTCTCTTCCTCCCACACACGTGCGCTCTGGCGCTGGCCTCCTGCTGACCGAACGGGAGGGGGCGCAGCCCAGGGCCCCTCGGTCCTCCGATCGGGGTCTGGGAGCGGCTTCATCGGGGGCCAGAGCTGAGGATGGAGCAGGCCTGCGGCTGCCCCTTTGCCGTTGCCCCCTCACCCAAGAGCTGGGCTGACCAGACAGTCTCTCCGGCTGCAGCAGCAGGACCTCAAGGTGGACTTGGCCTGGAGTTCAAAGGCAGCAAAGTCTCCGCCGTGAGCCCCCGCCCCCCCCCGGGCAGGAAAGCCCCTCAGGCAGAGGTGTGCCTGGAGCGGGGGCCTGTGCGCCCACCCCCCAAGGCTGGCGGGGACGGGCTCCCATCCTGTGGGGTTGCTGGCTGCCGCCCAGGCCCACATCTGCTGCACACAGCCCTCCATGTGTCTGTGTGGCCCCGGCGGGGGAGGGGCCCACGGCGGTCCTGCAGCCAGGCCTGCGAGTGGGGTCTGGACTCACTTAGTTCCAAATGACTGGGGAATGTCCCCTCGTGACAGCGTGAGCGGCCTCCCCCGTCCCTCACCCCAGGCAGGGAGGTGGGCCCGGGCAAAGGCAGCCCCCCGGAAAGGGCGGGGTTGGGGGCAGACCTGGGCGCCCCGCCACCCGGCCTCTTCGCTAAGCCTGGTTCCATGTGCTCCCCAAGGAAGGGCTGTGACGGGAGGTTTCTGTCTGCACCCCCAGACCAGAGACCTGAGGCCTCGCATCCCATCCGGGTCTCTACCCCCTGAGCCAGGAAGCAGGGTCTTGACCAAGTAGTCCGCACTGGGGTCTGGGCTGAAGGCTCCCGGGTGGCACAGGGGCACTGGGACTGGCCAAGGGGGAGGGGGCGCCTTGCAGAGAACCCCCCCACAGCGCCTGGTGTCAGAGCCTTGGGGGAGGGTGGGTAGCAGGGCTGATGCCGGGGGGTGTGGAGCCGGGCCGCCCGCAGACCTGGGCCAGCTCGGCACGTCCCCGCCAAGGCGCTGCTGCTCCCGGTCCGAGGTTGGCGGGCAGCGGAGCGGGGCCGGCTCCTCACCCCGGGATAGGTGCCTTCCTGTCCTGTCCGGCTTTCATCTCCAAAAACCCGATCCCTGACCTCCCTGACCTCTGTCCTGCATCCAGGGGCCGGGGCTCCGCCTGTGCTCTCTGTGGAGTCCTGGGAAGGATCAGGCCTCTGGCTCACCTTGGCTAGAACGTCCTTGCGAGCCCATTTTGCAGACGGGAATACCAAGGCCTGGAAGAGCAGGGGTCTGGGCAACCGTGTCTGGGGATTCCAGGCCCCCTGGAGTGTTGGGGTGCAGCTTCCGGTTGAGAAAAGGCCCGGGGCATAGTGAGGTGTGACAGAGTCTGGTCTAAGATGTTATAGGGTTCCCCTGGCTCCTAAAGGGCCACAGGGAAGCTCTGGGAGAGAGAGAGAGAGAGAGAGAGAGAGAGAGAGAGAGCGAGAGAGCGCGAGCACATTGGGGGTGCCGCTGAGCATGCTCACACGCAGCAGGGCCCCTCATCTTTCCCTGGGAGACCTGGGATTTGGGGGTGGAGAGAGGCTCCCGCACACCCTCCCCTCCGTGCGGCCTGGCTGGCCTCCCTGCCCCCCTCCTGAGACAGCGATTTAGGATTCAGTCGGAGGGCAAGTCTCTGCAGAGCCCGATCCGATCCAATCCGATCCGCCACAGGAAGGAGAGGCCGGCCCAGATGGAGGGATAAGGCCGAGGCCGGCCCCCAGAGCAGCGATCAGCCATCTGCACTCCGCCTCGGCCGGCTGCTCCAGCACCCCCGGACGAAGACGGGCGCCTTGCTCCTGACACCCGGAAGGATGCCCTGCTGCGTGCACAGCCTGCCTGAGCACCTACTGTGTGCCGCCTCCACCTGTCACCCACACGGTGGCCTGGCCCCACTGCCTCCTGCCCCAGCCTATGTCTGAGCCCCGGGGAGGGACGGGGCGCCTCAGCTCCCTCCCGAGGTCAGGCTGCCCCGGCCTCACCCTGCAGTCCCTGCCCTCCTGTGGCCGCCCCAGCAACCCTGCCCCCAGCCAAGGGCCCCTGCAGGCCAGCCTGAGCCGGGTGTGAACCCCGGGCGCGGGAGCGGGGGGCCTGGAGGCCCACGTTTCCCGGTTTCCAGCCGAGGGTCCCGGCCGTTCCCGGGAGGGGCAGGCAGGGCTGGCTGAGGCTCTGTGGGCCCCTCGGTCTCTGCGAGGCCACAGCCTCATCGCCGCCCCCGTGCGGCCCTGCCAGTCTCCCTGGGAGCGCCTCCTGGTCTGTCTCCCCGAGAGCTGTCCCCCCAAGAGCTGTCGCCCGATTCCCAGACAGTCTCCGTCCTCTGATGGGGAGCCCCCTCTCTGCTGTGTCCCAGCTAAAGGCCATTTCCTTCACCATTCCTTCTGCAGACGTCCTGCCCCCCAAGCCGGTTCTGGCCCGGGAACTCAGGGGTCCGTGGAGTCTCCCCAGGGCCGAGGGGCACAGCGGGCCGAGGGGTGGGGGGTGGGCAGGTGTGGTGCAGGCCCGACGGCCACTCGGGGAGGAGCCACCAAGCCCGCACCCCCCACGGCTGATGGCCCAGCCCAGTTTGGCCTGAAAAGTCAACCACATTGTCCCTCAGAAGCGGGGGGCGCACTGCCCGCATCACCCTGGTCACTTAGCTCAGGCCCCTCTGCCCCTCACCGTCCCCCACTGCCCCGCCCCCATCTCTAGCCGCTGCCATCCAGCTCAAGGACACCCCGGGACAGGCCCTGCCCCCAGGCTCCACCAGGTGGGCCACCCCTCCGTCCGTCCGTCCGTCCGTCTGCCGTCACGGGGCCCAGGGCGTGTGCCCGGTCGCTCTGCACCGGCCAGGCCAGGAGAGGGCGGCGGGCGCTCGCCCCTCGGCCAGCAGAAGGCCCACTCAGGACGGGGCGGCCTTGACCATGTCCCACCACAGCCACTGCTCGCCCGGCGTCCGGACCCGAACATCCGCACACACACTGGCTCCCCGAAGTCTCTACCCACTCAGGCGGCCTCCTGGGGATGTCGGGGGGACACAGCGCTAGCCCAGGACCCAGGACCCCCTCCTCCTCCTCAAGCTGCCCCCCTCTCCCCCCCACCCCCCCGCAGCCCACGGTGTCTCCAAACATTATGAACCAGAGCTGCGGCCGAGCTGGGGAGGGGGCGGGGACGGGCTGCCAGGCCGGCAGGCAGGGGGCCCTGGCAGGTGTGTGGGTCCCCAAGGGGCTAGGAGGGAGGCTGGGGAGGGCTGTGTCGGGGAGGGGCCTTAAGGAGCCCATTAGAGATCTCCCAGCCTGGACTGGGGGCAGGGCCTGTCCAGGGGTGTCCTTGAGCTGGACGGCAGCCGCTAGAGATGGGGGTGGGGCAGCGGGGGACGAAGAGGAGCCTTAAAGAGCCCTTTAGAGATCTCCCAGCCTGCGGAGTGGCCCACCTGGTGGAGCCTGGGGGCAGGGCCTGTCCCGGGGTGTCCTTGAGCTGGACCGCAGGGGCTAGAGATGGGGGCGGGGCAGTGGGGGACGGTGAGGGGCAGAGGGGCCTGAGCTAAGTGGAGAGGCACCTGTGGGCCCTGGGACAGGCCCTGGGGAGCCCCAGGCAGAGGAAGAGGCGTGTGGGGGACATCGGCGGCCGGTGGGCTAGTGGGGAGGGAGGCAGAGCTTCGAGGAGCCAGTGCGCCCCGCTCAGAGCTGCTGGGCTCTGTGAGTGCCCCCTCCCCGCCCCCCCCCCCCCCATGGGTAGGATGCCGGACAGGATCCCCGGGGCCCGGGGCCGCCAGGAGCTCACAGGCCATAGGCCGTGTCCCTCTCAAACCTCCTCCTCCCAGCTCCCAGCGTCCCCTGCAGACCCGCTGCTTCCCAACCCCTCCGTGACCCGGAGGCCTGGCCGCTCCTGGAAACCCCTTCACCAGGTGGTGACACAGGTCTGGAGGGGACCCCATGTGCCCAGGGCGGGGCCTCCACCCCCCTGCCCCCCCCATGGTCTCTCTGGGCCTTCCTCCCCGTCAGCGAGGTTCCCAATGGGCCGGGCCGCGGCTTTGAGGTGCCTCAGCCCTGCTCGCCCCCCCCCCCCAGCCTGGGGTCCCCAGAGCCTCCCCCTCCTGGCCGCCTGCTTTCCGGGGAGCCCCCTCTTGCCCTGGCCTGTGCCTGTGGTGAGGGCGGGCCTGTGGCCGCGGCCTGGGGGCTCCCCGGCGGTGGGTTGGCTAAACCAGGTCAGGAGAGCTGGGGAGGGCGAGGAGAGGGGCCAGGGAGGTGCCAGCGGGCCCCCCAGAGCCGTGTGCGCTGGGCTGCCCTGCCCCCACCGGGTGGGGCTTCCGCACTCAGAGGCCCTTTGTCCCTTATCTCCCCGCTTCCTCGGTGGCGGCGATAAGCATCCCGTTGGGGCTGAAATTCCAGCTTCGCTGCCCCCCCACCCCCGGGGGTCTGGGACTCGCCTGCTACACGCTTTCCCCGCCCCCAGGAGCCCCCAGCTCCCCCCAGACCCGCCCCCAGGAGCCCCCCCAGATCCGCCCCCAGGAGCCCCCCAGCTCCCCCCAGACCCACCTCCACCTGCACCCTCTCCTGCCTCACAGTCGTCCCCCCCCATCCATGGTTGGCAGTGAGCCACTCTGAGCGCCCCCATTCCCACTCTGCAGCTCTAGCTGAGGGGGGGTTCACTGACACCCTGACCTGCCAGGGGAGCCCGACGCTGAAGAGCAGCCGGCTGCTCCCAGAGGCCCGGCACACCCCTGGGCTTCCCGACCACCCTCTCCTCTCCTCTGGCTCCAGCCCCCCTCACTCTCCTTCCCACTCCCCTCCCCCCTCATTAAGCTCCTAAACCGCCAGCTCCCTGAAGCAGGAAATTGCATTCTGCCAAGATTAAATGGACTTGAACGCCCTGCTCTGCCCGCCAGGGAGGAGCTGACGGGAGCCAAGTTTGCTGGGGGTTGGGGGGGGGCAGGAATCTCAGGTTGGAGAGGGAGGTGTAGAGGTGGGGTGTCTCAGGGGTGGGGGGGGGCGTCCCTGAAGGGCCGTGGGGTGAGGACAGGGACTTGGGAGACGGGGCCTGCGGGTGGCTGCCTCCTCTGCGGGAATGAGACCGGGAAGGAAGCCGCTCTGTGGGGTGCACGTTCCGAATCGGTGGGGGAGGGGGGAGGGGAGGGAGGCAGGGGAGGGGAGGGAGGGGAGGAACGGTGATTGGGAGGTGAGAGGGATGCCTGTCAGGCTGAGACCCGACCTACAGGAAACGGGAAATGAACTTGGGGGCCGGTCCCCGCTTGTTGGAGCACCGGAGGGCGGAGGGCGGGCGGGCACACCTCACCCCCAGGCCTCACAGCAAGGGCAGGCAGGCCGTAGGGACCCCTGAGGAGGCAGGGAGCCCCGACAGGCCCTCCTGGGAAAGATGCACTGAGGTCCGGACACCCCCTGCCCTCACCCCGAGGAGCTGGCAAAGTGGGGGTCCAGACGTGTGGGCTCCGGGCAGCGAGGCCCAGATCCTATGTCCACAGCACCCACAGCCCACCGAGGGTCTGCCCCGCTTGCCGTGGGAGTGAGCTGGAGGTAGGGCCCCTCCATCTGAGTCACACAGTGCCCCGGGCCTGGGGGTACATCCATCCCATCCCCCAGAGGGGCCAGCACGCCCTCCGCCCCCCAGAGGGGCCAGCACGCCCTCCGTCCCCCAGAGGGGCCAAGCCCCCAGAGGCCTCTCCTCCCCGCTCACCGGCTCCTGCAGGACAGCTGGCCCCCGAAACTGTGCAGGGCCTGCTGGGAGGGGACACCCTGAGTTCAGACAAGCCCCCGGTGGCCAGTGGCCTCTAAGCTGGCCTTCCAGGGCTCCTGGGCTGAACGGCCCTGTCACTTCCTGGTTGGTGCAGGCGGGTCTGCGGAGCCGGTGGCTGGTGTGATCCGAGCCGGCCTGTCCTCCAGGCCACCGAGGAGCCGTGACCTCGGCCCTGCCACTGCCCGTCCCGGCTCCACACCACCAGGCCATGCGTGTGGACACAGGGCACCCCCAGGCCATGTATGTGGACATGGAGTGCCCCAGGCCATGCGTGTGGACCCAGGGAGCCCCCAGGCCATGTGTGTGGACACAGGGAGCCCCCAGGCCATGCGTGTGGACACAGGGAGCCCCCAGGCCATGCGTGTGGACCCAGGGAGCCCCCAGGCCATGCGTGTGGACACAGGGAGCCCCCAGGCCATGCGTGTGGACACAGGGAGCCCCCAGGCCATGCGTGTGGACACAGGGAGCCCCCAGGCCATGCGTGTGGACACAGGGAGCCCCCAGGCCATGCGTGTGGACACAGGGAGCCCCCAGGCCATGCGTGTGGACACAGGGAGCCCCCAGGCCATGCGTGTGGACACAGGGAGCCCCCAGGCCATGCGTGTGGACACAGGGAGCCCCCAGGCCATGCGTGTGGACACACGGAGCCCCCAGGCCATGCGTGTGGACACAGGGAGCCCCCAGGCCATGCGTGTGGACACAGGGAGCCCCCAGGCCATGCGTGTGGACACACGGAGCCCCCAGGCCATGCGTGTGGACACAGGGAGCCCCCAGGCCATGCGTGTGGACACAGGGAGCCTCCAGGCCATGCGTGTGGACACAAGATGCACTCTGCCTCCCTTCCACTACGACCTGCTCATGGGGAAACTGGGGGGACAGCTCCAGCCACGGGGCTCCTCCTGACACGCTGGCTGCTGACTGGACACTCCCCGGTCCGGCCACTCAGCTCGGGGGGCGCTCCTTAGGAAGCACCTGTCCCCGCTCCCGGGCGGGCGTCTCAGAGCAGGACCGCCCTCTGGGCCCTCCGGCCTCAGTGCCTGTCCTCGCTCCGGCGGGCGGAGGCGGCTGGGTCACACTGGGCCCCGGGTCACACTGGGCCCCTGGCCACCAGGCACCGGTCGGCTGCCCAGGCCTTAAGGCCAACACATTGCTCGTCCACGGAACAGCCTGCGGGCCTTGGTGCGGCGGGGGGGGGGGGGGGGGGGCAGACATCAGCCAGAGAGGCTCCTGCCTGCACAGGCCCCGCCTCTTCCTGGGGGCCAGGCCGGGGATGGAGGGGAGAGAGCCTCAGAGGAGCCCAGAGACACCCGAGAGGCTGGGCTCCCGGAGCACCAGGGCCCAGGCCGGCTGGGCGTCAGGGTCAGGGGTCAGGGGTCAGGGATGCTTCCTGCAGGGGCTCCCTGGAGGGCGCAGCTGAGGCTTCCTGAGCTCCCAAGGGCTCTGCAGGCCCGGCCTCAGCCCTGCCCAGACTCGCAGCTCCGCCCTGTTGCTGGGCCACCCCCAGCTCCGTGTGTCGGCCAGTGCCAGCGGCGTCCCCCCCAGGAGTCTGAGGCTCGCCAGCCGCCCTCTCCCGGTGACCACGGCTGCCACCTGGGGCCTGGCCCTGCCCCGGCACCTGGCGATGCCCCCTCAGTGCCCCCGCCTGCCGCGCCGGGCCCTGGTCAGGCACTGGGGGCAGATCCTGGGGGTGGGGGGTTCGGTGGGGCCTCTTGTTCTTTCTGAAACTTGGGGCCTCCCAGCTGCGGAGGGGGACGCCCAGCCCTCGGCGGGCAGGGGCGCCGGGCGGGGTCCCTCAGGCCGTAAACACGCGCTGGCATTGCTTCAGCTGCTCCTTCAAACGGCCCCTGGAGGCAGCGCTCCGGGTCCTGATTCTTGGTCCGCAGCCCCGTGGAGACAGGGCAGTTCAGGGTTCCTGGGTGTCGGGGACCAGGGAGGTCCAGGGAGCCCACCTGGGAGTCTGAGCCTGCTCCCTCGGCCTGTGCATGTGCGGGCGGGGGACAGGGTGCCATTGGGACCCCAGAGGAGAGGGGGTGCAGGATGAGGGGGGAACCCGCATTCTCTGAGCCCAGGCTGGATCCGCCCCGCCCCCCTGGTCCCCTCACGGCGCCTCCTCTGCTCTGAATGGGGCTCCCGCGCTGCCCAGGGCCCAGCCACAGGCGTCCCCAGGGGCTGCCAGCTGGGGAGGGCTCCTGACGCCCCCAGCAGAACCCTCGGCCCCACCCCAGGACTTCCCCCCTGTCCCCAGCCTGGGGGCCCCAGCAGAGCTGGAGTGGGGCTCAGCGCCGGGCTCTGGTCCGGGGCTGGGGGTGAGGGGCTGGGAGGGGGCAGCTCAGAGAGGAGGCGCCTGGGAGGTGAGCAGAGAGTCCGCTGAGCACTGAGAAAGTCCCGGGTCCAGGGGGTCCCCATCTTGGACCCTGGCTGGGAGCCGGGAGGAGGGGCAGAAAGGAGAGTGGGCAGGTGGTGGGTGGTGCCACACACTCCGCTCCTCCATCCTGCCCCTCCCCCTGGGCCCACCACCCTTCCCGGGGTCTCTGCCCCCCACCCCCAGATCCCCAGGTCCCGCCTGGCCGGGAGGACAGAGAGTTAGCCGTGTCTGCACCCAGACCCTGCGCTGTGTCTGTGCCAATGGAGCCCACGGGCTGGTGGGACCCCAACTCTTGGAAAGCATCAAACACAGACATTATCCCACGTGGGGCTGGGCACCCGGTATCCCGCCACTGTGCCCCGACGGCCGAGGGCAGGGAGAGGGGCAGGGCCAGGCTTCCACAAACATCCTCCGGCCTCTGGGCTCCCCGCGTGGGGTGAGGGGGCAGGAGTGACAGGGCCTGGGGCAGCCTGGGCCCCTGGGGTTCTCTGTGGCTTGGAGGTGGCTGCCATCGGGGCCCAGAAGAGCTGTGGCTACAGGGTCTGGTCTGGGCCCTGGAGCCCACGGGCAGGGAAGCTGAGCCACTGCCCCTTGGCCTGCCCACCACCCGTGGGTCCTGGTCCTCGGACAACCAAGAGGCTGGTGGGGCAGGGAGGGGCAGCGGGGGGTGGTGGTGATGGGACAGGGAGGGGCAGACGGGGGGCGGGGCTGGTGGGACAGGGAGGGGCAGATGGGAGTGCGGGGAGGACAGCCAGGAGGTCGGTGCAGCAGGGAGGGGAGTGGGCTCATGAATTCACAATGAGCAGCTGGATGAGGCCGGAGCCTGCGAGGGCCGGGGGAAGGGGGGGGCGCGGGGGAGCATCAGGTAATGGACAGTGTTTGCACCCTGTTCCCTCCAAGCTCAGATGCCTCCCCCCCCAATCCTGCCGGCCGGGGCCACAGCTAAACTCCTGAGTCTAGGCCTCAGCATAAACAACATCTGCCCCCAGGCCTGAGCTGTGGCCCCTGAGAGCTGGCTGAGCCCTGGGGACACAGGGGAGGGGGCGGCTGGGGAGGGTCCCCCGCTGACTGCCCTGCCCCCGCACAGGCCGCCGACCAGGCTTCCCGGCCCGGGAGCCCCCACCTCTCGCTGCAAACCGGGGCCCAGAGTGGCGGGGCAGGGGCGCCGGCCCCCCGGGACAGGCTGGCTGAGGACTCAGGAAGGAATGGGGCTGCGTCTGGGTTTCCCAGCAGCCTCTCCGACCCTCGGCTCTGGCTGGTGGCGGGTGTCCCCAGCCCCCTAAGATTCCGAGGGAAAAAGAGGAGAATGAGGTGTCTGAGGATGAGGATTGAGGGGTGGAAATTACCTCAACTGAATTTTAAAAACCCTGGCTGGTTGCCATGGTAACAGAAAGGTGCATCCTATTGCTATGGCAACAGGCAAACACCGAGGTCTGCTGCTGGGGCTGGGGATTTGGGATGGGCCGGAGGGGGTGGGCGGGGGCGCCGGGCCTGGGTGGTAGGTGGGTGGGAGCGGTACGCAGCCTGGAACCCCCAACTTCCCAGGGGCCAGCGGCTGGGCTCGCACCTCCCCCGGGGGCGGTATCAGGAGAAAGATTGCTGGGAGTCATCCCCTAGGGCCCCACCAGCACCCCGACCCCTCCGGTCGCCAGCCTAGGAGCCTGAGGGGACCTGAGCCTCTGAGCGGGCTGCTGGGGGCAGACGGCGGGGACCGCACTTCACCGGCCTCAGGCGGGGGGGGGGGGGGGGGGAACGTCAGTTGCCGTCTGAAAAGGAAAAGTGCAGGAGTCAGGGCAACGGCCCGGAGGACACACCGAGGACCACACACCTGGGGCACCACCCCCACCTGGGGGAGCACCACCCCCACCTGGGGGAGGAGCATTCACACCTGGGGGAGGACTACCCCCACCTGGGGGAGCACCACCCCACCTGGGGGAGGACCACCCCCACCTGGGGGAGGACCACTCACACCTGGGGGAGCACCACCCCCACCTGGGGGAGGACCACCCCACCTGGGGGAGGAGCATTCACACCTGGGGGAGCACCACCCCCACCTGGGGGAGCACCACCCCCACCTGGGGGAGGACCACCCCACCTGGGGGAGGACCACCCCACCTGGGGCAACACCCCCACCTGGGGGAGCAGCACCCCCACCTGGGGGAGGATCACTCACACCTGGGGGAGGACCACCCCCACCTGGGGGAGCACCACCCCACCTGGGGGAGGACCACCCCCACCTGGGGGAGGACCACTCACACCTGGGGGAGCACCACCCCCACCTGGGGGAGGACCACCCCACCTGGGGGAGGACCACCCCACCTGGGGGAGGAGCATTCACACCTGGGGGAGCACCACCCCCACCTGGGGGAGCACCACCCCCACCTGGGGGAGGACCACCCCACCTGGGGGAGGACCACACACCTGGGGGAGGAGCATTCACACCTGGGGGAGGACCACCCCCACCTGGGGGAGGACCACCCCACCTGGGGGAGGAGCATTCACACCTGGGGGAGCACCACCCCCACCTGGGGGAGGAGCATTCACACCTGGGGGAGGACCACCCCCACCTAGGGGAGGATCACTCACACCTGGGGGAGGACCACTCACACCTGGGGGAGCACCACCCCCACCTGGGGGAGGACCACTCACACCTGGGGGAGGACCACTCACACCTGGGGGAGCACCACCCCCACCTGGGGGAGGACCACTCACACCTGGGGGAGCACCACCCCCACCTGGGGGAGGACCACTCACACCTGGGGGAGGACCACTCACACCTGGGGGAGGATCACACACCTGGAGGACGGCTCCTCAAGGTGGCCGTTGTCCCCACAGATCGTAGCCTGCAGGACCCGGGGCCTCAGCTGGACCTGGTTCAGTGGGAGGGGCAGCGGGAGGCCCAGGGAGGGGCAGAACGGCTGGTCTGTCAGCACCCGGCACTCGGGAGGCCAGGCCCCATTCCACCGGTCCGGTGCAGGCGGCGTGGGAGCCGCTGGTCCGGCTGACCTGTCACCCCACAGGTGCCACGGCTCCAGGCTCCCGGCCGCGGCCTGACAGCGTCCTCGTCTCCGGGTGCCCAGTGACGCCAGGAGCCGCTCCTCAGACCCACCTGGGAGCCTCTCGCTCCGGCCTCGGCTTCCCATTAGCGCATTCGCGCAGCTGAGCTCCGAGCCGGGGGCCCCTGTGGCCTTGGAGCCTGGCTCTGCACGTGCCTCTGTGTATGTGAGAGTGTGTGTGTGTGTGTGTGTGTGTGTGTGAGTGTGTGCATGTATGTGTGTGTGTGTGTGAGAGTGTGTGTATGTGAGTGAGTGTGTGTCTGTGTGTATGTGTGTGAGTATGTGCATGTATGTGTGTGTGTATGTGAGTGAGTGTGTGAGTGTCTGTGTGTGTGTGTATGTGTGTGAGTGTGTGCATGTGTGTGTGAGTGTGTATGTGTGTGAGTGAGTGTGTGCATGTATGTGTGAGAGTGTGTGCATGTGTGTGTGTGAGTGTGTGTGTATGTGTGTGAGTGTGTGCATGTGTGTGTGAGTGTGTATGTGTGTGAGTGAGTGTGTGCATGTATGTGTGTGTGTGAGAGTGTGTGCATGTGTGTGTGTGAGTGTGTGTATGTGTGTGTGTATGTGTGTGAGTGAGTGAGTGTGTGCATATATGTGTGAGTGTGAGTCTGTGTGAGTGTGTGTGTGCATGTGTGTGTGTGAGTGTGTGTGTATGTGTGTGTGTATGTGTGTGAGTGAGTGAGTGTGTGCATATATGTGTGAGTGTGAGTCTGTGTGAGTGTGTGTGTGCATGTGTGTGTGTGAGTGTGTGTGTATGTGTGTGTGTATGTGTGTGAGTGAGTGAGTGTGTGCATATATGTGTGAGTGTGAGTCTGTGTGAGTGTGTGTGTGCATGTGTGTGTGTGAGTGTGTGTGTATGTGTGTGTGTATGTGTGTGAGTGAGTGAGTGTGTGCATATATGTGTGAGTGTGAGTCTGTGTGAGTGTGTGTGTGCATGTGTGTGTGTGAGTGTGTGTGTATGTGTGTGTGTATGTGTGTGAGTAAGTGTGTGCATATATGTGTGAGTGTGAGTGTGTGTGAGTGAGTGTGTGCATGTATGTGTGTGAGTGTGTGCATGTGTGTGTGTGAGTGTGTGTATGTGTGTGAGTGTGTGCATGTATGTGTGTGTGAGTGTGTGCATGTGTGTGTGAGTGTGTATGTGTGTGAGTGCATGTATGTGTGTGTGAGTGTGTGCATGTGTGTGTGAGTGTGTATGTGTGTGAGTGAGTGTGTGCATGTATGTGTGTGTGCATGTGTGTGAGAGTGTGTGTGTATGTGTGCGTGTATGTGTGTGAGTGAGTGTGTGCATGTATGTGTGTGAGTGTGTGCATGTGTGTGTGTGTGTATGTGTGTGAGTGAGTAAGTGTGTGCATATATGTGTGAGTGTGAGTGTGTGTGTGTGTGTGCACAGGACAGTCAGCACAGGAGGTGGGGTGCCTGCCTCCTTACACCAGGCTCCCAGGCCCACTTTCCTCCGTGAGAGCGTGGCCCGGGCACCGGCTCTGGGAGCCCGAGCACCTGGGCTGCAGCTGGGGGACCGACCGCGCTGCCGGCGGGGGAGGCGGAGCAAGTGGCCGCAGCCCCCTCAGTAGATCAGAGCGCCCCCTGGCTACTGCCCCTTCAAGACGCTGCCCAGACTGTCCTCCAGGAGGCTGCAGACTGGTGGGCAAAGGGAGGCCTTTCTCCCAGGCACCCCAGCCCTAGGGCCTGCCAGTGCTTCAGACAGTCGCCCTTCACCACCACCCCTCACCCCCACTCCCAGCCCCGCAGCAGGGCTGAGCCACAGGCCTGGGAGGGCGACTGGCCCGGGGCTGCCAGCTCAGGGCCTGCACCCCCTCGACCAGGCTAGCGAACTCCAGGGTCCACAGAGCCATCCTGTGCCCCTCACCCGGCCAGACCCGTGCCCTCCGCAGCGCCCGGGGGCCAGGCGGGCACTCGCCCCCACCCGAAGGCAGCCAGAGCGACGGCTGTGGGCGGGGGGCACCGACCCCAACCTACCTCCGCCTCTCCCTGCCACTCCCCACGTGGGCACGCGGGCACACTCTGCGGGCACAGCTCCGGGGCCCGCCAGGACGGGGGGCCTCTGGCCCAACGCGCTTCCCACGGGGGCTGAAGCTCTTCGGAGCAGGGACCCCTCCTCTGCCGCCCCCGCCGGCGGGCACCCCGGCGGGCACGGCTGCCCTGCGACCCCGGGCACACACAGAAAGCTGGTCTGGAGCCGCAGCCACCGCCTCGCACCTCGAAGAGCCTGTGGTCTCTCTCAGGGCTGGGCCAGGTTTCCGGGGGCCCCCAGGGGCTGGTGGCCAGGGGCCAGAGGGAGGTGGCTGCACCCAGGCTCCCGGCCGCCCGCACCCTCGTCACCAGCCCCGGGCCGCTGGGCAGAGCTGGGCCGGCTGCTGTGGGGCTGGTGCCCTGCGCGGGCAGGTTTGGAATCTGGGGGGGACCTCCTGGATCACCCCACCTCTAGAAAGGCAGCGGGTGTTTCCCTGGAGCAGGAATCTCATGTGTCCCGGGGCAGTGTGTCCCCGTGTCCCCAGGACAGGACCTGGGAGGCAGCTCCCGCTCGCCCCACCCAGAACCCCGGACCCCAAGGCCCGGCTCGGCCTGCGGCGGCTGTGACCCCGGTGGGCTCAGGCTCTCAGGACAGAGGTTGGGGCCTGTCTTGTCATCAATATTGATCAGGCTCCGGCCGAGCCCGCAGCTGGCGTGGGGAGGGGGCGGCAGAGGCGCTGGAAGGACCCGGGCCCTTAAATAATGAGGGTGTGGGGGAGGGGGTGCCACCTGGGCCCGGGTCCTTGGGGAGGGGGGACAGATGGACAGCGGGCATCCAGCAGCCTGGGGACGCTTGGGCATGCGCCAGCCCCCAGATTCCCGGTGCACCCGGAATGTGGGGGAGGAGCCAGAGAGGCCCCGGATCCCTCCCACAGGGGATGCTGGGAGCCAGCTCCCCGCACACAGGGGCCCTGACTGTGCTCTGGCCCTCGGGGCCGCCACCCCCCCCCCGCCCCGTCTGCCTGAGTGTCTTCCTGCATCGTCCTCCGGGCAGTGCTCCCGCGGAGCTGCCCCCCACATTCTCCCTCCCTGCCCTGAGCTGGGCTCCCGCACCCCATTCTCCCTGAGCCCCGCAGAGCTGCTCCAAACGCCCTCCTCCCAGCCTCCCAGCTGTGCTCCCAGGCCTCAGGACCCCCACCTCCAGAGACACCCCCCCAGAGACACCCCCACCCCCAGAGACACCCCCACCCCCAGAGGGAGCCCCTCCTGGCCAGCCTCCGCCTCCTGGGCCACGCCCCCTGCCCCCTTTCCCCCCCTCCCCAGTGCAGGGACCCCAATAAGCCTGTGCTCGAGCCCAACGGCCAGGCAGCTGGCCCCGCACGGCCCGGTCCTGGGCGAGAGCCAGGGGCAGGGGGCACATTTGGGGGCCCTAAACCGCCGCCTCACGGCCACAGGCGGCCTGGCTGCAGGTGAGGGGCTGCCTGAGCCAGGAGCGCCCACGGATAACGAGGGGGGGCGCCCGGCGGATAACGAGGGGCTGCGGAAGGACAGCCTCAGGCACAGCCCGGGGAGCTGCCTCATTAGCACGCCGGGAGCCCGCTAAGTGGGTCAGTCCCTCCCCCGCCTGGCAGGTGTGGGCGGGAGCTGTCAGCCCATTGTCCCCCGAGTCCCCGGCGCCTCTCCTCCCTCTGAGCCCGCCCCTCCCCGGCCCTGCCTCCCCCGCCGCCCCCCGGAGCCCCCCTTCCCTCCCTGAGCCCCCCCTGGCCTCCTTCCCCTTCCTGAGCCCCCCTCCCGGCTCCCCTCCCCTCCTCCGCCCCCAGCCTCCTGCGGCCGGAGCGGGCGCACCTGGGAGACGCTGAAATCCTAGATGCCCCGCCGCCCGGAGCCACGGAGCCCACCTCCCCGGCCTCCCCGAGAGGCAGTACCCTGCTCCGGCCCCGGGCCGCCAGAACAAGCTTCCAGATGGAGGGCGGGGGGAGGCGGGCGCTGCGGGCTCCGGCCCCGGCCCCTCCCCACCCCGCACCCCCGCGCCCGGCCTCCGCTCTGGGCCCCCAGATGGTGAAGCTAATTGTCCTGGCAGATCTAGCTCAGGAGTGGGGTGGCGGGACGGGGGGAGCATTCCAGAGGCGGGACCTTCTCTCCACAGGGTGGGAGGTTCAGGGCGGTGCCGGGTCCCCCTCCAACCGGGTCGGAGCCGATGAGGGGCAGCCGCCGGTCAGTGCGCCCCCAGCCCCCGGCCCCTCCCTGATCAGGCCCTCCCAGGGCCCCCCATTTCCGGGCAGGGCCAGCTGGCTCAGGCTCTGAGGAGCCTCTGGACCCACAGCCGGTCCCGGGCGGCCCAGGGCACCCGCAGTGTCGCTGTCCTGGCGGGACAGGCCGGGAGGGGTGCCCGGCCCGGCGCGGGCACTGCCACCTGCAGCCCCGTCGGCTGCACAGGGGTTAATCTCAGGGTGCCCCCCGCCACGCGCGCCGTCAGATTCCAGGAACGCTTTCCACCGAGGCTCAGACCTCATTTACATTAATAAGAACCAGAAGCCGGGGCGGCGCTGCTGCGGCTGCTCAGGCTCTGCCGGGGCTGGAGGCCCGGAGCTGCGCACGGAGCGGGGGTGGGGGGGCTGGTCAGGAGGAGGCAGAGACCCGGTCCATCCCAGTGGAGGGGATGGCAGAGCCTGTCTTGGTTGGGTGAGACCCCCCCCCGGGGCAATGGCGAGGGCAGAGGCAGGCGCCCTGGTGCCCAGGAGCTGCTGACGGACACGGGCAGCCAGAGCTGGCTGCTGCCCACCTCGGAGCCTCAGTTTCCCCGTCTGTGCTGCAGGTGTTGGAAGGGCAGGCTCTGAGCCGAGCCAGCCCCCCTCGGAGCACGTGCCCTCCTCAGCCTCCCGCCCCTCGAGCTGAGCAGTGGGCCCTGAGCCTGAGCCCAGGAGCCTGCGGCGGGGTGGGGGGTGGGGGGGGGAGGGGGCGGGGAACCCCAAGATCCGCCTGCGGGGAAGGAGGGAAGCCGAGTGACTGCGTGCGTGAGCCTGCGTGTGCCTGCGCCCTGGGGCCCTTCCCCTTCCCAGCTGGCAGCTGGCTTCCTTCCTTCCTTCCCTCCCTCCATCCCCGGCCCCAGGCTGCAGGGCCCACAGGTGAGCGCGTGGCCCCACCCCTCTGCCCTGTGCGGGTGGCGACGGGAGGGTATTCGGGAGCTGGCAGGGTTGGCTCACCCACAGGGTGGGGGAGGGGGGAGGCCGGGGTCTGCAGGCATCTGTGTCCCACCCCAGCACACACCTAGGTGCTGGGCGACACCGTGCAGGCCCGTGCGTGCACGCGTGTGCCTGTGAGTGTGTTTGTGTGTGTGTGTGTGGGGGGGCTGCCCTCAGCCCAGCCAAGGGGGACGGTGCCCCCAGGAGTCAGGATCCAGCCCAACCTCACCTGTGGGGCCCACACAGCTCGACAGGGCCTCCTGGGCACCGAACCCAGCCTCTGCCCCACCCCAGGGCCCAGCTAAAGGGGTGCTGGGGATTCAGTCACATTCATGAATTATTCTCCAGCGGCTCTGCCCAGCCAGACATGGGGTGCGGGGCCCGGCCTGGAGCTGGGGTGCTCAGCTCGGCCTCCGTGGGCAGGAGGGCGAGTGGGCAGAGGTCCGGCCGGGCTTCGGTTCCTTCCTCCCCTCCGCCTGCTCAGCCTGGCCTGCCGTCAGCCGCACAACTCACCGCGGCTGCTGGGCTGTCTTATCTGGTGGCAGCCGGGGTGGGGGGTGGGGGTGGAGCAGATCCCACTCCCCCAGCCCTGGCGGCCCCCACCCTGCCTTATCTGGTCCCCACAGCCTCCTCCCGCCCCCGGCAGCCTCAGACCTTTCCGCTCCGCTTCCCAGCATCCTCTGGGCCTTGCTTTGTCTGCAGTTGTCTTTTTTCCTGCCTCTCCTGCCTGTCTTCTCGCCTCCCCAGGGCATTGGGGTGGGGGTGAGCATCCCCAGGCTGAGCTCGCTCCATCCTCAGCGCGGCAGCCAGCGCGCGTCCTGCCCAAAGCTGGAGCCGGACCCCGTGCCTGCCGCCAGGGGCCCATCTTCACCTGGGGACCCCCTTGGCTCCCGGCCAGCCTGGGGGCTGGGAGGGGGCACATCTGGGGCAGAACCAGGCTCAGCGCTTCCCAACCTGCCGGCCTCCAGCAGCCGCTCTTCTCTGAGCCTCAGTTTCCTTTTTAAACCAGAAGGCCTGGCTGGGGCGGCTCAGCGGTTGAGGGTCCACCTCTGAACCGGGAGGTGCCGCTGGGACCACCGTCAGGGCACAGGCCCGGGGTCCCCGATCGATCCCCAGTGGGAGGCGTGCAGGAGGCAGCCGATCCTGATTCTCTCTCATTATGGATGTCTCTCTCCCTCTCCCTTCCTCTCTGAAATAAAAAAGGACATATTAAAAAAATAAACCGGATGAACGCAGTGCAGGGACTGAGCGGGACAGGGCGGTGCTCCTGGCTTGTACCTCCTGCGGGACGCCCCTCCTGTTTTGGGCTGGGTGAGAGCAGCGGGCATCCCCGTCTCCAAGTCACCGGGCTGCAGAGACAGAGGCTGCGGGCAGCTGTGGGCTCTGCCAGGGGGGTGTCTGGGAGCCAACCCTCAGCAGAGGCGAAGGGGGTGGGGGCTGAAGTGCCTTTTATCGACTGGACTGCAGAGGGGCCTCCCCGGTCAGGAAGCATTGTGAGGAGACTGAAGCACTTAGTGCGGGCCTGGCTCCGGCTCCTCAGCTGAGCAACCACTACCCCTTCCAGCGCGCGGGGGGGTGGGGGGGTGGGGGGGGGAGGTGTCCCTGGGGTAGGGCTGTCAGGAGCATGCAGGCCCAGCCCCCCACGGAGCTTCCAGGCTGAGTTCCAGCCAGGTTTTCCCAATCCCAAATACCCTGGGACCCTGGGCACCCGGGACCGGGGGAGAGCCCCCCTCCACCCCCCCCCCCCCCCCCGCCCGCCAGCCTCGCCTGATAGCTGATGGAGTGCTGCCACCTGGTGGTCACTAGCCACATAGCCCCCTCCTCCAGGGTCCCGACTGGGCAATCTCCCCCACAATGCCACCCCCCCCCCCAAGGCACACTCCACCTGTCTCTGAGGGCATTCGCCCCTCGGGAACCGGGGTGGCTGGTGGTGGGGCTCCGGGTGCCCGTGAGACCCCCCAGCCAGGCTGCGTGCCTGCGGGGCTTAGCTCCGGCCTGGCCACTCATCGGGGCTTTGAGACTCGTTTGATGCGCGGCCACGGCAGCTGCTCCTGGACGGCCCTCAAAGCTTGCGCTCGGCAGCTGTCCCGGTCAAGGGCAGGCCGGGCTCCGAACCGCCGGCGTTCCCGCTAGTTCAGCAGGCGACCTTCCAGATTCGGGATTTGGGTCTCTTGATGCGAAGTCTGCGCAGGGCTCCGAGGGCAGGGTGGGGCGGGAGAGGGGGACATGGGGGGACACCGCCCACCCATCCTGGGCCTGGTGCTGGAGCAGACCTCGATGAGCTGCTGGGGGATGGCTGGCCCTTGGGGCTTCGGCTTCAGGTCCTCAGGGCGAGCCACTGGGCATAGCAGACCTGGGCCAGGCCAGCCTCGGGAAGCAGGGCAGGTTCCGGTGCCAGGTGAGGCCGCAGTCCATGGCTGTGCGTGTTGGTGACAGTGGCCGAGGAGCAGGCGGAGGCAGGAGAGGGGCCTGCGGCCTGCCCGAGGGACAGACAGGACCCGTGTCCGCAGGAAGCCCGGCGGTGCCGACGCAGATGCTGTGGCTGAGCCCACGGGCCTGGGACGGAGAAACGGGCTGGGCTCCGGGCAGCCGGGTGGGTCCGAGGCCCTCCTGGTGGGGGGCAGCGGTGATTCCGGAGGCTGCGAAGCCTGGTCCCCGGGCCTTTGCAGACGGGACGCAGCCCTGCGCACTGGCCGAGCCTCCGGGGCGGTCAGGTGTCCAGCTGCTGCTGGCTTACTCAGGTGCAGGGCCCCCCAGTGCTGCTCAAGGCCTCGGGCGGCTGGCCTCTCCCCAGGGCTGGCCCGGAAAGACGGGGATCCCTATGGAGGCGGGACCCTCGTTGGTGAGGCTCCCAAGCTTCTGCATGTGCCGAGCGAAGTGGGGGTCAATCCCCAAGGCACCTGGGAGGTGGGGAAGGGGGGCGGTGCTCTCCTGAGCTCCTCCATTCCTGCCTGAAACTGGGAAAAGGGGACCAGCCACAAGCCATGGAGTTCTGGCTTCCGAACAAGTCGCCCTGCCCCCGCCCCGCCCACCTGCCATGTCACATGGGGAGCCCGGCCGGACTGGCAGCACGGGCATCCATCACCATCTCCCTCTGGTCTGGCTGGGAAACGGGGGGCCGGCGGCATTTAGGATGGAGCTGCGTGGCCCTGCCACCGCAGCAGTCTGCTGAGTGGAGGCTGCATGGGGCGGGGCCGGCCAGGCGTCACCTGCACGGCCTGCGGGGCTGACCCCCCCAGAGCCCCCAGGTCTGAAGCCTGGAGCACGGTGCGCACCCGCTGGTCTTCAGGGGCCGCTGTGGAGAGCTAACTCGGTTGACTGCATCTGCACGGAGAGTTTTAGAACTAAAGTCTGAACCGGAGAACCTGTCCAGTGTCCGATCCCTGCCCGCTGTGCTGTACCCCGAACCTGCCGGGTGGGCGGCCCGGCCGGCCCACAGGCTCCACCCGTCAGGCGTGCACAGGAGGCGACTCTGATGTTTCTCATATTGATGTTCCACTCTCGCTCCCCCTTCTCTCCAAAATCAACGTTTAAAATATAGCAACATCGGCCCTGGCTGGTGTGGCTCAGTGGATAGAGCGGCGGCCTGCGGACTGAAGGGTCCAGGATTGATTCCGGTCACAGGTCAAGCCGGGTTTTGGGCTCGATCCCCGGTGTGGGGCGAGTAGGAGGCAGCCGATCAAACATTCTTATCATTGATGTTTCTCTCTCTCCCTCCCTCTCCCTTCCTCTCTGAAAACAATCAAGTGTATTTTAAAAACAAGTAAAATATAGTAACATTGAATGTACCCGTAATGGGGAAAAACAGGGGAGCATGACAGAGCAGGGACAACAGTACCAAACAGCCCCTCTCAGCGACCTCAGTCATCACCGCCGGCCGGCTGACACCCCCCAGCCCGGCTCCCAGGAAGAAAGAGACACAGCCACTCATTTTTCAAGGTATTTCTTTTGTAAAGAAGCCAGAGTTGGCAACTAGACTGAAAATCTTCCAAAATTCTGTACAAATGTTTAATATACAAATATACACAGGCTTTTGCCCAGAAAAACACAACGAATGAGGCGGCTTTGGTGTCGCACACCGAGGCCTCTCCCGCCCCGGGGAAGCGGCCGGCGGAGCACACGCAGGCTGACATGGAACACGGAACGTCACGCTATGTACACAGAGTATAAAAGACAGTCCCTCGCCGCTCACGAGCCCTCCGGCAGGAAGGAGGACGGCCATCCCCACACCCAGGGGGCTCCCGGGAGGGGACAGCGCAAGGCGTGCCCTCAGCGACGGAACGGCGCCGGCGCCCTCACAGGTCCCCTCTGCTCTGGCCTCACTCCATCTCTGTGAAGCGGGCGAACATGGCCTTGCGGACGGCGTCCTTGTAGGAATCCGCACCGGACAGTCCGTATGCGCTGCCCTTGGCCCCGAGGCCAGCTCCCTTTAGCCGGACCTGAGCCTGCGGAGGGGACAGGAACCGTTGTCAGTGGCTGGCGGGGGACAGCCGCTCCCCGCCCCGTCCAGCCCACCCCGACAGGACCACCCACCAGTGCCAGAGACCAGGACCTGTGCACGGGAGATGGGAGCAGGTGTGGGGCCTGGGGGAATAGGATGGGCCAAGGTGACAGGCGGACTGGGCTGCCCTCATGCCCACCCCCATTCCCACCCCCACCTTCAACCTTCACCCCGACCCCGAACCCGAACCCCAGTGCCTGCTGAGCAAGCATCGGTGCCAGAAACTAGGCCCAAGCACGACCGAAGCCGGGGGCCCGGCGCCAGCGCAGCTCCCGCACCAGCCGGGGAGGGGACCTGAGCAGCGGCGCCGGTGGGGAGGGAGAGGGGACTGCGGGGTCTTGCCTAGAAAGCCAGCGGGTGGTGCCCTGATCCTGGGGTTGACCCTCACTCTCAGCTCCGACCACCTAAAGCGTTTCTTCTCGTGGACAAAATCCTACTGCATTGTCGTCTGCTTTAAACCCCACCAGACCCACCCGGAGAAACGACAGCACGGCCCTCCCGACAGCCGGGCTGGCGGGTCTGCGCTGTGCCAAGGGCTGTCTATAGCCGAGGACGAGAACACGCAGTGCTCAGGGAAACACGTCTACCACCGGCACCGAGAACCAGGAGCCGCGCGCAGCCTCCCGCCGACGCCTCCCAGAGGCCGAGTCGGGAGGCGCAGGGAGCAGGAGCCCTGGGGGAGCCCGCCGCCTCGTGCAGGTCAACGCCCCGCCCGGCCCGGCCCGGAGCCCCCGCTCACCTCGATGGGGGCCGTGATGCCTTGGCACTTGCGTCCCAGGCCCGAGCCTTCCCGCCAGCCCATGGCCTGCAGCATCTTGTTGCCAATGTTACTGTGGTCGATGCCGTCTTTGGTGGGCTGCTCGTAATTCCTGCCAGCGGCAAACACAGAGTTACTGAAGGGCTCGAGCCCCAGCCGGGGGGCGGGCGTGCTCACGACACATACACGGTGCCCGCGTCCAGCTGCTTCTTGCGCTTGGGCTCGGGCGGCTCGGGGATGCCGTACTTCTCCCGTCTCTCGGCGGCGCGGTCCCGGTACTTCATCTGCGCGAGAACACACACAGCTCGAGGCCGGCCTCTCGGGGCCAGAGAAACGGCCGTGCCCCGCACTGCGTCCGGCCCCGGGCTACATCTGAATGGCGGGTGGCAGACACACTGCGGCCCTGCGGAGCGCCGTGTCTCCAATGGGCAGGCTTTTTAGCCACCATGTCACAGCCCCATGTGCTGGAGGAGGAGGAGGAGGAAGAGGAGGAGAGTGAGAAGGAGAGGGAGAGGGAGGAGGAGGAGGAAGAGGAGGAGGAGGAGAGGGAGAAGGAGAGGGAGGAGGAGGAGGAGGAGGAAGAGGAGGAAGAGAGGGAGAAGGAGAGGGAGGAGGAGGAGGAGGAAGAGGAGGAGGAGGAGGGGGAGAAGGAGGGGGAGGAGGAGGAGGAGGAGGAGGAGGAGGAAGAGGAGGAGGAGGAGAGGGAGAAGGAGAGGGAGGAGGAGGAGGAGGAGGAGGAAGAGGAGGAGGACGAGAGGGAGAAGGAGAGGGAGGAGGAGGAGGAGGAGGAGGAGAGGGAGGAGAGGAAGAGGAGGAAAGAGAGGAAAAGGAGGACGAAGAGGGGAAGGGGGAGAAGAAGGGGGAGGGGGAGGGGGAAGGGGAGGAGGAGAGGAAGGGGGAGGAGAAGGGGAGGAGGAGGAGGAAGAGGAGAGAGCCATGCTCTCCGCCTGGCACTGGGACCGGCCCATCCCGGGCCAGAGACCCGCCGGCCGTCCTGGGAGTGGCACCACAAACAGTGGGGAAACAGGAAAACAAAACAGAGAACAAGCCCCCTAACCACAGGGCCTCCCAGTGACTTGCAGAGGGAATTTCAAATGACTTGCCCACTGATTCAATTTTCTTTCTTAATATATTTTTATTGACTTCAGAGAGGAAGGGAGAGGGAAACAGAAACATCAGTGATGAGAGAGAATCACTGATCTGCTGCCTCCTGCACGCCCCCTACTGGAGATGGAGCCTGCAACCCAGCCTGCACCCTGACCAGAATCGATCCTGGGACCCTTCAGTCTGCAGGCCGGCACTCTACCCACTGAGCCACACCAGCCAGGGCTGCGGGTTTATTTCTAATCTACAGGCTTCCATTCTCCGTGCCCACCCCCTACCCCCCCCCCCCCCGAGCCCCACCCACTGCTTCCTCCAAATCCCCTGCAATCACTTAGGCCAGTGGTCGGCAAACTCATTAGTCAATAGAGCCAAATATCAACAATACAACAATTGAAATTTTGTTTGAGAGCCAAACTTTTTAAACTTAAACTTCTTCTAACGCCACTTCCTCACAACAGACTCGCCCGGGCCGTGGTGTTTTGTGGAAGAGCCGCACTCGAGGGGCCAAAGAGCCGCATGTGCCTCCCGAGCCGCAGTTTGCCGACCCTGGACTTAGGCCCTGCTGCCTCCTGGGCCTAACTTGAAGCCTCAGCATTGCCCAGGAAGGCTCCTGGCCGGCCACAGAGAGCCTCCTGCTCCCTCCTCAAACCCGGGTCCTTCCCCTGCAAGTACTTGGCACTCAGGACGCGAGCAGTTCTCAGGGCGCGCCTGTCTGTGCGCCCCCTGATGGGCCATGCAGGCCCAAAGCACGCGGAGCCGGGGTCCAGTCTACAGGAGCCGCAGAGGCCGGCACGCGTGCGATCACCTGCCCTGCCTTCCCCTGGGCCCTGGGCCGAGTGCTACCGACCGAAGCTGACGGCAGAGACCGCGCGTCTGCGGCACAGCCCGCTCACCTCTCTCTCCCGCAGCTCCAAGGCCTCCAGCTCCTGCTCGCTCAGGCGGGACCGCCGGTAGATGTCCATGTTTTGCTGGAGAAGAGACGTGACACGTTAATTCAGCCACTCATGAACTGCCACCGCCGCCCACGGCTGCTGTGGTTAAGCTCCCGGGCGGCTCCCTCACTCCGAGGCCGGCCGCGGGCTCCGCGTCACTCGCTCCTTGTGGGGGGTCCAGAAGGGCCCGGGACCAGGAACTGCCTCTAAAAGGCAACCACGGCCCAGGCTGGTGTGGCTCAGTGGACAGAGCGTCGGCCTGCGGGCTGAAGGGTCCCTGGTTCGACTCTGGTCGGGGGCCCAGGCCCAGGCCCAGGTTGTGGGCTCAATCGCCAGTAGGGGGCGTGCAGGAGGCAGTTGATCAATGATTCTCATCACTGATGTTTCTCTCTCTCCCAGCCTTCACGACAAAGAAAACGACATAAAAAAGGCAACCACCCACGTGGGCATCCACTGCGCTGTCCCGGCCAGGCCCCCCGCGCCCCACCCCCCCGAGCTGGCCGAGGCGGCACCTTGTGCAGGTCGGAGAGCTGCTGGTGCCGGACCAGCGCGTCTTTGTTGGGGAACTGGCGCCGGCAGAGCAGGCAGGCCATCTTCTTCCAGTCGGCCAGCTTCTCCTCCTCACTCTCCAGCCTCTCCACCAGCTCCTCCTCGTTGTCGCTGTCACCGCTGTAAGCGGCCACCAGACCCCTCTGGGGACGAGAGGAGGGGTGTTGGCAATGGACAGTGGCAGAGGGCACAGCCGGTGCCTAGAGGCAGAACCGCATAACCCAGGGCTCTCCACCGCACCCTGCAGTCAGCCACACCGCGCCCACTGCCCGGAGCGGCCAGGTCCCCGTGCGGGGACAGCCTTCCTGGCACCGACCACGGGGGCCCTGGAAAGTTCCCAGGTGGCTGTGTGCAGACCACTGACGGCCCAGGAAAACCCCGAACACAACAGGTCAGAGAAATAGCCCGCACAGACCAATCGTCCAGCAAGTAAAAGACGGTTCTTGCTCTGGCTGGTGTTGTCCAATGGTTAGAGCACCAGCCCACGCTCTGAAGGGTCACAGGTTCCATCACCAGCCGGATGTGTGCATGGGAGGGACCAATGGTTGGGAGCCTCGCCTCCATGCTTCTTGCTCCCCCCCCCCCCCCCCCAAGAAACCAATGGGAAGATATCCTCGGGGGAGGCTCAACCACACACATTTCTTCTCACTTTTTCTTTCCACCCCACAACCACACACAAACAATGAGCTGAGCGTACACCCAGGACTCCTTCCTGCTCCCCCAGGGAACCCCAAGCCGTGGCCCCCCCCCAACATCTCTCCGTGTGAAGCAGCCACGGCAGCCGGGACAGACCACAGACCAGCCTGAGCCCCGGCGCTCCTCACCTTCAGCGGGTTCTCCTCGTCTCCGTTCCGCACCAGCTCCGGGACGAGCTGCTGCCTCTCGGCCAAGGCTCCCTGGGGAACGCAGCAGGTTAGCCTCCGGTCCGAGGCGCGCCCAGCGCCCTCCCTGCCGCCTCCCCAGCCTCACCTTCTTCTCGAAGAGCGCGAAGCCCGCGTCGGCCGCGGCGCTCTCCCGCCTCTCCTCTTCCCGAGAGGCGCTGACGGGCTGGAAGCTGTTCTTGAAGTTCTCCTTCTGCTTGTTCAGGCTCTTCGCCCAGCGCTCCATGTCCTTGGCGATCTGCGGCAAGCCGCCCCCGAGAGACAGGCAGACGTCAGAACGCGCTGCATCGGGGTCTGATCTCAGCCGCGCTCTCAACAAAACCGCCCGAATCTGCTGCTGCCGCCGGCCACAAACCTCCCCAAGGCCACCACAGGGCCACTGGCCCGTCTGAGCCCCCGGGCTGTGCCAAGTGCAAGGGGAGCGGACAGACACTGGCTGGGGCCCCTGAGATACTGCAAAGCGCTCGCCCAGCAGGCAGCTCAGCTGGTTCGAGTGCTGTCCCAACAGGCGAGGTGCGGGTTTGAGCCCCGCTCAGGGCAGGGACAGGTGGCCACTAGCGAACGTGTGAGGAGGTGGTACAACAAATGGATGCCCCTCCTCTCTCTAAAAATCAGCAGTAAAATTAAAGAAAAAACCCAAACGAAGGGGACACAGATGCCACAGCCAGACTCAGGACGTCGCTCCCGGTGTGCGGGACCGGCCGGCGGCGCTCACCTGCTGGGCCGTCTTGCTCTTGGGCTTCTCCTTCTTCTCCTTGCCCTCCTTGGCCGGGGGCAGGCCAGCCTGCTGCTGGGAGCCGGCCTCGGCGGCCGGCACGTAGGTCTCCTTCTCGCCGTCCCAGTACAGGTACTGCTGCGTCAGCGAGTTGTAGTAATACTGGAACAGACAGTGCAGGCGCTGCGGTCACACCACCACTCACACCGTTTGCCAAAGGCACAGCAAAGCTAACTTTTCAAAAAACACAGAGGTGCTGCGGTCACCCCTCCTGCGGGAGCTGCCTGCGTGGCGGGTGAGGACGAGGAACCAGCCAGTCTAGTTTCCGTTCATTCAACCCCGACTCCTTCCCTAAACCATGACACACGCCACGAGGCCGGACCACGCCCGAGACAGCCAGCTGGCAGCTGCCATTCGGTTCAGACACGCAGCACTCGGACACGAGGCCGCACACACAGGCTGCCACGCCAGCCCGGCGCCCAGCAGAGGTGCCACCCCTCTCTCCTCTTGTCCCCTCGTCCGTCACTCTACCTGCTCCGCAGGGGCCCAGAGCAGGGTCTGTGACGTCTCTGGCTGGGGCGGGCTGGGTCAGACAGGCCACACTGTGTGTCCAGCAAGGAGAGCGGCCGGGAAGGGGGCAGAGTCCTCGCGGAAGGGGAGGCCGTGCAGATTCGCCTGCTCGGCGCCCTCAGCCCTCCACTCCGCCCACAGACACCACAGGCTCTCCCATTAAAGCCTTCTCTGGTAGTCTCTGGCTCCCGCTCCTGATCAGACCGGTTTATTTATGGAGCGCTAACGCTGCCTTCCTCTTTAAAAATCACATTCACCACCAGAATAGACCTGCTAACGTCTCCCCTCGAGAAGACAGGGATGCTAAGAAAAGAAGCCGGACACAAAAGGTCGCAGCTGATGCCATCTGTCTGAAACGTGGAGAGAGGCAGACCCGGAGGCCGGAGCACAGGTTACGGGTGGGGGACGAGGGAGTGGCTGCCTGCGGCACAGGCCCCCATGGGGGGATGAGAATGCTCTGGAATGAGATGGCGGTGATGGTGACAATGCTGAGGTACACGGAATACACACACCACCACTGAACTGTACCCTCTAAATGGTTAAAACGAATCTTATCTCAACTAAGAAAAGAAGACATGGAAAAAACATAATTGAAAACTTCTACCTGGGTCTTTTTTTTTTTAAGTATATTTTTTACTGTTCTCAGAGAGGAGGGGAGAGGGAGAGACAGAAACATCAATGATGAGAGAGAATCACTGATCAGCTGCCTCCAATACGCTCCGCTCCCTATTGGGGATAGATCCCACAACCCAGGCATGTGCCCTTGACCAGAATCGAACCTGGGACCCTTCAGTCCACAGGCTGATGCTCTGTCCACTGAGCCACACCAGCTGGGCTTTCCCTGGGTCTCTACAGGAAGGTTAAGAGTCACCTGTAAGTGCTATGACAAAGGAACCCATGGTCAGAAGCCAGAACAGCAGGTGGAGAAGGGGGGGTCCTGACCGGCAGGGGAGGGGATCTTGCCATGTGTTAGGGCTGTTCTCTCCTATGAGTGTAAACGTTCAGAACGGCACACTTCGGTTTTGTGCATTTGAATGTGTGCGTATCACACCTCCAAACAGTTTTCTAACCTACACATGAAAAACAAGTCCGTGAGCCTGGCCAGGTTGCTCAGTGGTTAGAGCGTCGTCCCCATGGGCCAAGGTGGCGGGTTCCATTTGCAGTCGGAGTGGGAGGCACGGGTCGGTGTTTCTCTACAGGGATTGCCCGCTTCTGGCAAGCGCCCGGCCTGGGACCGAACCCCCACCTTTGTGTACAGGACGACACCCCGCCCATGAGCCACCTGGTCACCTCCTCCTCCTCCTCCGGGACTACGGGACCTGGCTGTGCCACGTGGGGCCGGGAGAGGAGCGGGTACCTGTGAGGTGGGGTCGTAGTAGAGCCCCGTGGCGGGGTCGTAGTAATAGCCCGAAGACTCGTCGTACTGGTAGGTGGACGTGTCCGGCACCGCTGCAAAGGCAAACCGCAGCCGGTCAGCGGGGAGGCCCAGGCCGCCGAGACGCAGCCACACGGCGGCTTCTCTCGCACCCCGCGCCCCGGCAGCCACGAAGGCAGAGGAGCTCACTAGACAAAGGCAGCAGCCAGCCGGCTCACCGTATTTGGTCCCGGGCACCACGCCGGTCGGGGAAGCGGCAGGGGCCTGGGTACTCGCACTGGTGCTAGGCTGCGCCTCCTCGGTCTGCAAAGCAAGCAGCTTCCGTGAGTCCCACTGCCCGGCCTGAGGACCAGCCAGCCCGCCGGGAGGAAAGGCTGCACGCGCACACACGCACACGCACACACACACCCATCCACACACGCGCACGCACACACACCCACACACGCGCACGCACACCCATCCACACCCGCGCACGCACACCCATCCACACCCGCACACACCCACACGCACACACCCACATGCGCACACGCACCCATCCACACACGCACACACACACACCCATCCACACACGCGCACACACACACCCATCCACACACGCGCACACACACCCATCCACACACGCGCACGCACACACACCCACACACGCGCACGCACACCCATCCACACCCGCGCACACACACCCATCCACACCCGCACACACCCACACGCACACACCCACACGCACCCATCCACACACGCACACACACACACCCATCCACACACGCACACGCACACACCCACACGCGCACACACACCCACACACACGCGCACACGCGCACACATCCACACACCCACACACGCGCACACACACCCATCCACACACGCACACACCCACACGCGCACACATCCACACACCCACACGTGCACACACACCCACACGCACACACCCACACGCGCACACACACCCACACACACACCCATCCACACACGCACACGCACACACCCACACACCCACTGCTCTAAGGCAGCCCCGGAGCCAGCCGCACGGAGCTACCACTTTCTCCCTGAAGGTTGTTAAGCGGAAGCACAAGTCCCCCTGCTGGAATCTTACAATTAAAATGCACGCACGCACACATTTTATTATCTAATACCATCAGACAGACAATTAAAACACACACACACGCACACGTTTTGTTATCTAATACCATCAGACAGAGAAGTGAGGTTGGGGTGGCTCCTGCGGCAGGAAAGGTAACAGAGTCCCCCACAGGCGCCGGCTTGCCTGGGAGCCAAGCTTACCGGAGAGCCGGGTGGGTTCGGGGTCTGGTTGTACAGCTGCGGGCTCTGGGACACCACGGCCGCCGAGGTGGTGGTCACGGCCGTGCCTGTGACGGGAGCACCGGGTTAGGGAGGGAGAGCCAGCTCTGCACTCCGGGCCGAGCGCCTCCACCGCAATGCCCAGCCCGCCTGTCTGCGTGTTCGCTCTGACAAATGGCGCCCACGCATGCCTGACCTATGGCCTCTCCGGGGTACACGCTGCCAGGGTGAGGCACACCACAGTCAGCCTGCTGCTGATGGCCACAGAGAAAGGAGGAGAGAGCCACCTCTACTCTGGAGCCGAGAAAAGACTGAACTCCAAGGCTTTGCTGATGCTGGAACAAAACTTAAGCAAAGGCTTCCAGCAGTGATCCTCTGGCTGACGTCTGGGCACAGGCTCCAGGCCACTCTCTGCCCTGAGTCTGCGTGGGCACTGACTGCCGGGGACACAGAGCAGGCAACGGAGGAGAGTAACAGAAGGTACCCTCATCGCGCCGCGCTCTCTAAGAGGCCGCAATCAGATCTCGTGACCACGAGCACCCTAACCTTCCCGGCCCCCGAAGCCTGACGCCCCCCGGCCTGCGGGGATGGACTTGGAGCTCTGGGTGTCGCTGCAACAGGAGGTGGCTCTCCTCAAACCAAGAGAAAAGGGAGAGAAGTTTCTACCTGATGCAGATGCCGCATCAGATTCCAACCCTCCAGCTTGTTGCTGATAGAACTGTTGGTAGTCCTGCGAGTACTGAAGAGAAGTCCACCGTTAAGGCTGCTGTTCCCAGAACCCTCTGGAACCAGAAGAGGGCTCGGCCAAAGCCACCACCTACCTGGGTGTACTGCGCATAGCCGTCCTGGCCGGGCTGCAGGTAGCTGTAGTCGACACTGCCCCCTTCGCCGCTCTGGGACTGGAAGACACCAGAAGAGCCCTCAGTGCACACCGAGAGAGGGAGGGCTCCCCAAACACGACCACAGGCGAGCCGGGGAGGGGCACGCACCTGCGTGGAGGACCACTGGGCGGCCGCGATGGCGGTGCTGGCCACGGAGAAGGCGCTGACCCGGTTGCCATCGGGGAGGACCAGGTCTCTGAAACACAACGACCCAACCATGTGATGCCCTCGGGGTGCTCCGGCCGGCACTCACAGGCCAGGACACAGGGGTTCCCTCCAGCCTTGGCAGGCGGCCTCAAACACCAGCAAGGCCACCTTGCAGGACGGGCGGGGTCTCAGGGCCAAGTCCTCAGGGGCAAGTGCCCTGTTCCCCTCGGTAACCCGCCATCCAATGAGGCGTTGCACACTAGACACGGACACCTCCGCGCCAGCAGGGCCCATCCACACGAAACCACGGCATGAGGAAGGGACTCCCCCACAGCTGTGCCCTAAAGCAGCCTGCACAGCGCTCTCACCCACTGCCCGGCCCGCCGGGTCCTGCTCTCCATTGTTCTGGCAACTGGTGGTGACCGAGGCCAGAAGGTACCGAGCTCTGAGAGGAGACAACTGTCCCCATCTCGGCCTGGGGGGGACGGGGGAGGGAATGGCCCAGTGCAGAGACCCAGCTGAGGGTCAACATGGCACCTGGACATATGTGCGCGGACAGCAGTTTGAAACAAGGACGATGAAGCCACTCACTTTCTGGCACTTTTTGCAAAGTCAACCCCAATAGTCTTGCCATCGATCTTGAGAGGCGGGTGGAGACTCTGGAGGACCTGCAGCAGCTGGGAAGCGTCCTGCAGGGGAAGGAAGAGAACCCGCCGTCATGACTGGAAACCTCACCCTATTGCTGCTGCATGGGAAAGAGATTTCTCTTTTTTATTTTATTGATTTTTTGCAGAGAGGAAGGGAGAGGGAATAGAAAGTCAGAAACATCAATGAGAGAGAAACATCGATCAGCTGCCTCCTGCACACCCCCCACTGGGGATGTGCCCGCAGCCATGGTACATGCCCTTGACCGGAATCGAACCTGGGACCTTTCAGTCCACAGGCCCATGCTGTATCCACTGAGCCAAACCGGTTTCGGCAAGAGCTTTCTCTTAAAAAAGAGCAGCAGCTATGACTGTCTGTGCTGTGAAACCTTGAGAAACACCGCCTCCCTGTCCGCCAGGACGAGGCACCGCTGCGCTGTTCAAGGAGGAAATGTGAAGTGACCCACAGCCAAGCAGAAGGACTCGCTGCAGCCCAGGCGTCAGCCCCGCCCGCCGTCACAGGCAGCGTGCTGTCCGGTCTCCTCCAGCGAGCGGCCTGTGACGGCACTGCCATGGCGGCACTGGGCAGTCCTGAGCTCTGGGCTCACGACCCAGTGTCACCATGGGGTGAGCCCCATTTGCCTTTTTTCAAGGAGACCCCGGGCCCTCACCATGGCGGAGGACAGCTGCACGAAGGCGAAGCCCCGGTTCTGCTGCGTCTGCCGGTCTTTGATGAGGCGGATGTTGTTGACGGCCAGAGACGCGTAGGGGGACAGCGCGGTCATGATGGAGTCCACCACCGTGTGCGGGGCGATGTTCCGGAGGATGATTGCTGGGCGGAGGAGACAGGTGACATAAGAGACACGGCACATATAAATGCGTTCCACCCCAGCGCTTTCCAAAGCAGGTTCAAGTACAAACAGGCACACCCACCCATCCGGGGAGGTTCCTAGTGAGCCTTTCATTCTGATGTGGAGGGAGGAGATTCTAAGACCCACCCTTTCACAGGACACCCTGCAGCAGCTGCTGCGCATGACCAAAGGCTGGAGAGCAGAGAGCCGGCCGCAGCGAGGACTTACTGTCACAGTAGTAGTCCACGGACTGCACCGACTCGGTGGTCCCAGAGGGCACTTCCTGCTCCGAGTCTGTGGGCAGACGGAGGGGGGTCAGCAACAGGAGACAAGCGAGCGGCACGCCAACGCGTTTTACTAACGAAATATAGTCACACCCCAAAGCCTTCATGTCAAGTTGTTTTCTTCTGTGGCCACATGTGGCTGTAATAAAACCTCGCAAGCTTTGACGTGGTCAGAGTGAAGTGCACGGACTGGGCACGTGGCGGCGGCCCCGGCCCCTGCGCTAAGGAAAGGCGGGTGCAGAATGCACCCCGGCAAGCAGGCTCCTGAGGAGCAATGGCCCCTCTGCACCCCTATGACCGGCAGCACCTACCGCGCCTGCGGTAAAGGTTTCGGGAAAACAGCCCAGTTACGTGTTTAAATGCCCGAGAACCTACAGGCTCCCTCACGTTACAGACAACCCCGCAGTCAGGTCTCACCGCGCACGCCGAACGCGGAACCCGGGCTTACCGAACTTGTCCGCTCCACATCGGAAGCATTTTAGTCTTTTCCTGAAATTGTTAAGGCAGCACTGGAAAGAAAAGAGTTCCACCTTAATTGCCAGGCTCACTGGGAAGCGCGTGGGCCAGGGCAGCAGGGCCATGGGCTCGGCCCATCAGCGGTGCGAACAGCGGCGAGGCACAGCGGGGAGCCCGGACCGGGGTGGGAACCACACACGGAGAACGCTTTGCTGCGGGAACTCCGCCCAGAAAAACCCATCTCGGCGTCTTTCGCAATAAACTGCCTTCCCACCGAGCTGGAGCCTCAGCGCCAAGAGCCTGTAGGAAGTCACCGGCAGGGGCTCCCTGGTACCGAGCGCCCGCCATGGACCACGCCACGTCCACAGGGAAGGCCAGCAGAGGAGCGGGCACGGGACACAGCCAGGACAGAGCTGAGCCTCTCAAAATGTTGATGCAACACCCCAGTTCAAAGTGGCGCACTGGACCCCGACAGCACTGACAGCCTGAGCCGAGCCGGGCCACAGGACTGTTGTTCGTGGGGCTGAGAGGCTGCCCAAGGCCGAGAGCGCAGGGACTGAAGGAACTGTGCAGTGAAACACACCCAACACCTTAACCAAACTCCTGGGCTCAGAGCCTGGGTCTTTTTTAAAAAATATATATTTTACTCATTTTTTACAGAAAGGGAGAGGGAAAGTCAGAAACATCGATCAGCTGCCTCTTGCACACTCCCTACCGGGATTGTGCCCGCAGCCACGGTACATGCTCTTGACAGGAATAGAACCCGGGACCTTCCAGTCCACAGTCCGACGCTCTATCCACTGAGCCAAACCGGTTTCGGCCAGAACCTGGATCTTAATGAATGTAACGCTCCAGTGTTCTCGGGATTCTGTCCTCTAACAGGGACCCAAAGAAAGTCACATGACAGACACTAGTGACCGGCACTTCCGTTTCCTTGTTTGGTCGGAGACACACACACACACACACACACACACACACACACACACACACGCGCGCCCGCGAAGGAGCCGGGTCACGGGGAGAAACAGCCTTACCTTGTTACAAAGCCAATCTTCAAACTTGGGTCTGGGGTTGCTGTAATGCATCGCAATGTGCTTTCCTTGAATCACCAGCTTTTTCTGTAACAAAAGAAGCCGTTAGTTACTCCCATGGTGGACACGCGTGTCCATTTTCCCAGGGCAGAGCACACTTCGGAAAAACCCGTGCTCTGGCACTAAATGGACCACATACGGGGAGGACCAACCACCGCCACCTATACTCTGCCCATCCAATCCTTCCGGCAGGCAGCGAGAGAACGGGGTGCGGAGTAAGGTCACGAGTCAGGGGTGCTGAGGCCGCCACACGCTGAGCGCAGACATGCACCAGGCGTGTCTCCGGCAGAGACGGAAGTCCTAACCTTCGGCAGTGACAGGCTGCCCGAGGTGACAAGCTAGTCCCAAAAGCAGAAACCACAACTCTCCCAATGCTGAGGCTGTCTCCTACGTAAGCCCTGAGCAGTGTCCTCGGCTCCGCTTCGCCTGGCCCTGGCCCCGTCCTCAGGCAGCCGAGAGCCTCCATTTCCCTTCCCCCAGCTCCTGCTCCAGGGCGAGCTGCAGGGGAGGGAAACCGTTCGGAAAGGGAGTCTGGCCAGCTTCCTCAGGAGGGACTACTCTGAATGCCATGGAGTCTACAGCAGCTAAACGAGGCTTCTTTCTGCCACTGAGCCTGTCCTGTCCCAGGCGACAGGTGTGCTTTTCACCAAAATAGGTGGCACTCTTCAGGACAAGTAACCAGGAGGCCAGTGAAATTTCTTCAGGGGGGTAGGGAAGATTCGTAAATGCTTGAATGCCACCGGCTCCTGCAAGTCAACCACGTGACTCAGAGGGACTTAATTTGCAAAGTTCAAGACTCCGAGCTGAAGAGTCTCACCCAGAGCACGCCCAGCACCTGCCCCCACAGTCTTCCGTTCTTTTCTTTCTCTCTTGGGGGAGGAGAGGGACAGGGTGAGTGGGGTGTGCTGACACTATCAGAACAGATTTTAGCAGGTTAGACATCCAGGTTCTGAAAAGGAGTCTAACCCTCTGAACATACATACTGTTTAGCAATTTGATTCTTGCAACCCTGAAGGACTGAGACATGCTGTGCGTGAGGTCTCTGCCAGATCTAAAGGCGAGACGGCACGTCTGGCCGAGAGGAGGCGCCGCGGGGCCACCCACTCCTTGTACAGAAGCCAAAATACAGAAGCCGAGAGACGGCAACGGGTCACCCCCTAGGAGCGTGTGTGCTGGGGAGACTCCAAACTGCCACTGAGTCCCTAATCCTACTGGCCTCTTGTTTCTGGAGTGAGTTTGAACTGTAATGAAGCATTACGTTAACGTAGCTTTGTATACATTAAAACGTGGAGGTTTTGGGATGTCGTGCAGGCTGTTTGTCTAGCAGGAGTTTTAAACTCCCCGAACTGCATCGGTGCCGCTGCCCCCGACAGCAGACTCGCAGGGGCTGTGCGCCTCTGAAGGCGCTAGGATGGCGTCCCCGGTAGGACACGCACGAAGCTCTACTTTTCATAAGCTCAGGTGCCACCTCTGGGTTAAGAAAATGAGGCTTAAAAATCTAACCAAGCAGTCAAAATCTGTGAGTCTTGTTATAAACGGCACTGTATTAATAATGAAAGAAGAGAACTCTTGTTCATGGGTGAAGTCATAAAATGCTGCAGAAAAGCACAGGCGTTAAGAAAACGTCCCAGAATGCACCTGGGTAAGGCACTCGATACTGTGCGCTGGAGTTCTGGGAAAATGTCACATCTGGGCCAGGCACTGACCGTTACCCTGACACCTCAGTTAATGCCCCGTCCAAGAACCGGCCATGGTTCGCTCTAGACTGGCACCCCAGGCATTCCCAGGGAGATTAGGGGGTCAGTGCCACTCTAACGGGATTAGACAGCAGAGCACCGGCTCCAGCCTCATGGCCCACACACTGCTCAGGCCCCAGCCAGCCCGTGCGGACACGGCAGGAAAGCCTCCAGGAGGCTTTGGTCTGGGAGAAACGGAGTTACTGCAAAGCGCCCGCAGCAGGCTTCTGTCCCATTGTTTTCACTGTCAGAGAGAGCTGGAGGTTCTGCATGACTCTCAATGACACGGAGCGTTTGCTAGACAGACGGGGCAGGGCGGCCAAGCCCCGCCGGGCAGATACAGCCAAGGGCAGAGCAAGCCCTGCCTGCATTTACTCCAGTTGGATCAATTTTAATATATACAAAGCTTTTCTTTTTGTAAAGTCACTCCTTTGGAACAAACCACTCCTTGAACCGTTTTTAAAATTGCACAGACTTGTTCCATTTCATGAATATCTAGACTTGGTGAGTGAAGCAACCTGATTGGCTTCCATCCAGCTGGTAGCATCTTGCAAGTGATAAAACTCCACGAAGGCGAAACCGCGGCTTACACCTAGAGACAGCATTCAGATATAGACGGGATACTTGTGTTAGTCAGTTCCTTTACAACAGGCGAATCTCTCTCCCGCTGCTCCAACACCGTGGGACAAAGCCAATTGGGAAGCAGTTTTTAATGTGACTTGACTTGGGGGTCTTCTTGAGACTTTGCCATGGCAAGGAACCAAGCCGCCTGGGCTAGAAGAGCCGCTCGATTTGACTCCACGCTTCAAAGGTAACCATGCAACCGACTACGAACAGGAGTTTATACATCACTACTTACCGGAGAGAGAAAAGCCCTAAACAGTTCTTAAAAAGGTCGTCTGATGCTCTACAACATTGTTAGCAAAGAGTCCCATTCCTTAGCCATGGCAAACCTGTCATGTGAATTCAGTGCTCGAAGGCTGGGGCCAGGAGGGGCTGGGGGATGGGGACGGGGAAGAGGACCGGACGGCGGAACTCGGCTCTCACCTGTTTTCCTTTTCATGAGCCTCACATCCGCAGGCTGAGGGCCTTCGAAGGACTCCATCATTTCTCGAATCTGCACGGGGTTTCACAGTGACCGTTAAAGCCTCGGCCACAAACTGTTCGCACCAAAGACAGTTCAGGTCCGGGGGCTGCACCGTCCACTTAATGAGCCAAGTTCTGAACGCTCATCCCCGAACGCAATGACTCTAAACATGGGCCAGCAGAAGGCACTCTCCCAGGAGCGCCGGTGTCACTGCACCCCTACCGCTCTCTGTGTGCTGCCCACTATGTACCTTAGGGCACACGGTCTTGCTCCCGGTATCCTGTCCCCACCCCCCTTTAGCCTCATCTCACGCCCTTTATGCTCAAGAACCAGAATCAATGGCCAAAACCTGAGAAACTCCTCCTAAGTTAGTTTCTGCACACCTTAAGAATTTTCTACATTTACTTTAATGCTGAAAGCTAAGAAAGCTCATCTACTGTTAGGGCCCTAATAAATTAAAGTAAAAATTAACTGGGCCTACAAGCAGCAATTCTGGCCGACAGGTTTCTTCCTGATGCCACACCAAGCCCTTACTGCAGAAGGCAATAATAACAAAACACCCGTTTCTTTATTACTAACACCAGGGAGCAATACTCCCGGGGAAACAGGACCAGATCGGTGAAATAGGGGTCTCAGCGGCCCCTCTGTGCAAAGGCTGCAGGACTGACTACGCAGTGGAGCCTCGTTACTGGCAGAGTTCTTCCGAAAGGCCTGCTCACTCGCCTCTAGCCCATTGCGGGGCGCGCAGTGCAGGGCCTGCTCCCGGCTGGGCTGCGCTGCCTTGTTTCGGGGTCACACTCTGAACAAGGGGCCTTTCAGTCTGTTTAGCGCTGAGCTGCCCCACTGACGTGCTTTTGTTGCCATCACTGTTTGATGGCTGTCCAAGTGCAGTGTGGACGCTGTCTGCTCCTGAGCGCAAGGCCACCACGGGCCTCACAGGTCACACATGTGTCGGGTGAGCTTATTCAGCCACGACCTACAGCGCCGCTGACCATGAGCTCGAAGCTGCTAAATCAACGCTATGTATCAAACAAGGCAACTCAAAACGACGACACACAAAACAAGGGGCGAAAACGCGACCAGAGCCACCAGAGCCTAGCTCTGCATCGTCCCCGGGGCAGGGCATCTACAGACAGCCACGCCCCCAGCAAGGAAAACGGGCTGGACGGAATTCAGAGTGAGAAGCTCCACCGCCTCCTCGGTTCACGCTTAGTAACAGTAACTAAAGGCAGTTCCTTTCAAAGCAGTGATTCCGAAACATCGTGGCAACATAGTAACTAAAGACAGTTCCTCTAAAATTCCAGGTCAGTGGGAGGACAAATTAAAGAGGCAAACAAGAACGAAAGTGACAAACTGAAGCTCAGGAAAAGAGTAGATTCTGTACTTTTAAAGCGTTTTAAAGATCCCAACAAATTTTCTAAGACTATCTGTCTAAAAGTCTAAGCAACCATCGTTCTGGTAGCTCTGGTGCGCACTGACCACCAGGGGGCAGACTCTCAGCGCATAGGCATGGAAACATGGAACAGACTGATGAATCTGAGGGGTGGGTGGGAAAAGATTAACCAAAGATCTTATACCAGAGGCCGGGGCACGCACTGCTGGGTCCCTCAGCCTGGCCTGCGGGGACTGAGCAGAAACCGTGCACTGAGCCTCCAATATCCCCTGAGGGACCCCACCATTGCACGAATCCATGCCCAGGGCCTCTAGTTCTGTAATATTTGGGCACCTCGAAACCCTGCTGTGAAAACCAGCCTTCTACGGTGGAGCCTTCTACTTCCCAAAGCGCCCCGAACACGACAACCTCCTTTTGTCACCAGCACGGCCGGTGTGAGCTAGAGCCTCTCCTCCTCAGGCCACCTCTTCCTCTGGGCTCCCAGGGCACAGGCCTCACAGACGCCTCAGGGGACAGTCAGATGAACAGGCTCTTTCCTTTCCTTTCATCCCGACGCCACCAGCTCAGCTCTGCCCTCGATAACCACTATTCTTCTCCCATCACTCCAACCTGCACAGCTTTTGTGCCAGGCACAACCCCCAGGAACTTACTTTTACACTTAGCTGGGCCTTTCAAGCCTCCTGCAGCTGCCCGACACCGCTCCCACCTCAAGCCTTCAACTTGCGTGGACACAAGCTGGGTGCAAGGTCTCGTCTAAATCCAACATATTTCTCTTCGCAGCCTGTGCATATGAAGCCCTGCCTGGAGGCCAGCCCTTACTTCCCCCTTCTCTCCACTAGACAAAACACTCCTCTCCCTCAAGAACCAGCTCAGCACCTCTCCCTGAAGCACTTCCTCAGCCTCCATCGACAACAACTCCCTCCTAGTTCTCAGGCGCCTGCAGACCTCAATAAGGTCGCTTCCGGCACCGCTCCGCCTCCTCCTCAGCTTTGTCCTCGTCACTGCTGACCTGAGCGTTTCCTGAGACTGGATCCATGGCTCTGCATCACAGCAGATCCAGAGCACACGACAGGTGTGCAGTGGGTCCCCATTAGTGTCCCACTGAGTCCAACACCCCACCTCACACCATCACTTCCAGCGTTTACAGACCAAAGCTGTGCGAACCCAGTATCTACCTTCAGCTTTGTCTGAGATCCATAAACATTAGTCAGAATGTCACTTTGAGGACTCCAAGGTGATACTGGCACAATGCTGTGCATTTGCATCTTTCAAAATCATTTCAAAACTTCACATCCATCTCACCTCCACCACTGGCAGAGCAGTTTCCTGCACTGGAGCGTAGAAGCCTACCTTAGAGACCGCTAGTCCCGTGGGGGGATGTGTGTGCTGATATATGCTGAGTGGCCAGATTATTAGTTATTATGATCTCTGAACGCATAGTAATCTGGCCACTCTGTGTGTGTGTGTGTTTATGTGTGTGTGTATACATACTAGTGGCCCAGTGCACAAAATTCGTGCAAGGGGGAGCAGGGTTCCCTCAGCCCAGCCTGCACCTTCTCTAATCGCACATCCTTCTCACAATCTGGGTCCGCTGGCTCCTAAACGCTCGCCTGCCTGCCTGCCTGATCTCCCTAACTGCCTCTGCATGATTGCCCCTAACTCCTCTGCCTACCTGCCTGCCTGCCTGCTCCCTAACCTCTCTACCTGATCACCCCTAATTGCCTCTGCCTTGGCCCTCACCACCATGGCTTTGTACAGAAGGAAGTTTTATGTCCATTAGATGCCAGTCTAATTAGCATATTACTCTTTTATTAGTATAAATATTAGAGGGGCCTGGTGCATAAATTTGTGCATGGGTGGGATCTGGCCAGCCTGGCCAGGGGGAGGGAACATGGGAGGCTGGCCTACCTGCCTACTGGTCGAACTCTTGGTCAAGGGGACGATTTGAATAGTAGCCTTTTATTATGTAGGTTATACACTGAGTGGTCAGGTTATTATGCCTTCAGAGATCATAAAGGCCTGGCCACTCAGCGTAAGTGCCACATGAATGTCATGAACAGAGCTCTGGAGGAGAAGGCATTCCACCTGGGCCAGGAAAGGCTTTGTGGAAAGTGGCTTTTGAGCAGAACAAAGCACACGATGGACTGGCCACAGTGGTCTGCGGGAGGCAGGAGGTGCGTGTGCCTGGCTGGAATGACGGATGCCACTGGGAACCAGGCGGCAGTGCCGAGAAAACCAACCAACCAACCAGAACGAGAGTAAGAGAGCAGGCAGTGCCAGGGCACCAAGGCCCCGCTGCCAGTCCGAGGACGGGGAGTCAGGGGATGGCCTTCCTTTCAACAGGCTGGGCAGATGTGTCAAATGAGAGTATATTTTCCACCAAATTAAAGGGGAGGCCAGAGCACGACAAGTGTCTTTACTGGTACAAATAAGTAACCAATTCAGTAAAATGACTGCCTGCTAAGGGCTGCTGAAGGAACACGTCCCGATCCCCGCGGTAAGGAATGTCTGAAAACCACACCGACTTCCAAAGCCGCAATGGCAGGGGAGTTTACGGAGCGGATGAGCCAAACTGAGACAAGTCTACCCTAAAGCGGCCGTTTCACCGACTGATGAGCCGGCGGCTGGACCTGAACAGTGACAGACAAGGTGGGAGCTCGACGCGACCGCCGTTCCCCTTACGTCGCTCTCCGTGATGGTGATGGGAAGGCCGCGCAGCATGATGGTCTTGCTCTCCCGCTCATCGCTGATGTCGTGCCTGTAGTCATGCTCGCCGTAGTCCCCATCTGAATGGTAGCCATCTTCCGACCGGTCACTGTTCCTTCTTTCACGTTCCCTCTGATTCACAACACACACAACCACGGTGAAAACCACTGGGTTTATGCCCTCGGACCCAGGCCCCCAAAACTGGAAGCTATCTTTGGGAACCGCAGCGAGGACACAAGAACTCCAGACAGCGTCACTGCAGTGTTTTCTGAAACAGCAGGACCGAACCAGAGAGACCCTGTCGCCCACCATTCCGTTCGGGAGGCACGGTTTAACCCCTCACTGCTCAGATGCCAACACAGTGAGATGCCATTACATGTTACGACGTGAAGTTTACGTGCGAGGGAAAAGTGGAGACGGAAAAAGGCCAGTGCAAAAGGACACGCACAGCACGACTGCTTTGCGACAAAAGCAAGCTGCGCTGAGATAACGGACACTCCGACTCAGCCTCACCCCCGCAGCTGCATCTTTAAAATGGGACCCCCACCCACCTCCCAGGGCTGAGTGCGACCCCAGTGAGCTCCTAGCAGTGAAGCGCTAGGGCCTGGGACAGGGGGAGACCTAAGTAAGCCCCGGCCAATACTGCTGTTCCTAGAACAGAGCGTGTGAGCGCCAGACCCCAGGAGACGAGCACAGCTGGGATCCGTACCGAGTTCTGACACCCCACAGCTGCCCTCACCTCGGGGCTGTCGTAGTCTCGGTAGTCGTCGTAGCGATCCCCCCTCCGGTCATCGCTGGATCGCTTGTAATCCGAGTCCCTGCGCCTGCTCCGGGGCTCCCGCTCGTCGCGGTCGTCCCTGTCGATGATGGAGCCGTACCTTCCACTTCGCTCGGTCCTGCTCACGCTGCCAGGGAAAACCGTGTGCGTTTAATCTAAAGTCAGTCAGTTTGTATCTCTAGAAAACATGGCTGAAGTTTGTAAGATATACACAGCTCAGTTTATAAGATATACAAATAGTTTTATGGAACCCTTAAAATTTGTCCCTAAATTCCAGGTCACAAAGACAACCACTGGGAAAACATCCATATTCCTAAATGCAAAACTAAGTTTTGGGAATTCACGCTAAATCGGAAAATTCAGATATCAAATGTTTGGGTTTCATATTTTTGAGAAAGGGCCAGGTTGTTCAGATGTATCCTGTGTTTTCCCAAGCCTGGGGTCTATGCATCACCCCATTACCCCTGACTTTGATCTTAGCCATCAAAGGTAGGGAGAATACATTATCAGCACTTCACCCAGTTTCAAAGGAGAGCATCCACTCTCCCGGTATCATGACAGCCTGATGGGTTAAAGACTCCCCCCCCCCCCCCCCCCCCCCGACCCCGCAGGCAGGTAACGAAGCAGTTCATTTATCAGACACAACCAGCACTGTCAGAGAACGTTATTTCCTGTAACATCGGGCTTACTTTTAGTTACTGGGCAGCACTGGGAAATCTGAAAACAAGAGGCTTAAACCCACTTGACCACAGATATAGTTATTTCTCAAAACGTTTACCAGGTTCCAAAAACTGCTGGGTAAGGGTCAAAGGACAGGCTTATAAGGGCGTATTTACGGCATTCAAAACGAAGAAATCAATGAAAACCAGTGGCCTAGGCCTGGTTCAGGATGTGAAGTATGGAGATGACAGGCCCGAGAAGGTAAATGTTCATTTAGTAAGTTACTCGGAGCCAGCCTGTGACACAGAACTGAAATAACAGCATCACGTGACGAGACCACTTCCTGAGTCCCTCTGGGCCGTCAATGTGGTCCCTTCCCTGGGCCTGGCCTCAATAGCAAGCAGGCAGGTGGCTGGGTGAGGAAGGCCGGTAAATCCGAAGGCTGGAGTGGGAGGAGCCACGCTGACACACAGCCACAGCTCTCACTTCGTCCGCACTAATTCCTGAGCAGTTTATGTGCAATCCCTGGTCCCAGACTTCCCCGCCTACAGGTCAGATCATCTTGCTATGCAGGGACAAGAACTGGCCCTCACCGGTCATTCACCCCTTCGGCCAGGCACTGACTTCTGCCACCCACTCCCCCCTGCACTGCTTTACCCGTGTCACCATTTACCCATCAGGCTCCTCCCAGATACTTTCCCCAGACACCCCCTGCTCCCCACTCCCTGTGCGCTGACAGCACCTCCCCCTCCTTCCCACAGCAGCACCACAGGCCCCTCTCTCTCTCACTCCGCAGCATGCTGCTGAGAGCAAGACCATGGCAGCGCTCACAGCGACGCCTGGCACAGACGGACACGAACATCTGTTTGATAAACAAAACAATTAAAAAAAACTACTGGGTCCCCGCCGACAGGTTGAGGTTAAAGCATGCCCAGCAGTAACTCACCGTTTGTCTGAACCCATTGCCTTGCTGAAGATCTAGCACACTGCTCCAAGAGGTTCAAGTTCTGTGGGGGTTTTTTTTGTTTGTTTGTTTGTTTTTTCCCCTAGAAGAAAAGAGAGATTGGTTGCTGTGAATCTGAATCACTGTCAATCACTACCGATATTGGAATTTCATCAAAACCTTAGGAGCGGGTAGGGAAGCTGGGGACCAAACTGTCAACATCGAGATCCTGCCGTTTTGCCCAAGAGGAGGAAGGCTGCTGTCAAACAGCACCAGGGTCGGTAACAAGCCACCGAGGGGGGAGGGTGCGGGCAGAGGCCTCTCCCTCCGGCTCCCGCCTCGGGTTACACAGCAAACAGGCCGGCCGGGCCGCAGCGCCCTGGGCTCCGCATCCCATGGGGTGGACACCAACACCACGGCCATCGGGGCCGTGACCGAGGAAGCAATGTGAGAGCCAAACATTTCGGGTGGAAAACCCAAACCCTTTCGGAAGCCGGGATGCTGGGCTGGTTGAAACCTACTCCACTGACAGCACAGCGGCGGCCCCAGAGCCGCCTCGGTCCGACCAGAGACCGACGTGGACACGGCTCCTTCCCGAGCCACCGCGACCTCCGCGGCCCGGGCCGCCCGACCCGCAGCGCCCGCGAGGCCGGGACCCCGCTCCCGAGCCGGCCCCCAACGAACGGCGGCGGCTTGGGGAGCGGGAAACAACCGTGCGGGAGACACAGGGCCCCGGGCAGCGCCCAGACCCACCTCCCTGGGGTGTCGCGGCCGAGATGGCGGCGCCGGCGCCTGCGCGTCCGACTAGGGCGCCCGGCTCCCCCCGGGTTCCCCCGGGTCCTCGCACACGCCCTCCCGCCCCCCGGAGGCTCCCCGCCCGCAGAGCAGCCATCACCCGACAGCCCCCCGAGAGGGCGGGCTGGGAGCGGCGGCGGGCCCGGCGGCGGGAGGCTGCGGGGCGCCGAGAGGTACCCGAGGGACCGCGGCGGCTCCTCGCTCGTCCGGGCTGCGGAGTGGGGCCCGCATCCGGGCCGGGGCACACAGAGCCGGGGGAAGGCGGCCCGGGGCGGGGCGGGAGGCGGCCCCCGGAGATCTGACAGCGAGGCGGCGCCGAGGAGCGCGGCCTTCAGCGCCTCGGGCAGTTTGGTCCGCGGAGAGATCCGGCCGGAGCTGCCTGCCACCGGGGAGAAGCTCCGAAGCCCGCCCCGCCGGAGAGGCCCCCGGCCGCCGCGCCCGGCCCGCACTCACCGCCAGGAAGGATCGAGGTGGCCGAGGTAGCGGTTTTGTGCCTCAGAGCCTCCAGCCGGGACCACCGCTCCACAAAATGGCGCCTCCGTCGACAGCCGTCTCCTACCCACAGCACCTCGCGCCCGTCCCCTCCCCTGCCACGCCCCCAGAGGAGGCCGCCAATCCGCGGTGGCGCCTGGCTGCGCGAGGGCTGCTGGGAAGTGTAGTCGCTAGGGCCTGTCAGTTACGACACTCCCTGTTAATTTTCTGCGTGTTTCCCTCCGAACCCGCGTCCGTTGCCAGGCGGCCTTTTGCAGAACCGGATTAGAGCTTTTACTTTCATTAGGCACAGGGATGCTTTGTCTTTGTTACAAGTACGTTTAATCCGGTTTTTTAAAAAAATGTTTTTGTACAGAGAGGAAGGGAGATGGTTAGAAACATCAATGAGGGAGAAACATCGATCAGCAACTAAGGTACATGCCCTTGACCAGAATCGAACCCAGGACCCTCCAGTCTGCAGGCCGAGGCTCTATCCACTGAGCCAAACCGGTTATGGCCGCTAGTTCATCTTAAGTTGCATTATTAGACGCTAAGATGATTGGGCTACTTTACAAATATCTATTTTTGTCTTCATAACCTATGAAATGGTGATTAAATCCACTTTGCACGTGAGGAAATTGAGATTCATGGAAATTAAGAGGATTCTTGAAAGCAGGTCTAAAGAGTATCATTCCATTGATATTCTCTTGTTGCTTTAAGTGTAATTTAATATTTATTACTTGGATGTCTACTAGCATCTCCAAGTTAACACAGCCCAAAGCCAACCTCCTCTCCACTACCTTCCCTGGCTCATACATGGGAACTCCCTACTTCCAGTTACTCAGCACAAGAACCTTGGAGTAACCTGCGACTTTTCTTGCACCCAACCTGTCAGCAAATTCTTCTCATTCTACCTTCAAAATATTTCTAGAGGCCTGACCGGTTTGGCTCAGCGGATAGAGTGTCAGACTGCAGACTGAAGGGTCCCGTTCAATTCTGGTCAGGGACATGTGCCTTGGTTTCTGGTACACCCCCAGTAGGGGGTGTGCAGGAGGCAGCTAATTGATGTTTCTCTCTCGTTGATGTTTCTAACCCTCCCTCTCCTTTCCTCTCTGTAAAAAAAAAAAAAATCAATGTTTTTAAAATATTTCTAGGATCTGACCACTTCTAGCTGCAACTGCTGCCCACCTAGCCGAAGCCACCGTTACTGACCTTATTTCACGGAGAGGGGAAGTCGCACAGAGACAGTGCGTTGGGACTGGGACCTGAACTGGGAGGCTTGATTTCGGAGTCCATGTCCTCAGCCACTAGAATGTAAACTCCAGAGGGCAGGGACCTTTGTTTAGTTCACTGCTCTACCCCTGGTCCCTCTCCTGGTGCCTGGCACACAGTACGCCCTCAGTAAAGATCTGTTGAACAACAGATGAATCCATGATCAAAGTGAAAGGTGTAACATTTGTGGCAAAAAAGCAGCAGAGCTCGTTGGACGATTCAGAGATTCTTGGCCTCCCGCCAGCGAGATGGTGATCTTGGTGCTTCCAGTTAGCATATCTCCCACTAATCATAAATGTCTTCTTAGTGGGACTGAGTTTTCAGGCCACTTATACAAACTGAAAAACAGACCATGACAAGGCGGAGAAAGGTATCCGCTTAGTTATGGAAAACGGCACCCATACCGCTCTCTTCCGGATAACTAAGTGGATGTCAGTGAGACGCAAACCAGAAGCTTCAAATGTACTAAAAAATATTTTTCCTAGAAAAGCATCTTTAAACGTGTTCTTAAAAATGTTTTTGATTTTTAGAGAGCGATGAAGGGAGAGGGAGAAGGGAGTGAGATAAACTTTCATCAGCTGCCTCCTGCACACCCCGTCCTGGGGACCGAGCCCACCACCGGGGATGTGCGCTGACTCGGACTCTAACCAACGACCTCTTGGTGTGTGTGTGACACTCAAACACTGGGCCATACCAGCTGGGCTCACCATGTGCTTATCATGGCTTATCCTTCTACATCCAGGGCATTAAGTGACTGACACTGAGAACTCTTTGGATAATTAAAAATATAACAGGGAAAGGTAGCCCTAACTGGTTTGGCTCAGTGGATAGAGCGTCGGCCTGTGGACTGAAAGGTTCCAGGTTCGATTCCGGTCAAGGGCATGTACCTTGGCTGCAGGCACATCCCTGTGAGAAGTAAAATGGCTCTAACACATTTTGGAGTGGCCACAGAGTAACCTGGTACTTCTGCTGGGCCAGTGGTCGGCAAACTGCGGCTCTCAAGCTACATGCGGTGTGAGAGCTGTGGTTTGGCGCTCTGTTGACTGATGAGTTTGCCGACCACTGTGCTGGGCAGCGCCTAACCTGGGTCAGCTCAGCAGCCGCTACAGGAGTCAGCAGTGACATCAGACGTGTCCCACAGCTCACTGCAGGCCCAGCGGGAGGACAGGAGGAAACCCCGGTCTGCTCCGCTCAGGACAAACTAGGACCAGCTCCCCAAGTGTTTTGAGTCCTGCTTAGTGGAGGTCAGACAGGAAGGATGTGATGCAGTGAGCTCCTGATGTTGGTTTTCCCTGTTTAAGGTCTAAAAGGACTTACTCAAGATTAAGAGGAATTATATCTGGACACAGCGTTTTTATCATTCTGGTTGCTGGAAATGTTTTCTCCTCGGTGTATGCCCACTCTCCTTCCATCTCCCGCCCCTCACAGACCACCCATCGCCTCCAAAATGCCAGCCCCACTCCATCTCTTCACAGTGCTCTTCTCGGTCTTGCCTTACGCTGGATGTGCCTTTAGGACAGGGGTTGGCAAACCGCCACAATTTTGGGCCAATTTTGGCCTGCAAGCTGATTTTGTAAATAGTTTCATTGCAACACAGGCACAACCACTTGTTTAGGTAGTATTGGCTATGGCTGCTTTCTAAATGCACAGGGCTGAGCCTAGACTGTCTCTCTATGGAGAGTTCACACACGCCTGCCCCATGCCACTGAGATGCTCTTCTGAAATACTGTCACAGCCAGAAAGTACAATTCTTAGTACTATCATGTGTTATCTTGAGGAATTATCTTTAAAAAGTTTTAATAGGTTGCCGAACCGGTTTGGCTCAGTGGATGGAGCACCCACCTGCGGACTGAGAGGTCCCGGGTTCGATTCCGGTCAAGGGCATGTACCTTGGTTGAGGGCACATTCCCAGAAGTGGGTGTGCAGGAGGCAGCTGGTCGATGTTTCTCTCTCGTCGATGTTTCTAACTCTCTATCCCTCTCCCTTTCTCTCTGTAAAAAAGTCAGTAAAATATATTTTTAAAAAGTTTTAATGGGCTCATAGGACAGTCCTTCAGCGGCAGAGCTGAAAGCCCCCACCCGTGAGCTGGGGAACGCTGTGGGGACTGGAGGAGGTTGAAGGGCAGATGTCTCCTCGGAGAGTTCGACTGTGGGGGCAGGAAAAGCGGGGTACGGCTGGAGAGGCGGGTGCTTCTTACTGCGCTGACCGGTGGTCACGTGTGAAGCACTGAGTACCCAGCAGGCACTCCGAGAGGTGACACAGCCGCCCATCCCGCAAGAAGGGAAAGTGAGAAGAGGACTCTCAAGGGTCGTTGGAGTAGGAAACCAATACATGGGAATAGGTCAGCCCAGCTGTTAGTCAAGAAGGAGAAACAAACGATAATGATGCTAGGTTCGTTAATTAACTTGGAAAAGACGTTCCTGGTCTGCCCATGCGGGCTGGCGTTCGGTCCCCCCGCGGCTGCAGGCAGGGCTCCAGGGCTCAGCACACTCTCCTCCCAGCGCCCCCAACGCCCGAAGGGTGCAGCGCCAGCCAGCCCGGCGGGAAGTGTAACCGCCCACAAAACACATTGAAAAAGTTTATTTAGAAAAGTCCTAGCAGCAAGAACAGTAACAAAACAAAAGGAGACGGACAGACGAAACGGGAGGCGCGGCCCGGCTGCCCGGCCTTCAGTCGAGCTCTTTGTAGCGAGCGAACATGACTCTGCGCACGGCGTCTCGGTACGTCTCGTTGGACTGTCTCTTGCTGGTTCTTCCTGGCGGCCCCGCCCCGGGCCCCCGCGTCCGGCCTTCGGTCTGTGGGAAAAGGCAAACTCTGAGGCAGCTCCAGGAGTCCCGCTCGCTTCTGAACCAGCACGATCGGGACACAGGAGAAGCTTTAGGTGTTTCCCACACCCCCAGGATGAATGAGGGTGGGGATGCCACCATTTCGGGCCCAGAATGCACCGGACGCATGGGAAGCTAGCTAGTGCCCCCCTGGAAATGCCGGCAATGCCAGCGGGGCTAAGTCAACACAATCGGGCAGTTTCCTTCCTCTTCTCACCGTCTTTGTTCTTCCCGAAATCTGAGGGGCAAGGCCCTTCCTGGGAAACCAGGACTAACCTCACGCTCCTCACATGCAGCCCGCAGAGGCAGCACGCCCGGCCGGTGTGGCTCAGCGGTGAGCGTCGACCCACGAGCCGGGTCACGGGCCACTGGTTTAAGCCTGGTCTGGGCACAGGCCGGGCTGCCGGCTTGATCTCCAGCAGGAGGCGCGGGAGGCAACCACTGTTCTCTCACAGATGTTTCTCTCCATCCCTCTCCCTTCCTCCCCTCTCTCTAAAAATCAATAAAAATATGTTAAATGCCGAAACCGGTGTTGCTCAGTGGCTAGAGCGTCGGCCTGCGGACTGAAAGGTCCCAGGTTCGATTCTGGTCAGGGGCATGTACCTGGGTTGTGGGCACATCTCCAGTAGGGGGTGTGCAGGAGGCAGCTGGTCGATGATTCTCTCTGATCGATGTTTCTAACTTTCTAACTCTCTCCCTTTCTCTCTGTAAAAATTCAATAAAATATATTAAAAACAAAAACAAAAACATGTTAAATGCCTTTCTCCATTTCATGGCTAGTTCCCGTGTTTTTACCAAACGATTCTTCAGTCTCGAACTCCCTAATTCCCACAAGGCCTCACCCCTGACTCTAAGAATAAGATGAGGCCTATTCTAACTTCTCCCCCGTTCCCACCGCCCAGCAAACGGCCAGGGCAGGCCGGCCTAGTCATAACCCCGCCCGTGACCAGGACCCAGGGCTCCTCAGCTCCGCTGCTTCGCCAGCAGCCACGAGCGCGCAGCTCGAAGGCAGGGCCACAGAGAGGACATGAGCACATACCGGGTCCGCCCCAGCCCCACAAGACGGAAACCATTTCACCTCCTCCGCTGAAGCCAGTCCAGGGTGGCCATATCCCGGCCCCTTCCTCCAACCAGCGGCCTGCTGGACACAGCCTCCTTTGCTGCTGTTGTCACCATCTTCTTTATCGACAGGTTTCCGATCACTGCAACGGAAGCAGACGTGCTCAGATACCGGCACGTCCAAGTGACTTGTTTGTGGGGACGCAGAGATGACCGAGACCTGACCCCGTTCACAGGGAAGGACGCGAGAATGTGCCAACAGGCGCTCTGGCACACTGAGCGCCCCGCCTGGGCGCGCAACAGCAGCTCTGTGCTGACCCACAGCACAGAACTCACACGGTGAGGGCGTCCCCGGAAGTGACAGAAATCCCTGGAGGGGACATCTGACTGGGTCTGACAAGCGAGTGAGGTGAGCGAGAAGAAAGGCGCGGGAGGGAACACCACTGCCCGGGGAGGGTGGCAGGCTGGGCCAATGGCTGGCGGCCAGACTGCAAACAGCCTCTGGGCATCTCGCTGCACCAGCCTCTGGACTCCCCTCCTCGGGCGGGAAACCCCTGGAAACCAGGCCCCCTCCAGGCCCTGCCACTCACACGGCCGAGGCTTAGGGGCCGCCTGCACACCAAGGCCAGGGTGCGGCAGGGGACAGAAGGGACGAAGGCTGCGAGCAAAGGGTGCCATTAAGGAGCCCGGTTTGGAGGTGAGCCCGGAAGGGGCCAGGCTTTCTCGGGGATGTGGCCCCTGCCCGCGGATAAGGAGGAAGACTGGGTCAGACCGGGGAGACCATGGCGCTGGGACACCACTGCTCCGAACAGGAACGCAGCAGGCGCCCCGGACCCGGACTGAGCGCACGTGGAGCACGGCCGGAGTCACTGTCCGGGGTGAGAAGCCCAGGGTGTCCGAGGGGACGGGCCCGGGAGGCAAAGAAAACAGTGGTTCTGGGCCCAGGAAACAGACTAGCTCAGTCAGAGTCACAGGACTTGTCAGCCTGTTGGGTGGCTGTGGCTCCGGTGCCCTGGACACTCAGCACCCAGAAAAGGCACGAGTGGGAAAGAAGCTGGGGGGGAGGGGAGGAGTGGTGAAGGGCAAGGGACTAGAGGCCGCCTCCTTCTTCCGCCTGGTGGACACCTGCACCTTTGTCCTCGCCAAGAGTCTGCACTGCAGAGTGACCCGATGGGACTGACCCCCCCAATGTGTGACGATGAAGGCTCCCCAGGGAAAGTCTGAGGGTGACATATCCGGCCATGACTGATGTGGGGAGAAAGTTCCCAACCACGGCCACGCCAGCACTGGCTCTGACCGCGAAGCAGCCGGCCCACCTTCCAGGCAAACCGGTGCCACGTGAGGACAGGGGTCAGAGGGCGGACACAGACCTGCTCCCCTGTGAGGACAGGGGTCAGAGGGCAGACACAGACCTGCTCCCTGTGAGGACAGGGGTCAGAGGGCAGACACAGACCTGCCCCCTGTGAGGACAGGGGTCAGAGGGCAGACACAGACCTGCTCCCCTGTGAGGACAGGGGTCAGAGGGCAGACACAGACCTGCCCCCTGTGAGGACAGGGGTCAGAGGGCGGACACAGACCTGCCCCCCTGTGAGGACAGGGGTCAGAGGGCGGACACAGACCTGCCCCCTGTGAGGACAGGGGTCAGAGGGCGGACACAGACCTGCCCCCCTGTGAGGACAGGGGTCAGAGGGCGGACACAGACCTGCCCCCCTGTGAGGACAGGGGTCAGAGGGCAGACACAGACCTGCCCCCCTGTGAGGACAGGGGTCAGAGGGCAGACACAGACCTGCCCCCTGTGAGGACAGGGGTCAGAGGGCGGACACAGACCTGCCCCCCTGTGAGGACAGGGGTCAGAGGGCGGACACAGACCTGCCCCCTGTGAGGACAGGGGTCAGAGGGCGGACACAGACCTGCTCCCCTGTGAGGACAGGGGTCAGAGGGCGGACACAGACCTGCTCCCCTGTGAGGACAGGGGTCAGAGGGCGGGTGACGCTCTGCGGAAGGAGCGGAGACAGACCTCTCCGAGGCGGAAAGCGGGGCACAGCGGAGGGAGGTTCCATGTGAGGCCGAGGGCTCCTGCTTACCTGTCAGTCTCCCTGGAGTATTTAACTCGTTTCCTTTCTGGGGAGTCGAAAGATTGAAGCTTTTCTCTGCGGTCATTTCCTCTCTCTTTGAACTTGCCCTGTGGGGAAGCAGAACAGAGCTGAGGGCAGAGAAGTGGGGAGCCTCCTTCTGTTCCTCCTGATGTGGGTTCACCCAGGGGCCGGCCCCGAATCTCTTGTCCTGCACACGCTGCTCAGGCAGCGGCTCGGGGCCGGCCCTGGCGGGGCAGCTCAGGCCGGGCGGAGGCGGCTAACCGTGTGGCCCCGTGGCAGGTCTCGCAGCAGGAGGACCAGCAGCCAGGCCAGCCCCCGCACTGCCGGTCGGGCGGGCAGGGAGCGGGATGCTGTCTGTCTGGTCCAGGCAGAAGCCCTCAGCACCGCCGTTAAAACCCCTCAGCTTTGTCAGGACGCCGTTCACACACGACGGAATGCACCCGTTTCGGGGCAGACGGGTGAGAGGTGAGGACTCTTCCAGTCTCCTTCGGGGCCTCCGGGTTCTCCGCTCCAGCCCGGCCGGAATTCCACCCCGGGAAGCAGAGCCGAGAGCCGCGGCCGCCAGGGCCGAGCTTACCTCCCGCTCTCTCCGCTCCAGGTAGGCGAGCTCCTGCTCCGACTGCTTTATCTTGCGGTGGATCTCCAGGTTTTGCTGCAAGAGAAGGCGTGCTGAGGGCAGGTCCAGAACGAGTGTCCAGAGCCGCCTCTGGCCTTGGCCCGGAGCGGTGTGAGGACCTCGCTCCTCGGGACCGGGTCCCAGTGGCCCGATGCCCTGCAGGCACCCACCCCTGACGGTCTGCTCAGGCTCAGCCACGCGCACCCCGGTTCTAAGGCGGCCTTGGCCCACAGGCTAGTCCTGTGGGTGGCACAAGAGGGGACGTCACTCTACCTCTGACATGTAGGACACAGCTCCGGTGTGTGTCTCTTTAAGAGACAAACGATGGGAGGGCGACCTGAGCACAGCAGGGAGGAAACCCAATGCCACCTCTCTGCCCCCCCCCCCCAGCCCCAACACTGCTCACCGGCAGCCCCCAGAGAAACACTGGAGAGAAGCCCCAGGCCTTAGAAGGACAGACTGCTCTGAGGGCCCCACAAACAGGCGCTCCCTCACAACGCCCTCAGGCGCGAGGGAGAAGAAGCCAGAGAGGGGTTCTCTGTGTGGCTCTCCCCGAGGAAAGGGCCTACCCGCTATCTTGACAACTACCCTTTGTCCTTTAGCCAATTATTAGCGTTTTCATCAGAACGCTGAAATGTAAGCGTCCTCTGCTGTCTCAGAATGCCACAAGATCGAAAGGACTTGGGGTGAGGGGTGCTGCAGGGACTGTCAGAACCCCAGAAGCTTTGGGGAGCCTCTGGAGGCAGCTGGGAGAGGAGGTGTGCCCGGTACCGAAGGCAGAGCTGCTCGGCTTCCAGCCACAGGAGACGTTTGTGTGGAGAGCAAGGCTAAGCCTCCCCCCGCCCTGGCAGCGCCCGCTCAGAGGGCGAGAAAGAGTGCACCCGGCTGTTTGTCCGGAGCTGGGCTCCGGTCACACGGGGAGGCTACAGAGGCCCGAGACACGTCAGTAAGCGCAGCCCGGCTCTCGGCCCGCCGCAGAGGGCAGCACGGAGGGCAGCACGCGGCCCGGGGACGCTGCTCCCTGTCCGAGCCAGACCGAACCGAAAGCCTCAAGTTCAAAGCAGAGGAGGGGCTTGTCTGAGGCCCAACTGCCAGGTCGGCCACAGGCTCAGGTGAGAAGCCCAGCGCCACGCTGCCTGCCCTGGGTCTGAGGTTTCCTGAAGGGGGCACACTATTCAAAGCAGCTCGGGAAAAGGAGGAAGGGGCCCGATTTGGTCCTGGGAGCCGGAGCGGGGCAGCTGCGGAGGGGCGGCGTCCGCCCTTCCAGCCCCCGAAAGCTGCGGATGGTGAGCGTGAGCGGGACAAGGCCAGACCCGCCCCGATACCTTGTGCAGGTCCGAGAGCTGCTGGTGCTTGATGAGAACGTCTCTGTTGGGAAACTGCCGCCTGCAGAGCAGGCAGGCCAGCTTGTTCCAGTCCGTGAGCTTGTCTTCTTCACTCTCCTTCTTGCTCGCCTCCTCCTGCTGCGGGGGCTGCGCGGTGCGGGGCTGCGGAGGGGGGGGCTGCTCCTCCTCCTCCTCCTCCTCGTAGTCGCTGTCGCCCCCATACTCGCCCAGCAGGCCGATCAGCGGGTTCACCACCTTGGGCTGGAAGGAGAGGGCCAGGGTGAGCCCCCCAGGAGCCTGTGTTCGGGCCGGTGTTTGGGGACATCGGGACCCGGTCTGCTCGCTCTCCGTTCGATGAACGGCGAACTGGGTTCGGTGTGGCCCGCTGACCACGCTGCTCACTCCGGGTGGAGCAGCATGGCTCGAGGCTGACTCTCCGTCTCCATCTCAGGGACCCGAGCAACAGACAGTGAGAGAGGAGGAGGGAGGAGAGCGGGAGTTGAACACAGAAAAAGAGCCACAACCTTACAAGTTCCGGAGGAAGACATCCAACCACCTCCAAGTCACCGTGCCCGGAGGAAAGGAGGGAGACTTTCAGACCACAGCAGCCCCCGGGGATTAGGAGGCGGCTGGAAGCAACGAAGGAGCCCTCGGCAGATGTGGCTTCTGAGCGAGGGAATGCTAGGGCACCTGTGCTGCGGGGACTGAACTGGCAGAGCGCAGCAGCAGCGCTTACCAGCAGCTCCCAGGAAACTGCTAGGCCACAGGTAAGGCCACTGCCTATCATCAGTCAGAAGTGACACTAAAGCAGGTTACTGCTGTCATGGAGAGGGGGAGGCAGGGGAGGAAGAAGCATTCACTGGTTGGTTCTTTTTATTTTTAATGTATATTTCTTACTCATCGCAGAGAGGAAGTGAGAGGGAGAGACAGAAACATCAATGATGAGAGAGAATCACCGATTGGCTGCCTCTTGCACATTCCCCACTGGGGATCGAGCCCACAACCCGGGCCTGTGCCCTGACCAGGAATCGAACCCCGACCTCCTGGTTCATAGGTCGACGCGCAACCCGAGCCATGCAGGCCGGGCCCACTGGCTGGGTCTTGTACGCGCCTGACGGGGGCAGAACCCGCACCCTGGCATATTGCGCCGATGCTCGAACCAACTGTGCTCCCTGGCCAGGGGACAAGACTCCCCACTAGGGCATCTAAAACACAGATGCCCCGTTAGCCATCGTCCATTCCGCCGGCAGCAACTGTAAAAGTGAGCGACACTCACTCCACGTTCTGAGGCAGCACCGACGGACAGGAAGCCCCAGACAGAACAACGGGTTTCGGCGGTCATTTGGAAGAAAAGAATTAACAGACCAAGATTGTAAGTTAAACGGGGCCAGGCAGCCCCTGCTCGGGGGGAACGGAGCAGAGTGGAGGGACGAGGACAGAAAGCAGCCTCTGCTTCCCCAGTTAAAGCTCTGCGCGCCGACAGCTCGTTGGGAGAGAGAGCTAACGGACCGATGTCACAGCGAGGCCCCTGGGCCCCTCCTTCCCACCCGGAACCAGCCCACCTGGCCCTGCCCAGCCTCACCGGGGGAGGGCTCTCTTCCTTCTTCACCGTGGGGGGCAGGGGCTTCTTGAAGACATCCTCTGGGGGGGCTGTCTCCTCACCGGCATCTTCCTGAAACTGACAAAATCCACGGCAATTCTCATAAAGTTAGGTTAAGAGTTGTTATGATTTCAAAATGACACACATATTTAGTCTATTTTTAGTGGATTCTGTATGTCAGGAGCTTAAGGGAATAAGTAAAGCGCTGGACACTCTGACAGCGTACGTAAGGCCAGAAAGAGAAACAGCCACAATGACGAAGAAAATAGGGGAGCGCTCTTACTGTGAACGTCTACTGAGCAGGCCTGACAATAATTAACAACGGTGTCCCCGCTACAATCACACTACAGGGCTGTGTACAGAGTCGGCACTGAAGAGGGAAGGCAGGAAGCGGAACTGGAGCGGAGGAGCTGGGCTTCGAGCTGAGTCCCTCTGCTTCACCCCCAGCCTCTGCGCTTGTGAGAGACCCGCCTGCTCTCCGAGCAGCTCCCCCTCCACCCCGAACGCGCTCTGCAGAGACCCCTCCCGCCTGTAACTGCGGGAGAGCAGACGGCAAGCGCTCTCACCCTGGGCCCGCCGCGGTCCTTCTTCTCCTTGCCCTCCCTTCTAGACGCCTCCTTCTTGCCGCCCGACTTGCCCTGGCTGGCGGGCTTCCTCTCCCTGCTCTCCTCCTCCTCGGGGGAGTCCGGCTCCTGGGGCACGAAGACTTCTTGCTGTAAGACAGACAGTGGAACAGGAGGGTCAGGTCTCGGGAGCAGGTCCCTTCTGGGGGAAAGAGCAGCTCTCTCACTCCCAAGTCTAAGAAGAGACCCATCAAGCAAGGCGACAACCCACTCCAGGTGTAGGACACAGCCCGGCGACCCCGTCCCTTCTTCTGCGTGTGGCACTGGGCTAGCCAGGCGCTGGCTGTCCGCAGGCGGCAGTTCACATGAAGGCCATCATCTCTACATCCGCCGGAACAAATACCCGCCAGGGGAGACCCGGACTCTTAACTCACTGACGAAGCGAACGAAGCCCAGAACTCACCTGGGTGGTGGGGTCGTAGTAAGTGCCCGCCAAGGGGTCATAGTAGTAGCCAGTGGCCGAGTCGTATATGTAGCAGTCCGATGACGCTGGAGGAAGCAAGCCAGAACGTCAGGCCCGCCGATGACTGGCCAACCCAACGTCGGGGCTGGCCACCCAACCGGAGCGGGGCCTGTAGGGGGCGCTCTCTGAATGGTCACCCCTCTTGCCAGCTTTGTGACCACAGATTTTAAGGCGCAGTCCGGCCAAAAACACACACCACGGGGACAAAACACAGGGACTCACACTGCTGTCCCTGTCTGTTTGAATCTGAAGACCAGTCGGAATTTCTGCCGCCTCCCCGCCGGTCTCGGAAGTACTTTTTGCCCTGCCACAGAAAGGCCAGTTAGAAGAACGGACCGTCCCACGGCCATTGACCTTCAGTCCCCCTGCAGAGGCTGCAGCCTCTCTTCCGGAGGGCCCACCCCCACTGCTGGAGCCTACCTGGTAGTAGTGGTCGGAATGGTCCCCAGAGTCATTTCTGCAACAAACATCACGTGTCACATGCCAGCCACCACAGGCCACCAGAGAGCCCAACTCCACTGATTGGCCAAACACCCTCTTCCCCCCCTGCAGGGAGGGAACCAGCCCCACAGCCAGCAGTTCCGCCGGCGCAGACTCCCGAGGGGAGGAGCAGCGGGGCTTCTATGGAGCCTCCGATGGCGCAAAACAGCAACTGAGCTGAGGGTGCCAGAGCCGGATGTGACCCTCCCCATAGCCGGCCTCTCTGACGGAACTGTTTGCCAGTTACCATTCCTGGGCCCCGATGAGGGAGGAGAAAGAGGAAGCCGAGTGCCCAGGGCTCTGGGAGTGTGAACAGGGGAGGGGAGGAGGAGGTCAGGACAGGATTTTCCCAGAATTCCAAGGGGCAAGGTGGTAGCAAGATTGTCCTGCACCTCCAAGAGTGCGGCACCAACTGGACCAGAAGGTACAGGCAGCCCGGCTGGAGGACTGACGTTCCTGTTCTACTAAGCGGGGGCGACCCCAGAGCCAGAACCAGGCCAGCTTCCGGAAAAGAGAACAGCAATCCACACAGGAAGAGGCCAGGCCCTCCAGGCTCTCCAGCCAGGAGTCAAGTCTCCTCCCGAAGTCTCAAGTGGTGGGGCACGGACCCAGCCACGCCTCTGCCTCACCTCCGCTTCCCCGTGGCCAGGTTCACAGCCACCATCTTCCCGTCGATGCTAAAGGGCGGGTCGAGGTTCTGCAGGATCTTCACCACCCGGAGGGCTTCCTGGGGAAGCGGAGACCGTGTGAGCCCCGAGAAGAAAGGCCTGTCCCCTGCAGGAGCCTGGACGAGGGCTTCCCTCTCAAAGGGAAAGTTCCTGAATGGCGAGCTCGGTCGGAACTGAGCGAAGGGCACGGCAGGAACAGGCTCCTGGGCGGGCGGGGGGGGGGGGGGGGGGTCCCCGGTTTCTCTCTTCCAATCGGACCACACTGCGCTGTGAGCGGCACCTTCTCCTGAGCCACACGCTTAGGTTGTTCCAGAGAAGACAGCACAACCCACTCGGATGGGCGGTTTTGCTTTTTACCAGATTCTCAGACAGACGTCAGAAACTCAAATCCTTTATCTCGGGCCGCGCTGCCCCCCCCCACAGCGGGTCCACACTACAAGCCCTGTGACTCCTGGGCGGGCACTCTGTGCCGGCCCGACTTTCGTCACCGGCAAGGCTGCGTCCACGGAAAAGGACCCAGGCCAAAACTGCAAGTCACCAGCACCGAGGAGAAGGGGTGTCCTGTGGCCGCCCAGTGGAAACCCGCCCGTGGCTGGGGAAAACGGGGAGACGAGAGCTCACTAAACTCCTGAGGGCTCAGCCCTCGGGCTCTCCACAGGGACTGGGCTGTTCACTGCATTCCAGCTGAAACCGGAAGGCACAGGACACAGTGGCCAGGAACCCCTCGCCTCCAGGTCTCACGGCGGTCACTCCCCCAACGGACTTAACCCACAGGGGAGGCTCCAGCCCGCTGTCCCGAGGCCCCCGCAGGGGACACTCACGGCGTGGGAGTCGAGGTCGATGAAGCCGTAGGTGTGGCCCATGGGGCCGGTTCTGTTCTTGATGATGCGGACGTTGGCCGTGGTCAGGCGGACGTAGGGCTCCAGCACCTCCACGATCACCTCAGGCGGCGTGGACCGGTAGATGCGTTTGAGCATGATGGCTGCGCGCACCGCGCAGAGGGCAGAGAGCGGGGAAAGAGAGCGGTTACCTTTGGAAGCCTCACAGCCCAGCTGCCTTTCGGTCTTTTTTTTTTAATATATCCTATTGATTTTTTACGGAGAGGGAGAGTTGGAAACATCGATCAGCTGCCTCCTGCACACCCCCTACCGGGGATGTGCCCGCAACCAAGGTACATGCCCTTGACCGGAATCGAACCCGGGACCTTTCAGTACGCGGGCCGACGCTCTATCCACTGAGCCACACCGGTTTCGGCCCTTTTTTGGTTTGTTGTAACTGCGGATGCTACTTGCTCTAGCGAGGCTGCTTCTGTAACCGGCGCTGGTAAATAAACGCCGGCCTCTCCTTCACCAGCACTCAGAATCCAGCCAGGCCTTGCTGCCTGTGACCAGCACTTGCTACTGGCGGGTGAAGGTCCCTTTAACTAGGACAGCCAGGTCCAGGGAGCAGGCCCCTCTACCCCCACCCCGGGGTCACGATCCGGCACAGCCCCCGACAAGGCACTCACTTTTGCTCTCCCCGTCCTGGCGCGTCTCTCCAGACCACGGGTCCTTCTCCCGGTCTCTTCGGAAGCTGGGCCCTTCCCTTCGAGAGGGAGGCGGGTACCGATCTGCGTCCTTCTTCTGATGGCCCAAGCGCGACTCTTGTCCTTCCTCCCGCTTCTTGGGTTCCGGCTCCTTGTCGGCGGGCCGTGGGGGCTGGCTGGGCTGCTTTTCCGACGGCGGCGGGAGGGGCGTTTTCGGAAGCTGAGGGTAGGTCACCAGGTCCTGCTTCACGTCTGTCACTAGAGGAACAGAAACGGTGTCTGGCAGGCCTTGTCCACAGCACCTTGAACGCCCCGACGGACTGTACTCAGAGCTAACGAGAGCACAGGAAAGAGTCCACAGAAGGAACTCCCCAAATATTAAAAAACTTCATATTTTTAAGTTCCGGTGTGGCTCAGCGGTTGAGCGTCAACCTGTGAACCAGGAGGTCTCGGTTCGATTCCCGGTCAGGGCACAGGCTCAGCTTGTGGGCTCGATCCCCAGTGGGGGGCGTGCAGGGGGCAGCTGATCAGTGATTCTCTCTTCTCACTGAAGTTCCTCTCTCCCTCCCCCACTACTTCCGCTCTGAAATCAATAAAAAATTTTTTTCAAAAATTAACAGAGTATTCTGTCACTTCCCAAACATTTATATGCAAATCCTTCATGAGACCCTGGACCTAACTGTTATCGCCAATGATTTGGTGACAAAATTACTAAAATATGACTCCTGCTGGAAGTTTGGTAGAAACATATATTGCAAACATGTGCCTAGGAGCCTTGCTTCTGCTGGGGTGATGACACAAGGACAGTTGTCTCAAATTCTCTAAGACCACGGCCTCGTCTCCTCTGGCCAAGCTGACAGACCACCTGCACACACGTTGTTCATACGTAAACGTTTACAGCAGGCAAACACAAATGACTCCTCACAAATCCTCCTATAGGAGAATACTCTAGCCAGTTAACTATGGCCCATTTTTGCAATTAATCATTCCTAGAGGGCTCACAGGAAGCCATGCGACTCACAGGAGACATTCTAGGCCCCCAGAGATTGGTGAGGCTGTCTCAGCCCAGGGGGGTAGAAACTATCACTCACTTGTTAGCCAGACTGAGAAAGAAGTCTTCCCTGAGAGGAAAAAGCCATTCTGCTTCATCTGGTCGGTCACGTAAGCAGCTAAAAGCTGAGCCATTTGCTCACTTCCCCACCTGCGGGCACGTCCCTAGAGCGTGCCTTCCCCAGATGTCACCGCGCCTGCATCACAGCCTCTCGGGAGGGAGGACCCCGCTCAGGTGGGAGCCCAGCTGGAAACTCTGCAGCCCCCTCCGTCCCCCGATGGAGCACGAGGCTGCAGAGGCGGCCGGAGTCGTGCACGGAACTGTATGTGATGGCCAGGCCTCGCTCTCCTCCAGGGGGCGTGTCAGAAAGACGGCCGTGGCAGTCCCTGCTACAGGCTGCTGTGGGCGCCTCTGGGAGCTGCCTGAAGGGGGCCCACCTAGAGCTTTTCCGGAAAAGTCACTTTAAAGGCAAGTGACCGGGAGCTGGTAGTTTATTCCTCCATTAAAGCAGCGCACATCCTCAGTCCTGATTGCTTCCTCCTGTCTATGTTTCCTGTTCCCTCAACAAAGGTTTTCCTGTTGAAGATCCTGCGGTTTCCATTGAGTGCAAGTGAGAAAACAGTAATGACGGTAAATGATCCCTGACAACTCCAAAGAAGCGGGGGAGGGGGCACATGGACAGATGCCAGTAGACTCCTTCCCAACCTGGCACCTCAACTGCGCCCTGTGTCGCCACCGCCCTCTGTTCACTGCCCACTGAGCGGCCTCCTCTGAGAGCCTGCAATCCAGCTCCCAGGTGGCACTCGGAGATCTGCCCCTCACTAGCAGGCCACCTGAGGTGAGCAGTCACACTGCACTGGAAGGTCAGCTTCTATTTAGGGATGGCCACTCTGCAGCCAAGGAGAAGCAGAAAGCGTCGTGCTCAGCGCCAGGATAGCCCGGCCTCTGCCCACTCACCTTCCCGCGGGCCCTTGCAGAACGAGCATGAAGGCCGGTGTCCGATGGTGCTGGCCTTACACTGCGAGAGAAAGGAGTCAATTTCACCACAAACATTTTTAAAGCCGAACGTAAACCCAACGTGTGGGAACCGCTTTCGGGGCCTGAACACATTAACTCAATTTCCATGATTTTAATGGGAAAAAAGATTCAGTTCTCAAACAAATGGCTCTCGAACAGTCTTCTGGGATAAACGAAGCCGTTCCACAAAGCGTTTCCCACGCAGGCCCAGGCAGCAGCGGGGAACCGGAACTGCCGGTGGCTGTGTCCTGGCCTCCAGTTTGTCGGAAATGAACCGAGAAGAGGTTTGCCCTCGGCGATGCCCACTGCGGACAGCGTTCTAGACTCGGAGGAGCTGTGCTGCCAGGTCCTCACCTCTGAGGACAGGAACTCGGCACTTACCCGTTTGCAGTACCAAAACTCCGGGCTGGGTACATACTCGAGGGTGACCTCTTTGTCACGGATCATCAGCGTCCCCTGTGGAGACAAGACAGAAGCCATCGACATCAGCCCTCAGGGAAGCGGAGACAGGAAGGCACAGACAGCCTGCCGGTCCCCAAGTGGGGACATTCAGAGTGAGCTTCTCATCGGCAGGGCTCAGTGGCTGCTCTAAGCCGCGGTGTGGGCAGTGTGGCTCCGGGACAGGGGATGCGAGGAGGTGGTAGCGGTCTTCGGCCTTGGCCCCTGCGGGGCGGGGCGCTGTCCCCGGGCAGGTGAGGCCCACGCTGCTCCTCCCGAGCTCAGGCGTGCACTCCCCTGTGCCCAGCACGTCCCACCTGGCAGAGCTAGCTCACCACCCACAGCAAACTCTCCCTCTGCAGCCGGAGGTGGAACCCTCAGCTGTCTTCTTTCCGAGGCTAACTCCTTGGAGAGGGAGGACTCCTTGTAGACTAGTCTAGTCATCCCTAACTCTGGTGCCTGGAAACTCTCTTTGGGAACTGGCTGCCTGGCAAAAGCACCAGGAGGCAGAGGCACAACATGGAAGACAGGAAGGAGGAGGGAGGGAAAGCTCCCAGCAGCTCACATCCTCACCCCGGAAGCTGAGTGGCTGGGGCAGTGGTCGCAGCATCACTCCGGCGTGGAGCCTACAGAGTGAGCCGCCGTGAGAGCTGAGAAGCAGCCGTGGCAAGTCAGCCCTTTGGGGAAGTCTGGCCCAGGATAGGGGGACGGGGCGCGACAAGCCGCAGCTAGAGCTCCGCTGCCTCTGCACAGGGGACCAGTCGTGGGGTCTGTTTCACACCAAGATAAAGGGAGCTGTCTGATCACACTAACCAGCAGGTCCTTGCGGAAGCAGAGGGAAACCAGCTCTGCCTGGACGGGACCCTCACCTCACTTGCACCTGAACTAACCAAGAAGGGACCTGGAACTAGCCCCTGCGCTGCTCGCTCTCGCCCGCTCGGGTCCCGGCTCCTCAGACGGGGCTCTGAGTCACACGTGGCTTTTCTTTGCAATCGGACCTCAGTTTCCTGCTTGGGTCCATACATCTGTCATATGACGCTTTACCTCTGCTTTCCACACCAAGAGTCAATACACAGAATAAAATAAATATTTGCTAACATTTATTAGGTGCTTGCTCAGAGCCAGAAACTGTTCAATACACTATTGTGTTTAGTTCCCTAAGTGATCCCATGAGGCGACATCACCTCCACCTCACAGACAGGAGACACGTCAGAGGCGAGGCCAGCTGGGAGGGGCGAAGCCAGGCCTACATCTGGGGTGGCAGCGAAGGGGTCTCCTGCCCTGGTCACCAGCTCCTGCTCAGTGTCGGGGGAGGAGCCCGCCCAGGAGAGCTCTGCAGGCAGGGTGGCCAGGGCAGGCAGGGCGGCCAGGGGACGGCACCGACAGGCAGTCTATCACACCGTTTACACCATGGACTCTGGGCGGGCAGAGCGGCTCAGTGGTGGGGTGCTGTCCCAGGTACCAAGAGGTTGTCGCTTTGGTTCAGGTCCCAGTCAGGGCACACGCCCAGGCTGTGGCCCACTAGGGGGCGTGCAGGAGGCAGCTGATTGATGTTTCTCTTTCTCCCTCTCCTTTCCTCTGAAACAAAAACAAAACAAAACAAACCCCAACAGCGTGTGGACTCTGGGTCCCGTTCCCTAACTCTGAGTCCCGCCTCCACCCCATGGCCTTCAGCGAGGTCCTCAACTTCTCTGCACTTAAGTTTCCTCATCTGTGAAGAGGGATGACAGCACCTACTTCATAAGGTGGCTATGGCAATTAAGACAATTAACATACGAATGAGCTCAGCATGGAAAACGGGGAAGGCTCAGCAATGCCTTTAGAGCCCTCTGTGCGAGACAAGAAGGAGCACCCCAGGGGAGAGAGCACCCCAAGGCAGACAGCAGGGCCAAGCAGCACTCTCCAGCGCCCTGCCTGCTTGTAACAGCTCACAGCCCCCGACCCCCAAAGAACGCGCTTCCCTGGGAGGGGTCGGGACCTGCATCTTTATGACAACTCAGTGCTAGCTGCCAATTGCTGGGCCAAATCTCAGCGTCCAGGCTCCGTTTCCTGGCTTTTATCACCCGTATCCGGTACAGAGGAGGGACTAAATGCTTGTGAGCAGAGTGAATGCCCCGGTACCGGAAAACTGGCACGCGCAGTGCACAGAACTCTGGAGGGAGTACCGCGGTCACAGACTGTGTGAAACGTGTGTGCTGCCATCAGAACGTGGCACTTTGCGAGTGACAGTCAATTGCAAATTCTGACTCACACTGGGCATCAGCGCTGCAGGGATTCCTCAGCCAGGAGCACAGTCTCAGGGACAGACATGCTGCCAGCGGCTGTGGGGCGCTTCTGCTGAGGGCGGCCCCGCCAGAGCACTCACTGACTCAGGGACTGAGGATACTTCACCTTCTATATTATAAGGGCAATGGGTCTTACTGCTCAGTCCCCTGCAGCTCAGGCGGCCAGAAACCACTGCTGAGAGGACACGGCTTCCCCACCTCTGCTGCTTCAGTAAGAATGGACACTCAAGCTGAAGGAGAACCACTGGGGTCACTGGAGCCCCTCCCCTGCTGCTGTCCACAGGCAGCCCCGACACCAGGCCAGGCCTGAGACACAGACACCGCCCCCGCCCCGCCCCAATGCTTCTTCCGGCTTAACAGAGCAAAGACCCAGCAGGGCCTCCTGGGGAAGCAGCTGCGGGAGTGGGATTAGGGAGTGGGATTAATAATCGGGGAGGGTGACTTCATCACTTTTGGTTGGCCACTTTTAATTGCCTATTCTCTACCATCTTCACACAATAGAATTTTATTCACCATTTGAACTGTTGGGTCATTTATTGAGCTACTGCAGTCAAGGCCCCGGGAAGACACGAGTCTGATGACCCAGGTGTGGATCCTGAAGAGGCACCATTATCCTATATAATAAAAGCCTATTATGCAAATTGTCCCCTTGACCGAGAGTTCGACCGGGAGTTTGACGTAGACGGTGACCAGCATCCATTACAGAGAAAGGGCAAATAGCAATATTAAATTTTCTTATAATTATTTTCCTTTCATTGTGCATGAATCCATGCACTGGGCCATTAGTTTCAAATAAAACTAAAGACACCTCCTTTCTCTCGAGTATGGGATGAGGTTAAATTAGATTATAATCTGTCAAACTCTGAAGGAGCCCAAAGCTCTCACCTGACAAAGCCACGCACAGGCGTTCCTACACCCGCCTTCAGTGGTCTGAATGTGAAGCTTCAAAAAGCTAAGATGCGCCCTAACTGGTTTGGGTCAGTGGATAGAGCTTTGGCTTGCGAACTGAAGGGTCCTGGGTTCAATTCCAGTCAAGGGCATGTACCTTGGTTGTGGGCACATCCCCAGTGGGGAGTGTGCAGGAGGCAGCTGATTGATGTTTCTCTCTCATCAATGTTTCTTTCTATCCTGCTCCCTTTCTCACTATAAAAAAAATCAATAAAATATATTATATATATAAAAAAAAGCTAGATGGTCTGGCCAGTGTGAGCATCAGGGTTGAGCATCAACCTATGTACCAGGAGGTCACGGTTCGATTCCCACAGATTGATGTTTCTCCCTCTCCCTTCTTCTCTCTGAATTCAATAAAAATGTGAAGGAAAAAAGCCTAGAGATTATGCCCTCCTGAAGACCAGAGTCAGTCCTTACTCTCCACCTCAGGGACGCTGTAGGGGAGCACTCAGGGTGTGAGGCTGCAGAATTCAACAGCCACATTTCCATTTCCTTAAAAAAAATTTTTATTGATTCAGAGAGGAAGGGAGAGGGAGAAAGAGATAGAAACATTAACGAGAGAATCGCCGAGTGGCTGCCTCCTGCACGCTTCCTAATGGGGATCAAGCCCACAACCCGGGCATGTGCCCTTGACCAGAATCAAACCCAGGACCCTTTAGTCTGCAGGCCAACACTCGATCCACTGAGCCAAACCAGCAAGGACCATTTCCTTTTTTGCTGCTGCTCTTGGGGGACTTTATCACTCCATTTTGTGACTCTCAGCCTTGAGAAGGACTTGAGTGAGAAAGTGAGACTCCCGTATGCTTCTGCTGGCTGAGAACCAAGCCAAGGATGAAGGCGGTGGGAGGAACAAGAGAAACGGACACGACCTCTCTGGCCAGGAGCTTTGCGTGTTTGTTCAAGATCACCCAACACAAGCACGGTCACAGGAAACTGTACTGAGAACACAGCTGCTGGGGACATGGCGGACCATCTCATTAATGCACGGAGACAGGATCAGAAGCAGGGAAGCGCCTGTGAGCCCTGTGACTACAGCTCACACAGGCAATGCGCAATCCCTCTTGGCAGATTTGTGCTTCTTCCAAACACACGGTGGGAGGATTGGTTACTGGCGCTGAGAACTGGCACTGTTTATCAGACAGTAATCTTCATTCACAAAGCAGTTACGATGTACAAAGCATTCTTCACACATGTGACCTGGCTCAGGCCTCCTAAGTAGGACACACATAAACCCACTTCACACGGAGAGTACGGCTGGGGGGCCTGGAGCAGCCGGCCAGGTTAGAGCTTGTTAGCGACACAGAGAGGCACAGTCAGGCTTTCTCTTCACCATGCTGCTTTGTGGTCTGATTCCCTTTTTAAACTTCCAGGGAGTCAGTCGACTCCTCATACTTGCCAAAATGACTTCTGATATCAAGACACACAGGTAAAGGCCAAAGAAGTTCACAAGCAATGGACCCACAGGGAGTTCAGAGAGACCGGCTTCTTCTTCTTAAAAAAAAAAATATATATATATATATATATATAAAATTGATTTTTTACAGAGCGGAAGGGAGAGGGACAGAAAGTCAGAAACATCGATCAGCCGCCTCCTCCACACCCGCCACCGGGGATATGCCCACAGCCAAGGCACATGCCCTTGACTGGAATCGAACCTGGGACCCTTCAAGTCCACAGGGCGAGGCTCTATCCACTGAGCCAAACCGGTTTCGGCAAGAGAGAGACCTGCTTATTGACAGCTCTGTTCCCCTCCCTCGCCCCCCGCCTCTCCAGGTGTCTCCATGCACTCCCGCACCTGCAGTTACTCAGGTGCTGTGCCTGAGACAGACAGAGCCTGCTGGGAAGCAGCTGCTACCAGAAGCTTCAACCATTGTGACAGACAGAATACAGCAAGAGGAACAAAACAGCACAGAACAGAAGTGTCATTGCTCTTAGTATAACAGAGCAGTTTTAGTATAAATCTTTTGCAAAGCAACTAGGCGCATTCTTGTTGGTGGAATATGTTAGATTTCAAACATTCTGTCAAACTCACCATTCCCAAAGGCCAAACCCCAAAGGAGGCGGAACAAGGGGAGGAGGAGGAAGGGGAACACGGACGACAGAGACCCCGAGGGAAGCACACAGAGGCTGACTGCTGACCGCCGGCCTCTGCTGAGCCTGGCCTCACCCCAGGGTCTGCACTGCCTCTGAGCAGCCGGGTGAGGGGGCCCTGGCGGACTCCACTGGAACAACCCGCTCAGGGTCCAAGTGAAGACGACGGGCAGGAAACGGCCTTCCTGGCTGCTGCTTATCTGGAGAAGTCTTTTCTTGTCCCGACGAAACACAACAAAAACATGGTCTACAATCCTCCTTCACATCTTTCCTGGCCTGACCCATTTCTCTGTCATTTCCTAAGAAACACCAGCATCGGGGAAGCTGGGCGGTGCGCTGTGCGGGGCATGGCGGGCCTGTGCTGCCCGAGCCTCCAGCCACTGAACTGCCCCGGTCCCCAGCCACTGAACTGCCCCGGTCCCCAGCCACTGAACTGCCCCGGTCCCCAGCCACTGAACTGCCCCGGTCCCCAGCCACTGAAATGCCCTGAGCCCCCAGCCACTGAACTAACTGCTCCAATCCCCAGCCACTGAACTGCCCCAAACCCCCAGACACAGAACTAACTGCCCCGGGTCTCCAGCCACTGTACTGCCCTGAGCCCCAGCCACTGAACTGTCCAGAGTCCCAGACACTGAACTAACTGCCCCAAATCCCCAACCACTGAACTAACTGCCCTGAGTCCCCGGCCACTGAACTAACTACCCCAAGCCACCCAGCTACTGAACTAACTGCCCCAAGTCCCAGCTACTGAACTAATTGCCCCGAGTCCCAGGCATTGAACTGCCCGGGCCCGTGTCTCCGACCAACTCTGCTCCAGGACCACAGCACTCTCCAGCCCAGGCCGTGGTGGACAGCAACCTGGTTATTTAAAGGCGCCTGATGCTGAGCATAATAATCCACCCACACCACCACCACTCCCTGCCGGGCTTGTGTGTATTTCAAGGTAAGGTTCCAACTGATCTGTGGTCCTGGAGATACTTCATTACCCGAGGCCCAGACTTAGGGAGAATAGCCTAGTTTGTCCAAGGGTCTACCACACCCTCCATTCGAAGAGGCACATGAGTCAAAAACAGAGGCAAAACACACACACACACACACACACACACACAAGCGCCAGTGAGTGGGCAGGAGAGCAATAAAACAGCCGTCGAGAAGAGGAGGCTACCACAGACTGCCAGGCAGGCGGGCGGCAGCCAGCTCCTTCCCCACAGACACTGAGCCCTAAAGACATGACTGACACGCTCCAGCTGTTAGACCTAAATCACCAGACAACCGTGAGCCACTAAAATGCAAATAGTTTTTAAACTTTCAGTTTGTTGACTCTCTGTTTTATTTTTTTTATTATTATTTTTTAAGTCCTCACCAAGGACATGTTTCCATTGACTTTTTATAGAGAAAAGGGAGGGAGGGAGAGAGATGAGAACCATCTGTGTGAGAAATAAACATCCATCAGCTACCTCCCGCAGGGACCCTGAACGGGAACTGAGCCTACCCTCCCTGTTGACACAAGACGACGCTCCAACCAACCAACCAACCGGCCACCCGGCCAGAGTGACGCTCCAACCAACCAAGTGGCCACCCGGCCAGAGTGACACTCCAACCAACCAACCAACCGGCCACCTGGCCAGAGTGACACTCCAACCAACCACCACCCGCCAGAGAGACACTCCAACCAACCACCACCCGCCAGAGAGACACTCCAACCAACCAACCAACCAACCAACCAACCGGCCACCCGGCCAGAGTGACACTCCAACCAACCAACCAACCACCACCCGGCCAGAGTGACACTCCAACCAACCACCACCCGCCAGAGTGACACTCCAACCAACCACCACCCGCCAGAGAGACACTCCAACCAACCACCACCCGCCAGAGAGACACTCCAACCAACCAACCAACCAACCAACCAACCGGCCACCCGGCCAGAGTGACACTCCAACCAACCACCACCCACCAGAGAGACACTCCAACCAACCAACCAACCACCACCCGGCCAGAGTGACACTCCAACCAACCAACCAACCGGCCACCCGGCCAGAGTGACACTCCAACCAACCAACCAACCGGCCACCCGGCCAGAGTGACACTCCAACCAACCAACCAACTGGCCACCCGGCCAGAGTGACACTCCAACCAACCAACCAACCGGCCACCCGGCCAGAGTGACACTCCAACCAACCAACCAACCGGCCACCCGGCCAGAGTGACACTCCAACCAACCAACCAACTGGCCACCCGGCCAGAGTGACACTCCAACCAACCAACCAACTGGCCACCCGGCCAGAGCGACACTCCAACCAACCAACCAACTGGCCACCCGGCCAGAGAGACACTCCAACCAACCAACCAACCAACCAACCAGCCACCCGGCCAGAGTGACATTCCAACCAACCACCACCCGCCAGAGAGACATTCCAACCAACCACCACCCACCAGAGAGACACTCCAACCAACCACCACCCGCCAGAGAGACACTACAACCAACCACCACCCGCCAGAGAGACACTCCAACCAACCACCACCCGCCAGAGAGACACTCCAACCACCCACCACCCACCAGAGAGACACTCCAACCAACCGACCACCCGCCAGAGAGACACTCCAACCAACCACCACCCAGCCACGGTGACACTCCAACCAACCACCACCCGGCCACGGTGACACTACAACCAACCACCACCCGGCCACGGTGACACTACAACCACCCACCACCCACCAGAGAGACACTCCAACCAACCGACCACCCGCCAGAGAGACACTCCAACCAACCACCACCCAGCCACGGTGACACTCCAACCAACCACCACCCGCCAGAGAGACACTCCAACCAACCGACCACCCGCCAGAGTGACACTCCAACCAACCACCACCCGCCAGAGTGACACTCCAACCAACCACCACCCGCCAGAGAGACACTCCAACCAACCGACCACCCGCCAGAGTGACACTCCAACCAACCACCACCCGCCAGAGTGACACTCCAACCAACCACCACCCGCCAGAGAGACACTCCAACCAACCACCACCTGCCAGAGTGACACTCCAACCAACCGACCTCCCGGCCACGGTGACACTCCAACCAACCGACCACCCGCCAGAGAGACACTACAACCAACCACCACCCGCCAGAGTGACACTCCAACCAACCGACCACCTGGCCACGGTGACACTACAACCAACCACCACCCGGCCACGGTGACACTACAACCACCCACCACCCACCAGAGAGACACTCCAACCAACCGACCACCCGCCAGAGTGACACTCCAACCAACCACCACCCGCCAGAGTGACACTCCAACCAACCACCACCCGCCAGAGTGACACTACAACCAACCACCACCCGCCAGAGTGACACTACAACCAACCGACCACCCGCCAGAGAGACACTCCAACCAACCAACCACCCGCCAGAGTGACACTACAACCAACCGACCACCCGCCAGAGAGACACTACAACCAACCACCACCCGCCAGAGAGACACTCCAACCAACCGACCACCCGCCAGAGAGACACTCCAACCAACCGACCACCCGCCAGAGAGACACTCCAACCAACCACCACCCAGCCACGGTGACACTCCAACCAACCACCACCCGCCAGAGAGACACTCCAACCAACCGACCACCCGCCAGAGTGACACTCCAACCAACCACCACCCGCCAGAGTGACACTCCAACCAACCACCACCCGCCAGAGAGACACTCCAACCAACCGACCACCCGCCAGAGTGACACTCCAACCAACCACCACCCGCCAGAATGACACTCCAACCAACCACCACCCGCCAGAGAGACACTCCAACCAACCACCACCTGCCAGAGTGACACTCCAACCAACCGACCTCCCGGCCACGGTGACACTACAACCAACCGACCACCCGCCAGAGAGACACTACAACCAACCACCACCCGCCAGAGTGACACTCCAACCAACCGACCACCTGGCCACGGTGACACTACAACCAACCACCACCCGGCCACGGTGACACTACAACCACCCACCACCCACCAGAGAGACACTCCAACCAACCGACCACCCGCCAGAGTGACACTCCAACCAACCACCACCCGCCAGAGTGACACTCCAACCAACCACCACCCGCCAGAGTGACACTACAACCAACCGACCACCCGCCAGAGAGACACTCCAACCAACCAACCACCCGCCAGAGTGACACTACAACCAACCGACCACCCGCCAGAGAGACACTACAACCAACCACCACCCGCCAGAGAGACACTCCAACCAACCGACCACCTGGCCACGGTGACACTACAACCAACCAACCACCCGGCCAGAGGACACTCCAACCAACTGGCCACCCAGCCAGGGCGACTGTGCACATTTCAGAGCAATGTCTCATCAAGTGCTTAAGAGGACCTCAGTCTGGTTAAGATGCTCCTTGTTAACAATAAACTGATTTCCCAACAAAGGTCTGACTCCTTCTCAGTGGGAGATTACAGTGAACATGTCTTCCTGACAATCCTTGGGTTGCTGTGACTGCCGCTGATTCCTTTCTCCTCTCTCAGCGGGTGTCCATCACGCCCGAATGAAATGACCGTCCTCAGGAAGTAGAATTCGGAAACATGACACAGCTGGCTCGTGCCTATGTATTTCCTCAGTTACCCCCAAAGTAAGTGTGGGCTGCTCAGGGCAGAGGCTGAGTCCCATTAAGAGGGGCTCCCGCCCTGCAGTCAGGACCCTCTCCCACGTTTGGGCAGCTCAACGACATGCTCATGTTCTAGCGTGACTCTGTCCCAGCTCCCCCAGCTCTGTTCTTCTGGAAAACGAGGAGCCTAAAATACACACACACATACACACACGATTCACTGTCCAGGTTCTCTGAATTGAATCACTGTGGTGGAGGGAGTTGCTAAAACCAACGTGGAAAATGCCAAGCTCCTTATTTCGCTGTTGACTGACTAATGGAACCAGCAGCTCCTCTTCTGGCCTCACATTGAGGAGAGATGGTATCTACTGGCTATTCTTCTACTGCCCCCCACCCCAGACCCTGAGCCTCCTAAGGCAGCCTCTCTGGCCTGCTTGTTCCGATGTCCTCGCTGGGACATTTCAGAGAACCCTGCTGACATGCTTTCTACAGAAACAGCACCCGAAAGGGACAGATAAAATACAGAGCCACCAGGCCTTTGAGCTCACACTGTCCAACCATGTTTCAGGGAGGTAACCACCCATTCTACTTTTTTCTTAGGCAAAAAGTGACAGACCCAACATTGCTCTGACAGAAGCTACCAGACTAGGAATAGAGGCCATGGTGAGAACAGGTCCACTGGACAGGTTAGGTTCCTTATCATTGAGGTCTGCCATTCTCACCCACAGACACAGAAGCACCGAACTTCAGCCCCTGATACAAACAGGCGGTGGCACTTAACATTGGAGACCTGCTCAAGTTCACTTAGTTCAAACTGCGTTGGCAAACTGCGGCTCGCGAGCCACATGGGGCTCTTTGGCCCCTCGAGTGTGGCTCTTCCACAAAATACCACGGCCTGGGAGAGTCTATTTTGAAGAAGTGGCATTAGAAGAAGTTTTAAAAATTTGGCTCTCAAAAGCAATTTCAATTGTTGTACTGCTGATATTTGGCTCTGTAGACTAAAGAGTTTGCCGACCACTGGCTTAGTTCACAGCAAGGAAGCAACGTTCTTGGAACTGTGGGCTCATGGCAGCCCCACAGCAGATACGAACAGAGAACAAGACAGAGACCTCTGGGAACCCAAGAGTGGGGAGAGATAAAGCCAAGGTCTCTAAGGACACCCTAACTGGAGTTGCTGCCAAGTCTGAAAAGACACACCCACAGCCACCCAGAAACCCTCTCCTATGCCCTAGAAATCTAACCACACTTCACCCTTCAATGGCCTTCAACACCCTCGGCCATCTAACATAGTAAAAGGCATTGCTTAGCCCGGCCAGCAAAGCTCAGTGGTTGAGCATCAACCGATGAACCAGGAGGTGATTTTTTCTTTATTATGGAGAAAAAAATCCCCAAGGGCTAGGAAGATGGAAGACAGCACCCGTCATTATCTCATCATTGATATTTTCATCTCTCTCCCTCTTCCTCTCTGAAATCAATTTTAAAAAAAGGCATCCTTTATATTTGCTTGAAGGTTATCACAATAACCAAAGTAATTAAAACTGTCTTATCTCTTTGTAAGAAAAACTGGGGAAATACATTAAAAAGGGAGAACTTTGGGTAATGTTCGGAAGCACCTGGAGATTGGTTATACAGAACAAACCACGTGTCCAGGTTTCCTAAGGTAATCCCAACTTCCGGTTCGATCCGGTTGAAGGCTGGGTGTGGGGCAGCGCAGACCAATTTGAGGTTGAAGATGGCCCACGTTACAGCCGCCACTGGCTTCTCTCAAAGAGATTAAGTCAATGTACTGAGCCTATGTCTTCTTGTGGGAAGAAGTCTTACAGTTTCATAGATTTTAAAATGCCCTCACCTTTCCCCTACCACTTCCTCTTCCCTCAAAATCACTAGCCAGAATAGACATGTATTCTTTTTTAAAATTTATTATCAATTTAGGGAGGGAGGGAGAAACATCGATATGAGAAACATCAATCGGCTGCCTCCTGCGTGCCCCGCCCTGGGGATGGAGCCTACAACCCAGGCGTGTGCCCTGACTGAGAACTGATGCTCCATCCACTGAGCCACACCAGCCAAGCAGGATATGTATTCTTTTTAAAAACATATGTATTTTATTGATTTTTTTTTTTACAGAGAGGAAAGGAGAGGGATAGAGTTAGAAACATCAATGAGAGAGAAACATCGATCAGCTGTCTCCTGCACACCCCTTACTGGGGATGTGCCTGCAACCAAGGTACATGGCCCTTGACCGGAATTGAACCTGGGACCCTTCAGTCTGCAGGCTGACGCTCTATCCACTGAGCCACACCGGTTTCGGCAGGATATGTAGTTTTTATTCAACAACAAGTATGTTTTCTCAGCTGACTAGGCATGGGGATATTTTAAAGCATGAGGACAATAAACAGGCACAATTTAAACAAAGAAGCACATATCGCTATCTGAAATTTGTATCAGAAAACATACAGAATGGAAAGAGTCCTTTAATATTGTCCGAAGTGAATGAAGAGAAACAAAATGAGGGCGACAGTTTATGCTGAGAAGTCACTGTGTGGATAGCTCACCAGCAGCTTAGGGATAAAGTGCCCCATGAGCTGCATGGACAGCAAAGTTGGACGTGAGTGACCCAGAGGAGACAATGATGTACTACACATAAGACAACTGAGGTCCAGAAACCAATCAGCAAGATCCAGATATATTCTTGCTTAGACAGACCTGGCAGAAATGCGGATGCTTTTATTCTCTCTGTGGTTTTAAAAAATATATATTTTTATTGATTTCAGAGAGGAAGGGAGAGGGAGGGAGAGAGAAACATCAATGAGAGAGAATCGCTGACCGGCTGCCTCCTGCACACCAGCTACTGGGGACCGAGCCCACACCGGGCGTGGGCCTGATGTGGAATGGAGCCATGACTCCCGGGGCACAGGTCCATGCTCAGCCATTGAGCCACACCAGCCAGGCAGGAGGTATTCTCAAAGGGAGGGCCAAGTCCATTTTCACCCCTTCTTCTGTCCCATTGGTTGGCAAGTCAAGGTGGTGGCTGACACCCAAGCAGCCCCCCGGGACGGTAAGGCAGAAGCCACCTGCTGCGGACGGAAGGGCCTGGGCGCCTGATGCTCATGGCCGTAAGAAAGCCTGGCTGACAGACCGTGCTCATTAGAGAGGAATGAACTCACTTAAGCCACAATTCTTTGTATTTTAAATATATTTTATTGATTTTTTACAGAGAGGAAAGGAGAGGGATAGAAAGTCAGAAACATCGATGAGAGAGAAACATCGATCAGCTGCCTCTTGCACACCCCCTACTGGGGATGTGCCCGCAGCCAAGGGACATACCTTTGTCCGGAATGGAACCTGGGACCTTTCGGTCCACAGGCCGACGCTCTATCCACTGAGCCAAACCGGTTTCAGCAAGCCACATTCTTTTTAGTGCTGTCACTCCCAGCTGGTCCTAATGTAACTGACACAGAGGTTCTCTGCGGTGCCATTTTAGCTTCGTTACAGTCCTGTGGCTCTCCCAGGTCTTCAAATTCAAGACTAAATGCATGCCCCTTGGCAGCCTACTGCACTTTCACTACTTCCAGGGAACGAGGACAAGAATCAGGCAGGACGTCTGGACAAACAAAATGCGGCCATCTCCGTCAGACAGAAACAGTACCCAGTGTCTCCGCCACCTGCTACCGAAGATCCGGAAGAACTGGCTCCCTTGTCACACGCCATCAGCCTGGCTCTAAGGAACTTAGACAAATTTTAAACGTACAGAAGTCCCAGAATTTGGAAAGTCAAGAGACTGTTGAGGCTGGAGGACTAGAGCCTTCTTTATTATGAAGGAAAAACAAGTCCCTCAGGGCCAGGAAGATGGAAGACGGCATCAACAGTGACCGACCCAGTCGACAATATTCACTTAGGGCATCCTATGCCGAGGCCCAGCTCTACCCCGTTTGGCAGCGAAGGGAAAAAAGAACCAGACCCTGTCCTCAGGGGCCTTTCCGACTAGCAATGCCTGACTCTGCCTGGTAACAGCTGCTTTATTTTATCCATTTTTTTTACAGAGAGGAAGGGAGAGGGATAGAGAATTAGAAACGTCGATGAGAGAGAAACATCGACCAGCTGCCTCCTACACACCCCCTACTGGGGATGTGTCTGCAACCAAGGTCCACGCCCTTGTCCGGAATCGAACCGGGGACCCTGGAGTCCACAGGCGGACTATCTATCCACTGAGCCACAGCGGTTAGGGCAACAGCTACTTTAATGCGCATGATGTTTGCTAGTCACCTGCCCAGACACACGGTCCGGTCCAGCTATTTCCTCGGGGCTCCAGTACTGCCTTGAAATGACAGAAGCAAAGTGACCCTGTACCCGATCTCGCTCCTGCGCCCAGCTCCCGGGCTACTTTAGTTTAAAGGTGTAGGGCAGGGGTCTGTCTGTTCTTTACTCGACGCCTGTGTCGTGACTCCAAAGCTATGCAGCTAGTGTGGGCTCCCTGTGCCCTGGAGGGTGTGGCTCAGAGACACGCTGGTGCTTGTTCCTAGCAGGTGTCTAAGCTCAGCGGAACCTCTTAAAGGGCAGAGGACACACGTTTGGGGCCTTGCTCAGGAAAATGCTCTGTGGCTCTTCGGAGTGCTTGGGACGAAGGCCCTCCAGGGTCAGGGTTAGAGGCAGAACAATATAGTAACTGTGCCACCTAGGGGTGGCCACCTAGGGATGGGAGAGAAGAAAATGAGCTGCTCCAGAGTCAGCTGACAATCCTGGGTGTGATCAAACCCGAACAAAGACTGACCGCGTGTGCGTCCAGGCCAGCCAGTGTCCTGAGCATCTGGGGAACACCCCACCGCCGGCGGGGACTTCAAAACGGCCCCGTGAATGCCCAAAGCACCAAAGCAGAACGGGACGTGGCCCCTGGATCTGGGCCTATTCCTACAGGGCCCACCGTCTGGAGAAAGCACGCACACATCGAGAGCTTTAGCATGTTCACTTCAGATGCTGACCCAAGACAACCGGAAACATGTATTTATACAAAAACATGCACATGAATGTTCACAGCAGCATTGTGCACAACAGCCCAAAGTGGAAACAACCCAAATGTCCATCAATTAATGGATAAAGAAAATGTGCCAGCCCTAACCGGTGTGGCTCAGTGGCTAGAGCGTCGCCTGTGGACTGAAGGGTCCCAGGTTCGATTCCGGTCAAGAGCATGTTCCTTGGTTGCGGACACATCCCTAGTAGGGGGTGTGCAGGAGGCATCTGATCCATGTTTCTCTCTCATCAGTGTTTCTACTCTCTATCCCTCTCCCTCCCTCTTTTTAAAAAGTCAATGACATATATATTTAAAAGGAAAAAAAAGAAAGAAAATGTGCTACATCCACACACTGGAATGTCCAACTATTGAAAGGAATGAAGTGCTGATTCACAATATAACATGGATGAACTTTGAAAACACTGTGCTAAGAGAAACCAGCCACAAAAATGTGTATGACCCCGTTTCTACAACATCTCAGAAAGCATCTTAGGGGGCATTCAGAGCCTGAGCGGGGGAGAAGGGAGACACGGAGACTGCTAAAGGTACAGGGTTCGTTTTGGGGGTGATGGAAAAGTTCAGGAATTAGTGGTGACGGTTGTACCATCTTGTGAACATATTAAAATCCATTAAATGACACACTTTGAAAGGGTGAATTTATAACATAAGAATTACACATCAATTAAAAGTAAGAAAACCACCACCCAGAAGCTTTCAGGACTGGATGACGACTGCCAGAACAAAGAAAGGCAGCCATTCCTCTTCCCTCTCTGCCACGCCCTGGCCCACCCAACCGGCCACCCTCCAGCCTCCCAGTGAGCTCACTGCCTGCAGCCATTTCCCCCGAACCAGCACTCCCCCCACACCGTCCTCCCTCCGCCCTGCTTCATCCCCTGGGCCAGCACTCCCCCCACACCGTCCTCACTCCGCCCTGCTTCATCCCCTGGGCCAGCACTCCCCCCACACCGTCCTCCCTCCGCCCTGATTCATCCCCTGGACCAGCACTCCCCCCACACCGTCCTCACTCCGCCCTGATTCATCCCCTGGACCAGCACTCCCCCCACACCGGCCTCACTCCGCCCTGATTCATCCCCTGGACCAGCACTCCCCCCACACCGGCCTCACTCCGCCCTGATTCATCCCCTGGGCCAGCACTCCCCCCACACCGGCCTCACTCCGCCCTGATTCATCCCCTGGGCCAGCACTCCCCCCACACCGGCCTCACTCCGCCCTGATTCATCCCCTGGACCAGCACTCCCCCCACATCGGCCTCACTCCGCCCTGATTCATCCCCTGGACCAGCACTCCCCCCACACCGGCCTCACTCCGCCCTGATTCATCCCCTGGACCAGCACTCCCCCTACACCGGCCTCACCCCGCCCTGATTCATCCCCTGGACCAGCACTCCCCCCACACCGGCCTCACTCCGCCCTGATTCATCCCCTGGACCAGCACTCCCTGCCACACCATCCTCACTCCACCCTGATTCCCTCCAAAGCTCTGGTCCCTGATGACAATACAGACTGAAAATGAGAGGCTTCCCCCACAAAAAGAGGGTCAAAAAGCAATCTGAGCGCCTTGAGTGAATACATTTTTAGAAATATGAATGAAATTAGTCATGTCTACCTACTTACATTTATTAATTTATCTTGTACATTTAAATTTACAATAATGTGGTCTTAATTACGACTGTCCCAATATGTTGACAGATACATAAACATACGCAGTCCCTCTTACCTCTGGGGATACATTCCAACACCCCTGGGGATGTAGAGTACTGAGCCCACATGTATATGTGCACACTTAACAGCTGATAACTCAATTGATGTCTTTCTTTTCAAGTTTAACCCACTGGAATTAATAATTATTCAAAGTGCATATACATTTTTTTTGTGGACACCCTGTATATTATGGTTTTTCCTGCATATACATTCTTACGATAAAGTTTCATTTATAAATTAAGCACAGTAAGAGATTAATAACAAAATAATAAAATAGAACAATCATATAATTAAAGCCTAATATGCAAATCGACTGAACTGCAGAATGACTGGTCGCTATGATGCACACTGACCACCAGAGGGCAGACACTCAACACAGGAGCTGCCCCCAGCCTGAGCAACCCCAGGCCAGCCAAGTCACGCGTCAGTGGGGTGCCCCTGGTCGCCCTGCAGAGGGAGGTGACTAGCGTGGTGGCGAGGGACGGGGCTGGCAAGCAGGCAGTGCCAGGCCAGCCAAGGCAGGTGCAGGCAGCCCCCCCCCCCCCATAGCTCTGCTGGTTGCCCCCAGAGGAACATCACTGGTGGCAGGGGGTGGGGCCAGAGAGCTGGCAGCGCCAGGCTGGCCAAGGCGGGTGCCAGCGGAGGCCCCTGATCGCCCGGCCAGTTGCAACACAGATCGGCTCTGATTGCCAGCCAGGCCCTCGGGACTCTACCCACACACGAATTTCACGCACTGGGCCTCTAGTATACTATAATGAAAGTTATGTGAATGTGGCATTATTATTATCTGTAATAATAAAAGCATAATATGCAAATTGACTGGACAACTGGACAGTAGAACAATCCTCTGGACAACCACACTATGACACGTACTGGCACAGGCCAGCCAAGGCAGGTGCGAAGCGATTGGTTGGGGGAACCCATGATCGAGTGCCCAGCAGAGAAAGGCCCAGGCCACCAGCCAGTGACGCTGTGGCGGGTGTGTGGGTCAGCCAGTGATGGCCCTGCAGAGGGAGGCCCAGGCCAGCCAGGTGATCACACCCATGCCTGTCACCCACAGAGGGAGGCGACTGGTGGCAGGGGAGGAGGAGGCAGTGCCCCACAGACAGCAAGCAGTAGCAGTGGCAGTGGGGGGGCAGCTGCCGGCACGGGGGGAAGGAAAGCCCCAACAGACCCTGATCACCGGCCAGGCCTAGGATCCTGCCCGAGGGGTCCCAGATTGCCCCGAGAGGGCGCAGGCTGGGCTGAGGGAAACCAACCCCTCCACTCCGTGCATGATTTCATGCACCGGGCCTCTGGTGTAAAGTAAGAGTCACTTGAACATGAGCACCAAGATACCACACAGTCTGGTAACCAAGACAGCTACCAAAGGACTAATGGGTGCCCTGCAGGGGGGGTGCTGGACAGGAATGATTCTTGAGCCAGTTGGGACAGAGCAGGAAGCATGAGAATCCACCACACTATGCATACCGGCACCGATAAAACTTTATGAATTGTTTATTTCTGCTATTTTTTGTTTAACACTTCTGGACCATGTTACTGAAATGAGTAAAAGCGAAACCACAATAAGGGAAACGACTATAGCATGGGGATCAGTAGCTATTGAATGACTGCATGTAGGTAATCATCAGCGAAAGCTTAAACAACCAGGAGAAAGGCTGAAGACACAAAATTCAACAAACCCACTCACAGGTATGTACTAACAGAGGGACCATACTACTCAATAAGCGCAATAACAGCTCTGAAATAGCCCCAAATAGGGAAAACAAGACATGTCCTTTAGAGTAGAACTAATGACTACACCGTGACACCTGTATTTGTATACGAAAGACCTGTACAACAATGAAATGAACACATCCTAGTTATACCTTAAATCAGTGATCAGCAAACTGCGGCTCGCGAGACACGGTTTGAAGCTCTGGTGACTAAGGAGTTTGCCGACCACTGGGATAGGGGCTCAATCACAAGGAACAACAACAGCCTGTAATTATTGGAATCGAGAGTCTAGGTCAGTAGTTGGCAAACTCATTATTCAAAAGAGCGGCAGTGAATTTCAAAAATGATACTAAGCATAAAAGTCAAGTAGAATGCATCCTGTGTGACCCCGTATACCTAAGACTCAAAAGCAATTCAAAAAACTATTTAGCCTGCTTGGTTAGAGCTTCAGCCTGGGACTGAATGGTCCTGGGTTTGATTCCTAGTCAAGGGCACGTACCCTGCACCTCGGCTCCATGCCCAGCCCCTGTAAGGGCATGTGCAGGAGACAGCCAATTGATATGTCCCTCTCACATCCACGTTTCTCTCTCTGTCTCTCCCCACAACTTCCACTCACTCTAGAAAAATCAATGGAAAAGTATCCTCTGGAGAGGACTAACAGAACCAGAAAACCCAAGACTACAGGGTTAGAACTAGGAGTGACTGCTCTGGGGACGGTGGGAAGGGGACAGACCGAGAGGAGCAGGATGGGTGTCTGCACAGGGAGCGGGGTTCTGTTTATTAACCTGATGTGGCGGAGCCCTCGTGAACGGGATTAGTGCCCTAACACAGTGGTCGGCAAACTCATTCGTCCACAGAGCCAAATATCAACAGGACAACGATTGAAATTTCTTTTGAGAGCCACATTTTTTAAACTTAAACTTCTAACGCCACTTCTTCAAAACAGACTTGCCCAGGCTGTGGTATTTTGTGGAAGAGCCACATTCAAGGGGCCAAAGAGCCTCATGTGGCTCGCGAGCCGCAGTTTGCCGACCACGGGTCTAACATGAGAAGAGAGATGGCCTTGCTAAATGCACAATGGTTGGAGAGGGGAGCAGAGCGTGTCAACACTGCCTCCCTTCTCCTCCCTCCGCTGTAAGAACCACTCTCTTACAAACCACATTACCAGTGGCATTTGCTCCCTTTCCTCTGGCTGCTCGTGACCAGCACAGTCTGTGTATCAGGCACCCAAATGACAGCTCTCTAGGGGGGAACACAACGGTTGGTTTTTTGAAAAGCCAGACCCAAACCTCCCAGTGCCCAGGAGAGGGAGGTTTGGTTCTGACCCTACTTCCCATCCCCAACCTCAGCCCTTGCCTAGCAGGGGACTGACTCTCTTGGAAGCACTGACAAGACAGCTTCAGCCCCATCACCTTGCAAAGCATCCTCAGTCCAGAGGAGCACCTCACATGTGAGATAAGAAATAATTAATAGTCCAGATAAGATTATCCGTGATTGAAAAATTAACCCTCACCTGATGGCATTTTTCCATTGATCTTTAGACAGTGGAAGGAGGGGGAGAGACAGAATGAGAAAAACATCGATTGGCTGCCTTCTGCACACGCCCCAACCAGGGCTGGGGACTGTTTGCAACTGAGGCATGTGCCCTTGACCGGAACCAAACCCAGGACTCTTCAGTCTGCAGGCCGACTCTATCCACTGAGCCACACCAGCTGGGCCCATCAATACCCGTGATAAGCAACATGTGCAGAACCGAGTGTGAGGCTGGTCGGAGACGTGGCTGAAGAAATGCCAGCCTCCTCGCCGGGCCAGGGCCTTGGTGCCGTCTCCCCTTACCCGCCCCCCCCCCCCGCCCCCACCGGCCCGCTGGGCTTCCCTGGCCCTCTCTGCAGACTGCTCCTGGGCGAAGACGACGCGGGTCCCCCACAGGCGGCTCTGCTCCTAAGGAGGCAGACACGGCATCCTCTTCCCAGAGAAAAAGGGCGAGGCCTAAGCGGGAGCTCACTGAGGGCAGAAACAGGAGACCCGTCGGGCGTTAGACAGTGACGGTAAGGAAATTCGGCGGCTACCAGAGCACTGCGCTTTGACCCCAAGAAAGAAGAGATTACCAAGATGATAAGGGAAAGGGATAAGGGATAAGGGACAGGAAAAATGAGTTTCAATGACTTGGCTGTGATAACTGAAAAAGAGAGCAAAAGGAGAAATCCTGAAAGCTTTCAAGCTTCTGATGATGACGACACTGGGCCCATCTCATTCAACAATGTCAGACGTGAGGCCGGGGGCTGGGTGAGCCGTCACCGAGGAGCTTCGGGAAACGACTGACGGAGCGGATGGGGACGGGGACGGGGACGGCAGTGGACAAGAACCCCTGTGCCTCATACGGCCGTTATTAAGAGCATTCTCCCCGACTCCGAGCACACACACAACGAGCTGTAGAGCCTGCTGTGTGGAACCACGTTTTCCCCACTCACCTCGCCGTTACTCTTCAGTAATAACCTCACAGCATTTTCAGCTTCCGCAGGTCCTCTGACAGCACCCCCTGTGAGCGGCCCGCTGCCTCCTCTACTCCTCCAAAGAGAACGAGCGCGTCCGAGCTGTCACCACCGCCGCGCTGCCTGGCACTGCTGAGCGCCCGTCACGCAGCCACGTGCCGCCGCAGAAAGCCTCAGGCAAACCCGTGTGACTGTCCCCACAACAGCGGGCGCGGCTCTACGACGGTCTGGTTTTAACTGACACCTTTCTCTTCTCAAAAACCCAGTGAACTTGCATTTGGATGTGTTTTTCGTAGTTGTTTTGTCTTAAAGCGTTTCTTACTTTAAAAAAAATAAATATGTACAGGCAGTCCTCGGGTTACGTCCGACCGAACGCACATCATTTAGCGATTATGTCGTCATCTCCCACTTATTTATAAAAAAAAAGGTTCCGTCGTTTTGACATATGTGCTTTATGTTTATTATTTATCTACCACAAGGTCAGGAAATGTTATTTCTTAAAAAAAATTTTTTTTTACTGTTTAAAAAAAAAACCCAGTTACTTCATTACTGCTGTGTATGTGCTTCATGTGAGTGACGTAGGTGCTATGTAGGTGGGTTCTGACCTACAGCAAAAATCATGTTACATCATGCCGAACAAATGGATCTCGAGGTAACCAAGAACCTACTGTACGTATTACACATATACATTTTATTATATACAAGACACTGGGGGGGGGGGGGCGGCACATGCTGGGGGGGAGGGGAGGCCGTGGGAAAGTTAATGCGGGGGGGGAAAAAGCAAACATATGTACTATTATTTATGATACTTTAAAGAATAAATATATATATAGAAAAAAAAAACAAAGAAAAAAAACAAACAAACTTGGTAGCCTTAAGCAGATGCCTGAGCCAGCAAGGGCAGCCAGAAAGCTTTGCTTCCTCCATTGCCAGGGAAACCCAAGCCTCCCTCCTGCTGACAGTGGCTACAGCCATCTTGGTTGGGGTTTATTTGCATATTTGCTCCTGATTGGCTGGTGGGTGTGGCTTGTGGGTATAGTGGAGGTATGGTAAATTTGCATATTATTTTTATTTGATAGGATAATACTAGAGGCTCAGTGCACGAATTCATGCACCAGTGGGGGTCCCTTGGCCTGGTCTCCATGATCGGGCCAACACTGGCTCTCTGACATCCCCTGAGGGGTCCCAGATTGCAAGAGGGTGCAGGCCAGGCTGAGGGACCCCACTGGTGCATGATCGGGGCTGGGGAAGGACAGATGAGGTTGGCCAGCCAGGGAGGGACCACAGGAGGGCTCTAGGGCATGTCTGGCCTGTCTCACTCAGTTCCTATCAGGCAGACCCCAGCAGCAGGCTAACCTACCAGTTGGAGCGTCTGCCCCCTGGTGGTCAGTGCACATCATTGAGAGCGGTTGAGCAGTCTTAGCATATCATTAGCATATTATGCTTTGATTGGCTGAATGGACTGGACACTTAGCATATTAGGCTTTTATTATATAGAATTTATCTAGCTCAGTGGTCAGCAAACCGCAGCTTGCGAGCCGCTCTGCTGACGAATGAGTTTGCCGACCACTGATGTAAGCTCATATAAAACGAGCAAGAGGCTATAACGCCAATGTTACCGGTAGGGACAGGTCCCCATCACCACTGGTTACTGAAGAGGGTAGATTTCTTAAGATATGCCAAGAAAATAATCTTCTGAGATTAGCACGGGAGAATGAGGAATTTTAGAAAACTTTATTTCTGTGCAATCACAGCCCTGGGCTTTCAAGGCCCCATGTCCCTTTGTCCCACTAAGGAGGAAGTGCCGAGAGAGCGAGAGTCAGCCAGTGTCGAGTTTCCTTTCCATGTTGGAGGGGAGCCCAGTCTAGCATCGGGCTAGCCCAGCTTGTGCTCCCCACTGCATTCCATCAGTCCTCTGTACGTGGGGTCAACATGACCACATGGTGGTGTCTATGGAGGGAACACAGGCAGTGGCGAAGCCAGAGAACCAGAGAGCCGAGAGAGGGCGCTCCCATCCTTTCGGGGATTATGTGTTCCCAAACTGTGGCGGGTGTGCATGGCCTTGCCCTCGCCGGCCAATGCATGGCTCCCTAGGCTTGACTAGAGGCAAGGACCTCCCCATGTACTCCAATGTCACGGTGCACACCCCTGCTTTCCCTTGTAGGGCCCTTCCCCAGGGACCTGCGGAGATGAGTGGGCTGGTGGCTGCCAAAGAACATGTCTATAAAGTCTGGCCTTCTCTTTGCTCCTTCCCTGTTATTAATAACTAACCAATTACAACAGCATCAGCAACACCGAAACACATTATAGTATAACCCACATGTTCAACGCAGACGGAGAAGATACCTAGCAACATTCAATGCCACCTGTAGCCTAAGAAAATTCAGTGATAAAAGAACTATCAGAGTCCACTGGTTTGGCTCAGTGGCTAGAGCATCAGCCTGAAGACCAAAGGGTCCCGGGTTCGATTCTGGGCAAGGGCATGTGCCTTGGTTGTGGGCACATCCTCAGTAGGGAGTGTGCAGGAGGCAGCTGATCACTTCAGAAGATACAAAAGAGCTAGGAAGTGATGAAGCTGGAGACCTTATTATCCGGAGGTAACAAAGTCATAAACCAGTTATAATCAAGATCTCAAACTGAACTGCGCCTTCCTATAACCTCTGAGCTAGTTACTTAGAATTCCACATATTCTGCCTGTTTCCTCAATAACTGTACATAATCAAGTTCCAAAAACCCACAAAGACGGAAAATTAGTACTCTGCACTCCCACTCGCAGAAAGGAACCACATGCCTGGCAAAAAAAAACGGAAAACCTCATCACAGGAGACACACTGAAAGTTCCTCTTAACACACTGGACATTCCAAATGATGTGTTTATTTTTCAAATTCAAGAAAATTTAACTGAATCCATTTTAGAGCACCTCTTACAATTACAGGAGAAAGTCGGGGACATGGCAAAGCCAGGGGCTGGGTATCAGAGCTTAGAGTTCAAAGCCACAGGCTAGATTTCCATGTGCCTGACCAAGCTCAGAACAGCCAGCAGGAACTCTGTCCAGGGGACACACTCCTAATGGAGTTACTCTGAGGACCTACATACTTCTACTGCTAACGGGAGTTTCCCACGCCCCTCGCATAAGCTGTCCACAGTGATCTCATTTTCTTTTTTAAAATATATTTGATTGATTTTTCACAGAGAGGAAGGGAAAGGGACAGAAATTCAGAAACATCGATGAGAGAGAAACACCGATCAGCTGCCTCTTGGGGATGTGCCCGCAGCCAAGGTACATGCCCTTGACCGGAATCGAGCCTGGGACCTTTCAGTCCGCAGGCCGATGCTCTATCCACTGATCTCATTTTCATCACAAGGACCGGTTCCACCTAAGGTGTGGCTTCTTCCCAGACCTTCAGAAACACCCTGGTCTTCTCGAAACCCCAAACTCTGTCAGCTCCGGTGACACCGTAACGCTTTTGTACGTTCTCATGTCCTCCACAGCCTTTGCTCCCAGCCAGGAAAGGCCAGCATCTCGCAGGGTTTCATGCCAGGTGATAACAGCGTCCTCTTCCTGGCTCTCCACGAAGTGGAGCTATGTCATACAGCCAAGTTATCTCCGGCTACAAAGAAAACTGAGCACAAATCCCAGGGAAATGAACTCTTCTTCCCAAGCTTTTATAGGAGAATCTTAGTGAATATTTGACCGAACATGAACAGGCAAATTTGAGAAAATAAAATGCTAATTCCTACAGAACAAAGGCGAGTTTGAGGGAGCAAGGACTCAGAACTGGGCAGCCACGGAAAGGGATGGACCTCTAATACGATGCTTCGATCCGGCTGCAACGGCGCAGCCAGCGGGAGACCATATTCCCCTCAGTCTCCAGGGCTGGGACAACGGAGACAGCGGAGGAAACAGGACACTGCTGGAACCAATTCCCCAGGAGGGGCGGGAAACAGGCGCTGCCCGGCGCTGGCTGCCCCCACCTCTTCCTAGACAGACCACAGACCTCTGTTGGAACCCCCCCCCTCCCGGGGCAGACAGACAGCTTGGCTAGGCGATGCCGGGAGCCCCTGCGGCCGGTGCCTGTGAAGCCCGGGGAGCGCTCCAGGGGCCGTGGTCACGCTGCTGAACCGCCTCATTAGGGCGTCTACGAACCGCAGTTGACAACGCCGGCGGCAGACCTGTAAACGTCAGTCGGCGATAAATAAAACAATCTCACACCGAGAGCCAGGTAACGGAGACTCGTAAGACACCAGGCCGCCCGCCGGGGTGGCGGGGCGGCGCCCTCTGGCCCAGGGCGCCGGCTGGACCAGGGCAGGCACAGGCGGGGCTGCAGGCCTGAGCCCCGGTAGGGGACATGCAGAAGGCAGCCCCTCGACGTTTCTCTCATCAGTCTCTCTAGATCCCTCTCCCTTCCTCTCTAAAAAATAAAAATTAAAAAACACATTAAACAAAAAAATTCTCAATCGGAAGCATTTCACTGAAACCTCCTCAGAAGCACACAAACCCTGCTCAGCGGTGCCCAACAGGGTCTCAGAACCTGACCGATTTGGCCCGAGAGTGAAACCTGAGGGGGGAGAATGGGCGACAGACAGACAGTCACCTCCCGTCACCCCTGGCTTATGCGCCTGCAGGAGTCAGGACTCCCGCCCTCCCGTCCCGACACCTCGCAGACGCCCCATCACTGAGTTCCCGGGCGCTCGGTCCTCATCCGCCTCCTCAGAGAACACCCAGAAACGGACACTTATTTTCCCAGAACTCTGACTGGAAATCACTTGGCACGAAGAAGGGGGAGAGGAAGGGAGATGTCCAATTCCAAATGCTCACTGGGTACCAGGAGCTCCGCCAAACGTTCTGTGCGCTTCTCACCAAGTCACTCCTCAAACGTAATGTCGCTCCTCACACATGATGTCACGTCTCAGGAAGCGTCCCTGACCCCCCCTCTCAAGTCTCCCATAAACCCTACCCCGCATCCTCTCGATGCCGTGCTCATTACCTTCGTACACTGCCCTATCCTGCTGGAATGTGTCTCCCTGCTTATGAATTAACACAGAAGCGACACCATCTGTCACGGTGACTGCACTCTCTGACGTGCGAAAGGCGAGCCTGGCCCCCAGCAGGCATCAGAACGATCTCAGCCAATCCACCCCGGAGGCCCGGGAGGTGCCGACGACACAGGGAACGGGGCTGAGGACGGTTAAACTTGCCAGAGACAGCCCGCTAGGAAGGGATGCCGAGGCAGAGCCTGTGCGCACGCCTCGTCTCTCTGCTGTCTGCGAAGTTCCCTGAAGCCCGACCGCAGTCTCAGGAGTTTGCCTAAAAACGACTGCACACCCGCCGAGGTGCGGCGAAGGCTGCTGGAGAACGCTGGCTGGATGGGGGAGGTACGTGCTCGGCAAGAGGAGAATGCCGGTGGCAGTGCCAGCTGAAGCCCCTCAGCCCCAGGACCGGGGAGGGAGGAGTGTCTAGGCGGTGGGGCCGAAGGGACGTGGTGTGTCTCACTGAGGAATAACCAGCGAACACCGAACACGGTGTCAGACACAAGCCTGGAGTGTGAGCGCACATCTGCGGGACCATGAGCACCACACCACCTCGGTCCCCTTCCTCAGTCTCAGGTTTTAAGGCCTAGAAGACAGAGCTGTCCTTCCTTCCACCCTGCAGAGCGCTGCATGGAACCCCGTGTGTGAAAGTATCTACCTGTCGCCCTGGCAGGTGGGGCTCGCTTGGCTGGATGCTGTCCCGGGCAGTGACAGGTCCCCGCTGACTCCTGGTCGGGTCACATGCGGGGCTGCGGGGCTGCGGGGCTGGCTCTCCGGAGGGGGCATGCAGGAGGCAGCGAGTGATGTTTCTCTCTCTCCCCCTCTCTAAAAATCAGTAAGAACATGTTTAAAAAAGAAGAAAGTTTCCCTGTCAAAACACTGCCTCCCACCTGGGAGAGCCCTGGGCCTGTCCTGCTGTTCTGCTGTCCTGTCCATTCACCGGGCAAGGACACCCCACAGGGAGCTGGAGCCCCTGAGGGCTCAGGTGGGGCGGTGTGGGGGAGGGAGCTGCTGTGTGTGCAAATGACTGTGTTCCCAGGGGCGGCTCCAACGGAAACCCTGGGGATGAGCAGTGTCAGAGGAGACTGCCCTGCCCCTACTGGCACTCGTCTCCAGGGCCGGACACCTGGGATTTGTTGGCAGGGATGCAGGGAAGAAGCAGTCAGGGCACAACACTGCTTGATGTCTTGAGAGCAAAGGTTAAAGAGCTCTAAGATAAAGCAACCCCTCTCTAGGAGAAACGGGAGCCTGGCCCAAAAGCGATGGCATCTGCCAGAGCTCCCCTACTTCCATTTCCGCCTCTCGGCGTATTGCTCAGTGCAGGGGCAAAGGATTTAGACTCTTCACTGACCAGAACGAGATGGTTAGGAATTAAATGAATGTCCTCGAATGAGGACAGACTGTCAGGATGAAATCCACCATAAGGACAGATGAGGACCTCTGCTCTTCTCTCCCAACACCGGAAGGGAGCAGTCTGACACGTGATCGGTGTCTGTTAAGGGACTGGTTCAATGACGGACACGGGACGTCAGTCCACAAGACCTCGGTCCTAAAGCGGTCATTCTCTGAGGATGCAGCAATGTCTCTATCACTAACCATGGAGATGGAAGGTCAAGTTTCCTTCTAATCAGCGCTCCTCCCAAAGGCTGTAGAGCAGGTCCTGTCCATAAGGGAGAAGACGGCCAACAAGGGACAAGGGTCAGTGGTGAGCAGCTGGAGGGACAAAGCTGATGAAGGGCCTGAGGCCGCCCAAAGGAGCCGCTCTGAGCACACCTCTCCTCCGCAGACCTGTTTCCGAGCTCTGGCGGCGCCCCCCTCAGCCGGTTAAGGACAGGTCGTGGGGACCCAAAACCAAGCTGTATGGCTCCGCTTCTTCCTCCCACTTTACAGCCGGAGGACCTAGGACACCACAAAAAACAGCAAACAAAAACTTTCCCCAGGAAACACCAGGACAAGAGGGATTCTATCCATTTCCTAATTCTTCCCCAAACTCCCAGGCAGGGTTTAACTAAGGAGTCAGATAAGAGATGCAGGTGGCAAGCTGAACACACCTGGGTGTCTCACACTAAGTATAGATTCAGATTCACCAGCTTTGACTATGTGCAGCCAAACCTTAAGTACAAAACACCAATTTGCAGAGAGCAACCATTAGTGCGACACACACACGACCCGGCCTGCCTCCTCCCCGGCCGACGGCCCTGGCAGGAACGGGGCACATGCAGGCAGGACCCGAGGCCACGGACGTTGCCGTCAGTGGGCCTCACCCCAGGTCTGGAGAAGAGCCGACCCAGAATTCCTGTGCCAGGCGGTCCCTTGAGATCACAGACACTCAAGGCTCATTGTTTGCATCAGGACCCCATCTCTGTCCCCCTGCACAGGGAGGAAGCACTCCGGACCTGTCACCTCCCATCTACTGTCTCTGAACCATAGTCCAACTACAACAGGCTTCGGGTTTTAAATGCACTCTGCGCCCATTGGTAACGTTTCGGTTGGCACATGGTATGCTGCAAATATGACCTTCTGGCACCTTCCCGAAGTTTAATCACTGGCAACCCTCCCTCCCCACACAAAATGTATCCTTCCAGCATCATGGACCGAAGTATAAAGCAACCTGGTTGGCCTCCATGCATCCGATGGCATCTTCCAAGAGTGAAAATTCCACGCAGACATAGCCATAGTCGTAACCTGGGGACAGCATTTAAATACAGACGGGAGTGGTGTTAGTGCCTTGCAAAAACAACAAACACACTTCAAACCCCTGTTTCTGAACCCCTTAAACACAAGCCCTCCCCACTGGTCCCTCCCTCCCCTGTACCAGGCAAAGCTGCTATTCCAAACAGAAAAAAGTACTGCGGGAAAGTCTGCATGTTTCCGGACAGTCATTCCAGAAAGGACTTTTCCTGTGAACCAAGGGCCTCTGTGCTCTGCAGCACGGAGCTCCGGGGAGGCCGCCCCCCAGAAAATTTAAGTGGGGCCCCAAAACATGTCACCACAGGCGGAATCTCCTGGGGAAAAAGTCGGTAAGAACAGGAAAGTATCTGAGGGGGGAAAAAAAGCACCCCACGAGAAAGGAGAAGCAATTATCCCCAGGCTATGCTAATAGTCACCACTTTTCAAGCAGAAACCACCGGCAAAGACAGAAGTGCGGACAGACTGAGGAACTATTCTGTTTGGACACCACGGAGGCTTCGGCTGGCCGGGGCAGACCATTTCAGGCCTCCTCTTTTTCCTTGTTTCAACAAGTCATAAACCAGCTACATGTTTACAAAAGGAAGAAGGTGTGAAGGCGTAAATAAGTATAAAGAGCTGGGTCCACAATGGTGCACATGCACCGATCTGCGGTGGGCGCTGGGGGAGAGACAGCTGTGGTTAGCAATCATACACATCGCACTGTACGTACCATTCGTTATAACCCCCCTCCACCTTGCTCCCGATCAAGTGCCATCTGCGGCTCTCGTGACCCATGAAACTGCAAAGCCATGGGATTTACAGGCTGCTGAACTCTGACCCCACCCACCCTGTAATGTCCCTGCGATGCCGATGCCAGCCTGACTATCAAATGCACATGTCAATGCCCCATATGGGGCACCCCGCTTCCTTTCCCAGGACAGGGAGCTCATCTTTAAGAGGACACTTTACAAACGGGTGAGCAAGAAAGAGATATGGTTTGTTCCAATGAGAAATAACACTCAGGGAGAGAAAAACAACACTGAACCCAGGGCAATTTTGAGTACAAAGTATATAGAATAGGAAACCGCTATCATTGATTCAAGACATCCAGGGCCAGGGGGGTCAATGAGGGAAAAAGGAGACATATGCACCATATTTTCCAGTGTATAAGACAACTTTTTAACCCAGGAAAATCTCCTCAAAATTACCATATTGAAATAAAATCTGATTTTTTTTTTTTAATTTTTATTTGGTGTGCGTTGGAAGAAGGGTAGTCTTATTGGCGAGTATATCCCAAACTCTATATTTTAACTGGAAAAGTTGGGGGTCGTCTTAAACGCCCAGTCGTCTTATACGCCCAGTCGTCTTATACACCGGAAAATACGGTAATACTTTAAACAAAACAAACAAACAAACAAAAGACATCAACAGCCAAAGATAAAATCAAATCATATTAAAATAAAAAACACACAATTCACACACACACCCCTACGGTAATAGAAAATATAACTTAAAAAGTAGACCAAAGTTGGTAAAATGGGTTGGATTCCTTGTCATGTAGAATGAATATCCTGAAATGTTTTATGATAGTAATGTAGTTGTAACTTAAGATTTGTTAAATATTCCAGGTTTGTTAAGAAAAGTTACGACGGTATAGATTGATTCTTGCTTTGAATTTTAGGAAATGACCAGGAAGAATAAGAGAAAGCTGCTAGAAATCTCAGATTTTCTACCCGATTTCAAAGTTTTGACCATTATCCCTGCAACCTCCACTTAAACTCACCACAAGTCAGCCTCCTCTGATTAGTAACTACTGGAAGAAATGAAACTACTTTAGAGAAAAGGTGTGAGCATAGCGTATATATCCTATTAGCAAGAGACTGTTTTGTTCCTTAATTTCTTTCAATGGAATGGATTCTCTTGATCAAACTCCGTGCACACCATACATAAAACGAGCTGCATTGTGTGAAGGGCTCTGAGCTTTCTTGGGAAACATTGTAGAAAAGCAGGAGCAACTAAAGTACTATTTATCACCAAACTAGAAGCCCAGTGCTTGGATTTGGGGTCCCTGAAGGGGTCTCAGATTGCAAGAGGGCACAGGCCAGGCGAGGGACCCCAACGGTGCATGACTGGGGTCAGGGAAGGACCACGGGAGGGTTCCAGAGCATATCTGGCCCATCTCTCCCAGTCCCAATTCACTGGACTCCAGCAGCAAGCTAACCTACTGGTTGGGGCGTCTCTCCCTTGGTGGTCAGTGCGTGTCAGAGCAATTAGTAGAATGGTCAAACGAATGGTCAGACACTTAGCATATTAGGCTTTTATTATATAGGAGGATATCTACTGCAAAAACTCAAATGCATGTTTACAGTCAGAAAGGGTTAAGGGGCAGCCATGGAACAAGCACAGGTATCCTCAGGTATGTGATGGCTGCTACATAACACGCCAAGAAAGAGTACAGGAGTGTGGGAAGCAACTCACAGCTGCCGATATGAAACAGGAACTAACACCAAACTCGCAAAACCTTGAGCTTCCTTCCTATGCTTACAGAAGTAAGTACTGTGGTCCAAAGGAGCGTATAGAATCTGGACAGACACAGACAGAGAGAGAGAGGACACTCTCATGACAACCTCCTTACTTTGCAGAAGGACAGACAGACTTTGATAGTAAAGTCACTGGGAAGGAAAAGATACGATCCACAGGAGACATTAAGAGCATCTAATAGCATCTTTATACATCAACCCTGCAATACTGTATGCTGACAATGTACTTTTGATTTAATATTAAATTCACAAGCTCAAGGCTCTGCTCAATCTCCCCTGCCCACAACTTTAGCTATCGAACAAGAACAGTTTAAAGTTTAATTATAATGCCTAAAACGTAAAAATAGTAAGTTTAAAAAGTACACAATCTTGACCCGAGGCATTTGTCATTGAGGATATCACCAGAGGGTACTTTCCCATTGGCTTTTAGAGAGAGTGGATGGGAGGGGGAGGAACATCGATGTGAGAGAGACACGTTGATTGGTTGCCTGCCGCACGCACCTCGAACAGGGCTGTGGATCTGTAGATCGAGCCTGCAATTATGGTCCTTGACCAGAATCAAACCCAGGACCCTTCAATCTGTGGGCCGATGCTCCAGCCACTAAACCAAGCTGGCTGGGGCGATCCCAGGAATTCTGTGTGTCCGACTCATGGTCGTATCAGAAGGATTTTCAGTATTTAACAAAAGCAATGACGATACTAAGTTACATTTCCTATACAGACATTAACTGCATCCTCACCGACTATCCTAGGAGGCAACTGTTACTAACCTCATTTTCGACGTGGGAAGCAGGCAAAGAAAGAAGAATGATTTGTTTCAATTCACTTCAAATGCGGGCAGGCCAGATTCCAACTGATGCTATGAATCACTACTCTGTATTAGTTCTTATATTCTGGATGGAAACCTCACCCTTTAACACAATATAAGTAATGTGAATTCCAAACTCTCCACAGCCCATTTACAGAAAGGGTCCCACACGCCTGAGCACAGAGAAGACCATGGCTATAGTTAAGAAATACTGACTTTGCAGCACAACCAATTATTCTTACTGTAAAATGTCAATGGCAGAACCACGGGGAGTGGGCCTGCGTATGCAAATTAGAAAGCAATCATTCACAGGTTGACTTATCCTGACTGTCCAAGTTCTCCTGAAAAGACGAAACCCAACGTCTTATTATAAACGATGGCGATAAAATTACAGCCCCGGCCAGTCTGGCTCGGCGGATAGAGCACCGGCCCCTGGCCTGAAGGGTCGGGCATTCAATGCTGGTCAAGGGCACGTACTTGGTTGGAGACTCAATCCGAGGCCCTGGTTGGGGCCCGTGTGGGAGGCAGCCAATCAGCGTGTCTCTCTCACATCGATGTTCCTCCCCTCCCGTCCACTCTCTCTAAAAATCAACGGAATAACATCCTCAGGGAAGGTTTAAAAAAGCAAAACAAACAACAAAAATTACAATATGGTAAAATACTTGCTATAGGATTCTTAAATATATTTTAAAAGCTTCAAAAATGAGGACAACTATATAAAATATGTATAGGAAAAAGGACTAGAATAGAAAGAAGTCATATCTCACTCGGAGGAGAGAGACAGAAATCAGCCCACGGGAGGAAAACCACCACTGTCAAGGTCAGACCCCAACAGCAGGTGAAGAGCACCCGACCTCTCCACACAGGCAGGCCGGCCCCACACGCGGGCTCCCTCCCGCCTGCCACAGACGGCGTTCGGGTGACACAGGGAAGAGGCCGGCTTGCACACTGAAGGGCCACGCACTTGAAAGAACAGAAGCGCAGCCAGCACGGTGAATGCTCCCACTCAGAGAATCGTGGACACAGAGGCCATCTGAAGCCCCAGCCATGCTAATGCCGGAGGGGGAAGGTGAGCGTGGGACGGAAGAGAGGGGGAGCAGGCACCGGCGAAGACACGGCAATCTGAAAGTGACACAGACAACAGAGCCGTACACAAAGGTAATTGACAGTGGCTGGACGGTTACACCGAGATCATTAAGGTTTTATAATCCACAGGAGGTTTTGCTGGACACAGAGGTATTCATTCCACCCAGAGACCGGAAGCCGCCATGTGAGCCATCGAGATGGCACCGCAAACGAAAGGAAAGACAAGGCTGTGCTCGTGGCCCCACAGAGAGATCTGTTCTTTCCGAGAGGAACACAGGTCTCTCCTCTCCTCCGTCCCCCTCCCCCATCTTCTGCGGGAAGAAGTCTAGTGGGCTGATGGGTCTTAGTGCTTATTTCCATGACTATTAAAAAGCACATCTTACTCCATTTTCTAACCTGGAACCATCCATTTCTCAGAGAAATGCGAATGCTCTTATACCTTTTCTGCAGCTGAGGATGGGAACAGGGCAAAGGCAAACACCTATGAAGGTGAAATTGAGACTCCGACTCCTCTCCTCATTCACCATGTGGTTGCCGGTTCCCAGAGAGCACCTGCGAGAAAATCTAACCAGGTGCTTAAGGGGGGAGCAAGGCACAGAAAACAGAGCCCTGCTAAATAATACCCAACTCCAGAATCGCCTTCAGTCTCTGTCCCCCCAAAAGCTGACTTGGTGATGCTGACAGACATGGCCCCTCATTCCGTTAGCCCACACCAAGCCGTTATACAGCAACGCCCACGTAGGCAAAGGAGATGAGCAGCCCGACACCCCAACGGCTCCAGAAAGCCCACCGCACAGAGGAGCGCGGCTGCGTTTCACACTAGCCGAGCGCTGGCTGACCGACCGCCCGGGATATAAACACCAAACGCCAAATGCAAAACCCCCGAATATTAAAGGACATAGGCAGAGAGGAAAAGAAATCACTTCATTGGGGGTCTGAGGGAAATGAGCGCAGGTTTCTCCCTCTAAACACGGAGTGTCACTCCCACGGGAAAGAGCATTCCGGATACGAAAAGCACAGGGAAACCCGTGATGGAGGCTCAAGAGGGCTCTGGTTCTGGAGCGGGCCCTGTTTTCCTAACTCCACTTCAGTGGGGAATAGAAGTTTTGAGAAGAAAAGCAAAATATTACCAAGTTAGAGATTTTAGCAGGAACAAAACAGAATGGATGCAGGCACTGGATTTCTATGGAGAAGGAAGAACTGAGGAGCCACGTGCACGTCTCCGACCGGCTCTCCGCTGCCGACACGCCCAGGGCCCGCGTGGCTGCTCCACGGGAACATGAGGAAACCACCCGATCACAGGGCAAACTGCCCACAGGAAGCCCGTCTCTGACCTCCCCCCCCCACACGTGCAGCCGCTGAGTTTTAATAAAACACACGGAACAAGGAAGCGGTGCATTACGATCACTTGGTAAATGTCTGAAATCTGCGATCTGGCTCTATTTTATTTGGTTTTCCATCTGTACCAACTGGCTATTTTTAAAAATTGTATTGTTGTTGCATTTTCAAGGGGTTTTCAAAGTCCAAAGTTAATCCTAGGGTCACTTCATCCAGGATGGTTTCTGGGCCAAACTAAAAGTTGCTCAGGACGTGGGCTCACACCGGCCCGGCCGCTCGGCTATTCCCGAGTGAACCAGCGTCCAGGAAGGGTGCGACGACAGGTCTCTGGTGGCACTCTGACCAGAGCCTGGGTCACTTATGCCTCTAATAGAGAACTGGTGCTCTAATGGTACTAGGAACCAACCAGATCCAGTCTGGGGACCCCCCATCTGTGATACCAACAAAAAACATTTGGGTCCTGCCTGGCTTGCCTCAGTGGACAGAGCGTCGGCCTGCGGACTCAAAGGTCCTGGATTTGATTCCGATCAAGAGCACGTGCTCGGGTTGCAGGCTCAGTCCCCAGCAGGGGGCGTGCAGGAGGCAGCCAAGCAACGATTCCTTCTCATCACTGACATTTCTCTCCTGCTCTGCCTTTTTCTTCCTCTCTGAAATCAATAAAAATAGATTTAAAGCCAAAACCGGTCTGGCTCAGTGGATAGAGCGTCAGCCTGCGGACTGAAGGGTCCCAGGTCCAGTCAAGGGCATGTACCTTGGTTGCGGGCACACCCCTAGTAGGAGGTATACAGGATGCAGCTGATGGATGTTTCTAACTTTCTATGCCTCTCCCTTCCTCTCTGTGAAAAATCAATAAAATAAATACTATATATGTGTGTGTGTGTGTGTGTGTGTACACACACACACACACTTAAAAATATATATCTGGTCTGTGTTCCAGTTTCTTGCCAGAGTTCCAGAAACTCCTGGAATTTCCTGAGTGATCGATAAGGATGTATGACTCTCTTTTGTTCTAATGAGGAGACTCTTGATGGATGGTTCCAGGATGGAGACTGGTCATCAGAGAGACCAAGCCCTGATTAGAAGCTTGGAACTTTCAATCTCACCCCCCCAACGCCAGGGAGGAAAAGGGCTACAGAGCGGGTCAATAATTAATGGCCAATGACTTAATCAATAATACTTACATAATGGACCATCCATAAATGCTGGCGTTGGAAAGCTTCCAGGCTGGTTTACAAATCCATATTCCAGGATACGTGCAGACCTATGAACCTACATACCTTTTCACTTGGTCCGTTATAATAAACTGTTTTCCTGAATCTAACAAACCCTCAAACCTGAAGGGGGGATGTGAGACCCTCCAGCAAAAGTGTGGGTATCTCGGTACCTGAAATAGGGGCAGCCTTACCGGACTGAGCCCTTAACCCTGTGGGTCTGATGCTAACCCCGAGTAGTGTCAGAACTGAATGAATTACAGGATGACCCCTTGGTGCCCGAATTGGTTCGTGTCAGGAGCAAAAAAATGCCTCATCATCACTCCGCCTACGCCATGGGAGGCAAGCACTGCTTTCCGCTGACATCACTCCTGAACACGTTCAAACCTCCGCCTCTCAACTTGCCTGAAGCCTGCCCCCCGTCCCCACTTCTGCCAAGTTCAACAGCAAGCACTACTACTATGATCAGGAACTTAACTGACAGCACTTGTCCTCCAAGCAGCCATTTTAAAATACAGGACTAGCCCTAACCGGTTTGGCTCAGTGGATAGAAAGTCCTGTGGATTGAAAGTCCCAGGTTCAATTCCGGTCAAGGGCATGTACCTTGGTTGCGGGCACATCCCCAGTAGGGGGTGTGCAGGAGGCAGCTGATTGATGTTTCTCTCTCATCGATGTTTCTAACTCTCTATACCTCTCCCTTCCTCTCTGTAAAAAAAATCAATAATATATATTTTTAAAACAATAAATAAAATACAAGACTATTTTCAATTAAGGTTTCCCCCCAAAAAAGTCCATTTCATCAGATATGCTTGCACATTTGCCAAGCATATTCACTGTATAACAAACAAGTGAGCACTTTCTAGGGTTTGATATTAGTCCAAAAACTAAAATGAAATTTTTTCATTTTCTACCAAATCTAGAATTTTAAAAATATATATTTTATTGATTTTTTTACAGAGAGAAAGGGAAAGAGAGAGTTAGAAACATTGATCAGCTGCCTCCTACACACCCCCTACTGGGGATGTGCCCGCAGCCAAGGTACATGCCCTTGACCGGAATCGAACCTGGGACCTTTCAATCCCCAGTCCGATGCTCTATCCACTGAGCCAAACCAGTTAGGGCCCAAATCTAGAATTTTAAATTACTTATAATGATATGAACAACAAAATAGAAAACTCTATTCCCTCAACTGCACAGTTTTCACAACTAAACTTGAGTGTGAGAGTACCATTTTGGGGAAGCTTTCTTCGTAGGTTCTGCTCATCCAATGTTTTATTTGCAGTTTGCACATGCACATCTCAATATTTAGACAAATGGTATTCAACCACCAATTCATACATAATCCATATTGCTGGGAGGAATTTTTACAGCATGGAGTGTGATGTCAGACAGCACGACTAATGTCTTCTTTGACTTGGAGACAAGCAAAGGTAGGCAGCCATTAGTTTGTGGCACAAACCCAGCTGGTCGGTTACCAGGAGAAATCTAATGAAGCTTATTCTATGCAGTGACTTTTCTACCCTGTCACCATCATTCCGGAACGTTCATTTTTTTAAAAAAACTGAGTTTGAGAGAGAAAGAAAGGGAGAGGGAGAGCCAGAGCCAGGGAAACATCCATCAGTTGCCTCGCACATGCATCCTAACTGGGGATAGAACCCGCAACCGTGGAATGTGCCCTGGGCAGGGATCGAGCCCTCGACTCTTCAGTGCACAGGATGCCGCTCCAACCAACGGAGCCACAGCAGCCAGGCTGATGCTTTGGTTGTTTTTTTTTTTTTTTTTTTTAATATATTTTATTGACTTTCTTACAGAGAGAAAGGGAGGGACAGAAAGGCAGAAACATCGATGAGAGAGAAACACTGATCAGCTGCCTCCTGCACACTCTCCACTGGGGATGTGCCCGCAACCAAGGTATGTGCCCTTGACCGGAATCGAACCTGGGACCTTTCAGTCTGCAGGCCCACGCTCTATCCACTGAGTCAAACCGGTTTCGGCTGCTTTGGTTGCTTTTTTAAGTGACATTACCTGGTCACTTCATCTCAGCAGAGCTATGACATGCTAATCCCCAGCCCCTCCCCAGCTCCGGCCCGTGGGGTTTCTAAGAGCTGACATGCACATTAAACGCAGCTTCCTGCTTTGTGTCCCTTCATGTCCATGTGAACAGCCTGTGAGTCGCGTGTCCTCCCCTCAGCACGCTGCCTGGGAGACCGGTCCCTGCGGTTAGGTGCGTGCGGAGTTTCATTTACTGCTGACGGTGTGACACTGCATGAATATGCCAGAGTTTGTCCGTCACCAAAAGACATTGCACTCCAGCTACTTTCCCCAGGAATATAACCATGTAACTCAAGGTAATTACAATGAAGGGGTTATAATATATTTGAAAAGGACAAAAAAAAACCTCAAATATATGCAGCATATATAGGTTCACAATCCCTTATATGCAACTCCAGAATCCAAAAATTCCTTAAATATCAAGTTTTGGGTATATTTTCAGTCAAGTCATCTGGAGCCAAATCCAGACCTCACTATACTGAGTCTCTTTTAAGTCCTCTTGGTGAGAGCAGTCACACGTTTTGCTGCAGAGATGTTATGTCTAACATACATCCCACCAGGGTGTATGATTCATGTGTGATCCATGTACCACGTCACCTTCCCCCCCTCAGAAAAACAGGTGCACTCATCTGAACCCGCCGATTCTGGACAACGCTGTGGCCCTGTGCTTACACGGCTCTGAATGAGCAGAAACTCCAGGATGCTCCCTGGAGTCGGTGACGAGTCTGCTACAGACGGGCTCCCCATCGCATCAGCTAAAGGCGGACCCCACCCACACCCCCCTCTCAGGAGCAACAGCAATCCTGTACGCTCTTTGCAGGTCATCAGCCAGCCTTAGAGAAGTGCCTGCCATTTATGAAATCACCTTTTCTGCTGAAATTCACACCCAACCTTTTTATTTTTATTTTTTAATTTTTTTAAAAATTGATTTTTTAGAGAGAGGAAGGAGAAGGATAGAGTCAGAAACATCAATGAGGGAGAAACATGGATCAGCTGCCTCCTGCACACCCCCTACTGGGATGTGCCTGCAACCAAGGTACATGCCCTTGGCCGGGATCGAACCTGGGACCTTTCAGTCCGCAGGCCGACGCTCCATCCACTGAGCCACCCCGGGTCCGGCCACACACGGTCTTTTTAGAAGTCCCGGCACACTCACTCCACGCACACGGGGCTCTCCGGGCCAGGCGGGGCGGAGGCACCCGGGTTAGGACGGACCGAGACACACAGGCTCCTGCCGTCCGAGCGAACTCCGGGGGAGAGGTCAGACACACAAACCACTGAGGAAGGGATCAGTGGGGGGTCCTAAGACAACAAACCAGGATAAAATGCAAAATGACAGGTTCAGGTCGGGATGGCGAGGCAAGGCCTCTGTGAAGTGGAACTGGAGCCAAGAACTAAACCCCAGAAGACCGGGGGGTTCGGGGGAGAGCAGGGCAGGCCTGCCGGGAAGGAGCCGGAGCTGGCCCCGGCTGGAGGAAAGGCCGGCCTGGCTGAGCGTCAGAGGGGAGAGGGGCAGTCCCGGAGGGGGCCGGACAGCACGGCCAGGAGAGGACGGCAGGCCTGGGAGCAACAGGCCTGCCTGGTGCTTCCCAAAGGGCCCTCTCCGTGCCACCCCGAGATGCCGTAGGGAAAACAGGGGACTGGTAAGCTAATCCTCCCGTTAACAACAGAAAAGGAAATGCATCTACCTACTACATGATCACTTCACATAACAAAACGCCCAGGAGAGACTGCAGCTCCTGAAAGGTGTGTGTCCCTAAACCAAGGTCCTGAAGGATTTCACGTGCGTCACTGCCTTTGGTCAGCTCGGATGATCTAACAGCGCCCACAGCCAGCACATGTAAGAACTGCCTTGTGAACACTACATAGTATGTCTTACTCTGCTGATAAACCTGACACTATAAAGAGAAAATCAGTAAGTACTAAAGAAACGGAGAGTTTAAATTGCTGTTATTTAAACACCAAGGTATCTCTACTTTCCTGCAACAGCATGGATGGAGCTGGCGAGCATTATGGGAAATCAGCCGGTCGGAGAAAGGTGAGTATCACATGACCTCACTCACATGTGGGACATAATGACCAACATAAACTGATGAACAAAAACAGATCCAGAGACAAGGGGGGTGGGGCGTTAGAGATCAACTAAAGGACTGGTACGCATGCATATGAGCATAACCAATGGACTCAAGACACTGGGGCGGTGGGGGCTTGCCCTGGGGAGTGGGAGTGGAGAGGGGGGTGGGGGGAGTCAATGGGGGAGGGGGAGACATATGTAAAACTTTAACAATAACAATATTTTAAAAAAGATATCTCTACTTTCCTAAATATGCCAATACCTAATGAAAGCAGTTCATAAACCAAGATCCAAGCTTAGGTGGTTGCCCCATTGCAGTTAACAAGCAACCGCAGCCTCTAAACTCATCTTCCATTCCCACAGACAGCAGTAACCGGGAAAGCGTGGGGGGGCGCGTGCAAAGCAGACAGAGTAACAGGTGAAGTGTGCGAGAACAGAACAACTCTTAGTCATGTTTCCACAAGTTCAGAGTTGCTTTTAAAACAAAGAAATGATTAGCTTTCTCAGAAATGATACTCCTGAGTTTGTTCTCAAATGACAGAAAAGCTATTTCTGGACTTAATGTAAATTTACTTCAGCACCAGACTATTTCAAGCAGAAAAAGTTATTTTTGTGGATAGTTTCCCTCTGCAGAAGCAATCTGAGGCAGCAGCTATCCTATTAAAGCAAAAATTTTATTCCATGGCAAACGGAAAGTAAACGATATCCTCAAAAATATGGCATGCTTTCACTGAAGAGTCCCTTAAACTTGGATTACTAAAATCTAAATTCTGTGAAAAGAGTAATGCTCTACTTTCTTCAATGTAAAATTTTGCAGGTTAGGTCACTTAAGTATTACCTTATTTTTAAGCCATTTCATGTTATGTAGTCCTAAAAATATTGGTCAATATTTAAACGTTTGGCACTTCCCTTTTGACAACAACTGCGTACTAGTGGGCATGTGCGGGTGGGGTTTGGCGAGGGGGGAGGAGAGGCAGGGGGAGCTCAATGGAGGGGGAAAGGAGACATGTATACTACTATTTGTAATACTTCAAACAACAAAGTAAAATAAAAATAACAAAGGATTTCAAGGAACTGACGAAACTGGGTACTCTCAAATATGAGGAGGACATTCTGAAAAGTTTAATCTGTAGTTAAGACCACAGAACAGAGGCCAAAGAGAAAGCTCTGCTGGATCTATTTATGGAGTTCAGCAAACCGGTTACTGCCAGACTCTGTTCTCAAGGTGAGACGGAAAAGTCCAGAAACCACTCATTTGTACAATTTCTCTGGAAAGTGGTAATTTCATGCCGAAGCAATAAAACGTAAACTTTCACATATAGTAAGTTTATGAAATCCTACGAGGCTCCATGGTCAACATCCCCCCACCGTGAAGGACAGCCAGCTTAAGGAGCTAATTCTGTGAGATGTATTCAGGGAGAAAGACTGCAACACTCACTTTCTCTCTCCTAGGCACGCAGAACGGGGCGGGCGTCCTCACCCGTGTGGACAGAGCATCCACCAAGAACCACAGCTAAGGCTAAGCCGGCTGCTATCTGAAGGCACCGCCAGGAGGCTTCCAGAAATCTTAACTGCGGTTTCCGAAACGGTTTCTGAGTGGCACACACTGCAGAGATCTGACAGAGACCCTTCCTGACCCAAGGCCACATGCACCCCAAGAAACTCACCTGTGTTATACCCCTTCAGCTGCAAGTCCTTTACAGGCATGTCATCAGGAGTCCGAAAGGCGTTAAGAATCTGCAAGAATATGGTGTTTACAGTGACGATCCAAATCATAATCAAATACTGGAGATTGTATTTTCCATCCTGGTTTTACTGGACATAATTTAAAACTATGATTACTTTATAAATGCACTTTGGCAGTCAAACTCCATTGAATAAGTCTAACATAATTACTCAAAAACCCCTAATATACACAGAGTGGCCAGATTATTATGATCTCTGAATGCATAATAATCTGGCCACTCAGTGTGTACGTGTGCGTGTGTGTACACACACATATATATATACACACACACACACACACACACGTATGAGACCCGGTGCATGAATTCATGCATGAGTGGGGTCTGACCAGCCTGGCCAGGGGAAGGTGACATGGGCAGTTGGCCAGTCTGCCTGCCAGTCGAACTCCTGGTTGAGGGGACAATTTGCATATTAGCCTTTTATTCTATAGGCTACACGCTGAGTGGCCAGATTAGTGTGTGTTCAGAATCACAGTAGCCTGGCCACTCAGTGTGTCAGGAGGCAGAAGAGCAGAACCGTCTTGAGCTCACGCTGGAGCTCGAAGTCGGCCTGTCTGCGCCCGAGCCGCTCCTGCTCAGCTGTGTGGAGCCTGGCAGTGGCCGGTTTCTCATGGTAAACAAGCCGTTCACTGACTCAGTCCAACTCAGGGCCACAGCCCTAACTCCTCCGCCTGGTCAGATCTTTCCCGTCTTCTGGGCTGCTGGCTTTCTCACTGCACTCAGTCCTGATCTCAATGTCACTTCCTCAGGGATGGCCTTCCAACCATCCTGCCCAAACCGGGGTGGCTCAGTGGATAGAGCGTCGGCCTGAGGACTGAAGGGTCCCGGGTTCGATTCCGGTCAAGGGCATGTACCATGGCTGCAGGCACCTCCCCAGTAGGGGGTGTGCAGGAGGCAGCTGATCGATGTTTCTCTCTCATGGATGTTTCTGACTTTCTATCCCTCTCCCTTCCTCTCTGTAAAAAAATCAATACAATATATTTTAAAATAAGTAAGTAAATAACACAGTCCTTACCCGTGACGCTCTAAAGCTTTACTTTAGTTCTCTTCAGAGCCTAAGGTTGTCTACCTTTTGCTTACTTTTTTATTAACCTCAGAGGCAGTGACTTTATAGTAATAGTCACTGCTATTTCGCTCAGTGCCTAGCAGACAGAACTGCTCAATATCTGAAGTGAGTGGATTAAGGGTATCTACTCATAGTATGTTGTAATATTTAAAGGAACTAACGCTGTAGGCATCCCAGAATGCCTGGCACAGCATGAACACGAAGCAGTGTCTGCTCTCACAGTGATTGCCAGGCCTGAGGACTGTGGTCATCTGACTCAGTACTGGTCACAGCTCTCCCCTCGCCGAGCACGTGCACAGCTGGTGAAGTCGGAATGAGCCGTAACAGCACCAGAGCCAATTTCCTGGCTCAGCAGTGCACTACCGACACAAGATGAGAGTACTGCCAGGAGCCGGGCAAAAAATACCCAAGGCTTCCCTGGGAATCTGTAATGTTTCAAAATAAAGTGTAAAAAGCATTTTTAATTTACTAAAAAAGAGCAAAAGGAACAATTAAAAGACACTGACCTCTTCTTTTGTGGCATTTTCAGGCACCCCATTTAATCGAATAAGCTTGCTTGCTTTCTCCTCACTTGGGCCAGTCCTATAATCTTGATCCTTGACCCCAGAATAAAAAATGATTCAGAAATGAATATATGTTAGTACAAAATGAACCTGAACATACAACACAGGTACTCAGAATCAAAAATCAAATCACTGCATCACATGAAGCTGTGAAAACGGCAATTCTCTGTTTTTTTCTGTGCCAAAGTCTGATCTCGGAATACACCTGTCCTAACACCAAGCTCGCTGAGGAGGCTTGAGAGTGTAAAGCAGAATGTTAAGAGAAACGACACTAAACAGGATTTCTATAATCAGGAACAAAACACACAAAACATTCTCAAAACTTTACTTTTCTTTTCTTGAATGAGAACACAGAAAAACAATTTAAGCCAGATCTATAAACAAATACCAGAACAAAGTCAAAAAGTGTCATCTCAACATTCTACTCAGTTCAGAGAAATCTGCATTTTCCATATTCACAAAAGTCTCAGCTCCAATTGATTTCTCTTTGTTTCAGAATTGTTATCGAGAATTTAACTTTTGAGAAAAAGTCTCCTACTACTAAGGAACCACACTTCCCAGTTATGTCTACTATCCTGGAGTAACTGTCAAGAGTATCCTCTTTCACTCTTGAAAGTGTCCTAATTGGAATAATAAATTACATGGTCACTCACCTCTAATATTCTCAAAAGCTACTATTGGGCTAGCATGTCTTAGGATTACTGTCTAAAATAATAGAAACCTGAGTAGACATGGGTAAAATCTATTTAAAAAGATAATATTGCCCTAACTCATTTGGCTCAGTGGATAGAGTGTCAGTTTGGGGACTGAAAGGTCCCGGGTTCGATTCCGGTCAAGGGCATGTATCTTGGCTGTGGGCACATCCCCAGTAGGGAGTGTGCAAGAGGCAGCTGATTGATGTTTCTCTCTCATCGAAGTTTCTGACTATCTTTCTCCCTTCCTCTCTGTAAAAAAATCAATAAAATATATATATTTAAAAAAACAAGTATGATCTGAGCTAAGGGCCTGTCTGTGGAGATGTACGTTCGGCTCCTGCGAGCACATTCTGCTTTTCAATGGTTACACAGGGAGAGAGCAGGACTAATGGCTCTGAGCTTCACCTCACCCCTCAGCACAGCCTGATGAAAACGCAGAGTGGCGTGCACTCCGCTCACGTACCTGCAGCTCCTGCAGGGCGTCTCGAGGTCTGCCCTCTGGGAGAGACTTGCCCTGGCCGTAGCCAAACAGCTGGCTGCCCGGCAGCCGGTGGTCCACGTCCCGGTACTCCATGCTCCGGTAGTCGGTGTCCTGCCGGCCGAGGAAGTCCAGGCCGCCTTCCTCTTCAAACAGCCCAGAGTCGGAGCTCTGGGCCTCGCCGCCGGGAGGCTGCGGCTGGTCGTGGTCTCGCAGTGGACTCTGGCTGTTCTGGAAGTCTGACGGAGACTCATGTTCAAAGGCTGGCCCTTGTGTTTCTCCTCCTCTGGCCTCGGAATGCTCCAATTCTCCCTTCTGGCCGCCAAACGCAGGCCTTTCTGCTGTGTGGTCGTGTGCGGATTCTTCTCTCTTGCTCACGCTCATACCACAATGTTCTCTGTCTTGTGTGGACGGCTGAATGTAATCCAAAATGTTTGGATCCACGGAGGGCATCTCCCTACCCTTAAATTCCATACACGTTCCCACATCCCTGCCCCTAAAGTCCTGATCGGTCCTGGGCCGGTGTCTCCCTCTGAAGTCTGAGTGTGGCGTCTCCCTGTCCCTAAAGTCTAGGTCACTGGTGCCTGAGCCTCGGCCCCTAAAGTCCACCTGGGTCCCGTCTTTGTCCCTGAAGTCCAACTCAGACACATCTCTATTCCTAAAATCAGAACGAGACTGATCTCTGCTCCTGAAATCCAAATCTGCCAAGTCCCTTCCCCTGAAGTCTGCGTGGGGTCCATCCCGGCCTCGGAAATCGAGGTCATAAGCGCCCCGGCCCCTGAAGTCAGATGGCGGGGCGTCCCTACCCCTGAAGTCGTGGGCTTCCCTGTCCCTGTAGTTCATGTGCGATGTGTCCCTGCCTCTGTAATCCACAGGAGTCCCGTTGCCTCCCCTGTAGTCGAGAGGGGGCCCTTCTCTCTCCCGGAAATCCCCAGAATGTATGTCCCTCCCTCTGAAGTCCAGCTGCGGTGTGTCTCTGCTCGGGAAGTCAGAAGAGGAAAAGTCCCCCCCCCTGAAATCGTGTCCGGGTCCCTCCCCGCCTGGGTAGTCGCCAAGCAGTCCGTCTCTAGCTCCATAGCTGAACGGGCGCTCCTCTACATTGGCAAAGGGAGGCCCCGCATGCCCCTGGAAATCAAAGGGAAGTGAATCTCTGCCAGGAAAGTTGCCAGAGTGTCTCTCTTGAGCATGACTCTTAAGGGGAGGAGGAGGATAATCCCTGTTCCACCCGGGAGCAAACCTTTCTTCTTGGCTCCCACTGTAGAAACAAAGACAGCGTTATTCATATTGTCCAGAGTGGCAAATCTACACACCAGCATATTCTTCTCTAATCACAGCACATTCTTCTGTAAACACATTTTTTTTTTTTTTTGGCAGAGTTCTGTAACAAGGTCCTAGATCTGCAGACACAGCAAGGGTTTGCTATTTTAGGACGAGGTGGTGGAGTACACTTTTACGCTCCCATCTCAGAACACGAGGCAAGCCAACACAAGGTTTTCAACATGACTGCTGCGGGACAAGCTCTCACCCCGGCCTGCAACAGGGAAAATCCGCAACACCAGATAAGCTAGCAACGGTGACACGCAACAGAAATTTCCATTTCCCAGAGCCAGGGAGCTCAGAATCCCAAGATCAACACGATGAGTCCTATATACACGTCAGGAAAATCAGTGCGCTGTAACTTTCTTACAGGTAAGTTTCAGGAGGTGTCTTACTCGTTGCTGCATACAGGAGGAACGTCCCAAATATGTGATTATAGCGACAGCACGGCCATCACCCAGTCAGAAGGGAGGCAGGCCCCAAACAAAGGCACGCTGGCTGGAAATCACCAGCAGAAGCACCATGGTGGGTGCCAGCTGAGCGCCAGCCCTGGCTGCTCTGACTCCCCGGCCCAGAGTGGCTCTCGCACGGGGTCCCCGCTGTTATAACTACCCAGGGGTGTCACAGGAGGCAGGAGGAGCCATGCACAAAGCATGGAGAAGTTGACTAAGCCGAGCACCAGCATCTGGGAGCCGAATGCTGACAGGGACCTAGAGACAGCATCAGGCCTTCAAGCATCATTCACACGTCCCGAATAAAGCCGATATTCCAGATTCTGATGCTTTACTGCTCATTGCTCACGGTAATGGGTGTGTTTTAAAATAGTACAGTATTAAAGTCGTATTCTCAGTTTACAGAACTCAAGTGATAAATGAGAACTGGCTCGATCTTTTACGCTGCCCAGCTCTGCGCGCTGCCTTTGCTAGCCTCCAGGCCACCTTACTTTACTTTATCTCCCCCAGGACGTTTTCCATTTTTTAGCTTTGATGCAAGTTTAGAGAGTTTAAGGAAACAATTAGGTACCCAGAATTCTCACTTTGAGGGGAACAGGAGGATGTGAAGAGGGAAAACACAATGCTCTGAAAGGTTAAAAATGATCAGAAGGGTTCTCTGCTATTTAGCAGTAAAACAAAAATAGTACGAGATTGAGGCCAACTCAGTAGCCCTGTCCTCCCAGAATGTACAGCTCTGCTACAGACCCTGAGCTCGCACTACATCATTTGCTGACAAAGGGCTGAAGCTCCGTCACTCAGTTCAGGAGAAACAGTTACAATGCAAACCCCCTTAAATAGAATGTAACAGTAGCAACCGAAACATCAGAGTGCTGCTTATTTAATGCATTTTGTGAACATGATGACTTCCACGAGCTCCCATTAACAGTAGTCATGTCTGTGTGGCTCATCATAAGCAGCAAATTTAATGCTCTTCATAAGTAATACAATTCAACACTGAAACTAAGACAGTGCCACTAACTCACATGTCTCCCAGGTTTGAAACCACTCAAGGCCCCCTGGTCAGCTTGCAGGAAGATTGAAGGGCGAGTGCCGACACCTAAAACTCCGGGTTTTCTGACCAGAGCACATGCAACACCGCCCGTAAACACTGCCCTAAGGATTAGCTCACCCTCTTGAGTTGAGACAACCAAGCAGCTCTAGAGTAACCTACCGCAATAGGGTTGGCAGAACTGTATTATATTCAAGAAACAGTTCTACTAATATAAAGCAGCAGTGACTATGGAAATAATTTTTAATCAAAGAAAAAATTTAAGAAGTTGTTAAAATGAAATATAAAGTCATTTCCCTACAAGTACCTTTTTAAAAAATCCAAATTAGGCAACCCAAAAGTTATGCTATATAAATGATGTCTCTCTTCTAGTCAAAGATCTTTCAAAAGGCAGGTAACAGCCAGCCTACACGGCTCAGCAGCTGAGCACGGGCCTATCACCCAGGAGGTCAGGGTTCGATTCCTGGTCAGGGCACGTGCTCTGGCTGCGGGCTCGAGCTCCAGCGTGGGGTGTGCAGGAGGCAGCCCATCAATGATTTTATTTCCTCACTGATGTTTCTCTCTCTTCCTCTCTGCAATCAATTTAAAGACATATTTTTTAAAAAAACATGTAATGACTTATAGTGAAACAAAAATTAAGGTGAGGAAATATAAATGATAAACTGGTCAAAGAAAAAAATGTTTTAAAAATTTTAGAAAGTTAGGCAATAGAGCTAAAGTTACCTAACATTTCTGATGGCTTACCTAAACCATCAAAACGGGGTAATTCTCTAAGAAACAGCCTTACTTGCAAAATAATCATCCATAAATATAAATGAAATGCTAAAACACTTGCCATGCTGGATATTCAATATCAGAATCACTTCAGAAATGACTAAAATTTTTTTAATGTTTTTATTTTTAAAAAACCAAAGCTATTTCTACACACACAAAAATATTCCCCTTTATGGTAGCCCCCCAAAATGTTATGCTATATCATTAAAATATTAACAATTTCAACAGGCATTATTTTAAGACTCACCGAAAAGGTCCCGTTCTATTAGCAGGTCGAGAATCCCCCCACATCTCTAAGTCCAGAGGACCAATAGCAGATCCTTCTGCTACCAAACGCTGGTTATAGCAGCACCTGCACAAAACAAACCACAGAGAAGGAGTCCATTAGAAGATGAAGTAAAGGCTAACCTAATTCCTCCTGCTTATGAGGGACCACCCAGCAGAGGTATTTTTGGAAGTCACTTTTAATCATTCACTTATTAACTTAGAACAAAAAATATATTTTAAAGTTAGAAATGCATATTCCAGGGCACTACAAACTTCTCAGTGTGCTAAGAACACTTCACGTTTATAAATATTGACTAATTTTTCTAGTAGGCATTCTAGAAACAGCATCTGAATTAGCACGGCCGCAGTCTACACCATCCAGCCCGGCCAACCGCCGTAGTCCAGTGCCTCACCTAGTGACGCTTTGAGGATGGGCACATGCCCAAGAGAAGCTGAGAAGGCATCAGCAGACCTTTGCTGCAGCTACTGAAAAAGAGGCACACTTGCAGGACCCTGGATTTGGCAATGGTTTCTTAATGACACCAAAGGCACAAAAGACAAAACAGATGAAGAACACCTCATCAATTTTAAAAACTTTAGTGCATCGCTCCATCCAGAGGGTGGAAAGAAACCTACAGATCAGTAAAACGAAAGACGAAGGAGTTCCCCCGAAAAGCAGGAACGGTTTGAATCAACTTCGTTGGAGCGTGAGAAAACAATCAAAGGGTTATAACAACGAAGCAGGTACTCATTCAAGAAAAAGCCATCTTGAAAATAGGAAAGTTTGTGTCTTTACTCATCCCTGCCCCCCCCCACACACACACATACACACACAACATGGCAGTGGTTTTAGTCTTGCAGTAGTGGCAGCCCAGTTCCCAGCTTCCTCCATCAAATCCAAAGGAAACCTGATTTGCAAATTATTGTGTCCATCTGTTCTAACCCGTCTGGGGATATCTGAAGGACTGATAGGTGCTTGTTTCTATTTTACCTAACTCAGAACTCCGGGGGGCGGGGGGGCAGCAGGCATTGCTAATAAAAGCTGCAAAGCAAACTATAGACTCACGCGTGCATGGGCAGGGTCCCTAAGCTTGGCTGCATATCACCCCCCTTGGACAGCCTGGGGCCTGCCCGCTGGGGGCAGCTCCTGTGCTGAGCGTCTGCCCCCGTGGCGGTCAGTGCGTGTCATAGCAACTGGTTATTCCACTGGGGGTTCCGCCATTCGGTCAATTTGTATATTTCACTTTTATTATATAGGACAGTGGTCGGCAAACTGAGGCTCGCGAGCCACATGTGACTCTTTGGCCCCCTGAGTGTGGCTCTTCCACAAAATACCACGGCCTGGGGGAGTCTATGTTGAAGAAGTGGCATTAGAAGAAGTTTAAAAAATGTGGCTCTCAAAAGAAATTTCAATCATTGTCCTGTTAACATCTGGCTCTGATATAGGATTTTTAGAGAAGTTGGTGTGAAAAGACGTTGGGGAATAAGGACACTTCAAGGCAACATGTTACCGGAAAAATTTAGAAAGCCACACGCATACCCAGGCAAGACACGTGATCAGACAAGACTGGAGCAGCTTTCACCTGGGCCGTCCCCAGGCTCGGAGAAAGCAGCCAGGTGCTGCAGGAGCAGAGAGAGGGGAGTTCATTTTCCGCTTTTCTGTTTTGTTTGTTGGTGTGGTTTGTCTGAACTCCTGGCATTCGAGGAAATCTTTCTTAAAATACCAGATAAACAAGGGCTTAAAAAAAATTAAAAAAGCAGCCCAGTGGTGTGGCTCGGCGGGTGAGCTTTGACCCTGGAACCAAGAGGTCGCTGGTCCAGTCCCTGGTCAGGCACATGCCTAGGGTCCTGTTCTATCAGTGCTGGCTGCAGTACGCAGCAGCTGTATTCTGCTTTAAACACTCTGATTCTTCCCAAAGTAAACGCTTTGGGCCCCAAAGGACACTCCGCTAAAAGCATAAACAAGGCATGGAAGGCAAAGATTGGATTGAACACCTAGTCAACTAAGAAAAAAAACTTTTTTGAGAGAAGTAGGGAGAGGGCAGAAGGGAGGGCAAGATGGAGGGAGAGAGAAACATGGATTTGCTGTGCCATTCAGTGGTAGGTTCTTGTATGCCCCTGACCAGGATTGAACATGCAACCTTGGATACCAGGAAGACATTTTAACCAACTGACCTGTTGGGTCAGGGCCCCAGCTGTGAATTTTTAAACAGCAACCTTAGCCCTGGCCAGGGAGCGCAGTAGGTGAGTGTTCTCCCAATATGCCAAGGCTCCCAGTGTGATCCCAGTCAGGACACATACACGAATGAACCAATGAGCCCCAGCCAGTTTGGCTCACTGGACAGAGCGCCGGCCTGAGGACTGAAGAGTGCCGGCTTCTATCCCGGTCAACAACGTCTGCCCGGGCTGCGGGCCCGATCCCAGTGGGGCGGGCAGGAGTCAGCTGACCAGTGATTCTCTCATCACTGGTGGTTATATCTCCCTCTCCCTCTCCCTCCCTCTGGGAATCATTAAAAATATATCTTAAATAAGATAACTGGAAAAAAGGTCAGTTCAGAATGGATCAGACATAATGTAGAAGCTAAATGATAAAGCTTCTAGAAGAAACCACAGGAGGAGTCTCCCTGGCCGTGGAGGCAGCACACTCCTCTGAAGGATCCAGGAGGCGCTTCCCGTCAGACACTGAAATTAGAACCTGCTCCTCCGGAGACTCTGTTTAAGAAACAAACGGGCAAACTGCGGAACGGGGAGGAAATATCTGTAACACGTGCTTGGAAACGCTCACTATTCTTAGTCATAAAGAAAACCACAATAATAATACACACCCCCTAGAACTGCTAAAATTAACAAAAAGACTCACTAAACCAAACACACATGAATTCCCAGGAACCAAACTCTCACACATTGTGGGGAAAGATGGCAAATAGTACCAGTCCTTTAGAAACCGCTCTGACAAACGTCACTCTAAGTATTTACCCGAGGTAAACGAGCACAAATACTGTCCAGATATGTCTGTGCTTTCTTCAGAACAGCTTTGAAAATGGAAAGAAGCCAAACCACCTTCAGTGGGATATAAACATTATTTGGTGTCCTGAAGAGTTTTCCTCAATTAAGTAGTTTACTTCCTTTTGGTTTCTAATAGAGAGGTGCCTTTTGGTAAAGTGGAGAGCGATCGGTAAGAAACGGGACATGGGAAAGTAGAATCGATAAGATCCATTCTTTTTTTTATTGTGTATTTTTCAAACCGTTGTAAAGTACACATAGTGTAAAACTTGCCATGTGCCATTTCTAAGTGACCAGTTCAGCGGCATGAAGCACAGCACACTGCCGTGGCCATCACCACCATCCACCCAGAGCTTTTCTCACCCTGCAAAACCAAAACTCCTTATTCATTCAACAGGACCCCCACCCCCCTTACCTAGCCCCTGGCAGCCAACATTCTAGTTTCTGCCCTGTGATTTTTCAAAATGTTTTTATTAATTTTAGAGAGGCAGGAAGGGAGAGGGAGAGAGAGAAACATCAATGAGAGAGAAACAGGGGTCGGGTGCCACCCGAATGCCCCCTCCTGGAGATTAAGCCTGCCACCCAGCAGGGGCCCTAACCAGAAATCAAACCAGCACCCTCCAGGCGCACCAGACAGGGGGAGCCACACGGGCCAGGGCTGTCTCTGTAACTGTCACTCCCCTGACGCACCTCTCCTGATACTAGTGGAATCACACAGTATCTGTCCTTCTGTCACCGGCTCATTCACTCAGCGTACTGTCTTCAAGGTTCATCGATATGGCAGCATCTATTAGAATTTCATTCCCTGTTATTTTTATTGATTTCAAAGAGGAAGTGAGAGGGAGAGAGAGATCAAAACAATAATGATGAGAGAGAATCATAATCAGTTGCCTCTGCACGCCCCCTACTGGGGATCGAGCCCGAAACCCAGCAATGTGCCCCAACTGGGAATCAAACCACAACCTCCAAGTGTGTAGGCTGATGCTCAACCACTGAGCCAAGCTCCTTTTTAAGACTGAGTAACATTGTATAGTATGTATCTACCACATTTTATCTATTTATCCACTATGGACACTTGGGCTAATTTCCTCTATTAGCTATTGTAACTAATCTGAGTCCCTCACATAGATGCTCAAGTGATTTTCAACAAGGGTGCCAGACCATCCAATGGAGAAAGGACACATTTCAACAAATGGCCCTAGGAAAACTGGATAGTCACATGCAAAAGAACGAAGTGGGACCCTTATCGAACATCATATACAAAGTTAATAGGGGAAGCTTCGAGCATTGGATTTGGTAATGATCTCTTTAATAACGCCAAAAATACAGGCAAAAGAAAAATAGACAAACTGGACTTCATCAAAGGGCCCTGGCCAGTGTTCACAATGGTCAGAGCACTGGCCCCAACAGCAAGGGCTAAGCGGTCAATTTCCGGCCAGAGGGAGTGCAGGAGGCAACCAATTGATGCGTCTCTCTCACAGTGATGTTTCTCTCTTTCTCCCTCCTCCCTTTCTCCTCCCCCTCTCTAAAAATCAATGGGAAAAAACATCCTTAGGTGAGGATTAATAACAAAAAACAACAACAAACAGAGAAAAGGACAAGTATTGGCAAAGATGTAGAAAAGCTGGAACCTGTGCATACTGATGGGAATGTAAAATGATACTGCAACTGCTGTGGAAAACACTATGGCAGTTCCTCAAAACCTGAACAGAGAATTATCAGGCATACACCCGAAGAAACTGAAAAGAGGGACAGGAAGACATTTGGATGCCCAGTCACAGCTGTATTATTTACAACAGCCAAAAGACGGAAACAACCCCAACGTCTACCAACAAACGACGAGATAAAACATGGTCCGTACATGCCAGCAGAATACCATTCAGCCTTAAAAGAGAATGGGGAGCCCTGGCTGGTTTGGCTCAGGGGATAGAGTGTCGGCCTGTGGACTAAAGGGACCCAGGTTCGATTCTGGGCAAGGCCACATGGCCGGGGCTGCAGGCTCAAACCAAAGTAAGGGGCATGCAGGAGGCAGCCAATCAATGATTCTCTCTCATCATTGATGTTTCCCTCTCTCTCTCCAACTCCCTTCCTCTCTGAAATAAAATTTAAAAATTTTTTGAAAAAAGAGGATGAGGATGTCAATCATACCTCAATCAAAATTTTGTTTTTAAATTTAAAAAAAAGGGAATGAAGTTTGGATACATGCTATGACATGAATGAACCCTGAAAACATTGTTAAAGTGAATTAAGCCAGACACAAAAACACAAATACTGAGTGATTCCACTACATGGAGCATCTGGATCAGGCAGATTCACAGAAACAGAACAGACATTAGATGTTACCAGGTGCTGACAGTAAGGGAAATGGGAGTTATTTGCTTAATGATTTGAGTTTCTGTTTGGGACGATGAAAAAGTTTTGGAAATAGTGGTAATGATTGCACTACATGGTATTGTGTGTGTAATTAACACTCTGAATGTAACTAAATGGTTTAGCACTAGCTGGTTTGGCTCAGTGGATAGAGCATCAGCCCTCAGACTGAAGGATCCTGGGTTTGATTCTGGTCAAGAGCACATACGGGTTATGGCTTGTTCCCTGGCCTGGTCAGGGCACATGCAGGAGGCCACAAATCGATGTCTCTCTCTCAAATCGATGTGTGTCTGTCTCTCCCTCTCCTTTCCACTCTCTCTAAAAATCCGTGGGAAAAAGTGTTCATCAACAAACAAAAGCAAATGGTTTAAACGGCCCGGCCAGTGCGGCTCAGTGGTTGAGCGTCGACCTATAAACCAGGAGGTCACAGTTCATTTCTAGTCCGGGCACATGACCAGTTGGTGGGCTCCACCCCGTGTGGGGGCATGCAGGTGGCAGCCAATTAATGATTTTCTCTCGTCACTGATGTTTCTTCCCTCTCTCCCTCTCTCTTCTCTGAAATCAATAAGAATCTTTTTTTTTTTTAATGGCGCCCCAGCCATGTGGCTCAGTTGGTTGGAGCGGCACCCCGTGCACTAAAGAGGGTGTGGGATCAATTCCCGGTCAGGGCACATCCCTGGGTTTCGGGTTCAATTCACAGTGAGGGAGCAAAGGAGGCAACTGATCAGTTTCTCTCACACTGATGTTTCTTTCTCTTTCTCTTCCCCTCCTCTTCTCTCTCCAGAAAAAAATAACTTAAGAAAATCAATAAACTTATCCTCAGGTGAGAATTAAAATGATGGTTTAAGTGCTAAATCCTGCTACTGTGTATCACAACTGTAAAAAATTATTTAATTGATTTTTAGAGAAAGAGGGAGAGAGAAAAACGTCAGCTGCCTCCTGCATGTCTCCCCACTGAGATGGAGCCCTTGACCTCAGTAAGTGCCTGACCAGGAACCAAACTGGCAATGTTTTGGCGCATGGGATGACAGCCAACCAACGGACCGAGCCACACGAGCCAGGGCTGCCACAACATTGCAAAAAAAAGTACAAATATAAAAACCATGACTTATACATCTCAACAGGGCTGTGAAAAAGGTAACAGTGGCGGCTCACAATCTGTGAGGAGGCCGCATTGCTGAACCCCACTCCACACAGAGAAGAAACTGTCATCAGGTGATTTGCCAGATGTCACCCAGTTAGTGGAGTCGCCAGGGAATCAAACCCTACCCCATTCTACAGCCCCCACAGTTAGGGGGGCCTAAGCAGAAAGATTAACTCTAACCCATCCAAGAAATGACTTGCTGTTTTTAGAATTTCAAAACTTTCCCACAGTTTTCATCTTAACGTAACTCTGAGCTAAGTCACTACCACCCCACACGCTGGCAGAAGGCTATGCCCTGGCCCTCAAGTGCAGGCAATAAGACGGCGGAGTTCATTTAGTGACCCATCCCCCCCTGACAACTATCTGAAAGGCTACAAGAACCTAGATACAAAAGGCAACAAAAAATAACAAAATAAAATACATGATTGAAGTATGGAAAAAAAAAAAAAAGGCAACAAAAATCCAAGTCTGGCAACAACAGCCTTCTGTCAAGAAGGATATTGTGTTTGTCCAGAACAGAGACCTGGTGCCTGCTCTACAGGTCAGATACCCCAGTTCATGAGGTCAGGTTCAAGTTCAACTTCTTTCACCGACCCAGTGGGCACCACACCACCCGTGACTGCGGCCACGGCCAGTCCTGCCACGGCTCCGGCGCTCCGGAGGCCTCTCCCTGCAGCCCTCGCCATTCGCTGATGCTGACACGGTCAAACCATCCACACGGGTGGCATTACTCAACGGGGAGTGGAAAACAAACCCAGGGCACAATCCAGAGTTCAGAAAGCGAACCGGGTGACCAGGCACACCAGAGTCTCCTGGCCTCCTTCACTCAGACCCAGCAACTCTGACCTTCCCAAGCAAAAACCTGGAATATGCAAAAATAAATAAACAAAAGCACAATTACCCTCGCAGTGGATTCACCCGACAACGAGGCCCTTCCTATTCAGAAATGCGCTCCTCGAGCGGAACACGGCGGCAAAACACGCGTTCTCCGGCTGGAAGGAACCCCCATCTGCAAAGCCAAACGGGATCTCAAGTCTCACGAGGGGCGCCGGGGGAAATCCCGCTCTCCCCACGTTCGTCCAACGGGCGCAGAACCCAGCAGCCCGCTCCCCCGCCTACAGGTTCCACTGCCCAGGACGCCGGGACCCGAGCCCTCGCGCCCGCTGGGGTCCCGCCGAGCCCACTGGTGTCCGTCCGGGTCTGAGGGGCGACGTCTACGTGCTGGGCACGGAGGAGCTCCCCCCTCGAGTGGTACCTCAGGACGGAACCCGATTCCTGCAAAAGCAGCAGGAAAAGGGAAGCAACCGAGGGCCCGCCGGCGGCCCCGCAGACCGGGAGCCCCGAACCGCAACCACGCGCCAACACCCGACCTGCCGCAAGCCGGCCGCCCCGAGGCCGGACCGGTAATCCTACCGCCCGGCCGGGGCCCGCCCCTGGCCCGCGACCGTTCCGGGGCGTTCCTCCCAGGGGAGGCGCCTCCCTCCCCACACCAGCACTCGGCTCTCCTCCTCCCGAGCCAAGTCGCGGCCGCCCCGCGACCCCGAAGCCGCAGCTTCCAGGCCGCGCGGGCCCTCGACGTCCGGGGCGGCCTTGGTAGGCCGGCCGCCTCCCCTCGGGCCCCAGCGCGGCCGCCCTCCCGCCCCAGGTCCTCACCGAGGCGGCGCGGCCTCCGCGGCCAGCTCCTCCTAATCCTCAGCCGCCGCCGCCGCCGACCCAGCGTCCCGGAGACCGGAACTTCCTCCGCGCCCGGCCGCTGCCTCCACAAAGGCGCCGGGCCGCCGCCTGGCGCGCTCGGCCTGCCGGGATATGGAGTAGAGCGGCGGGTCGCGCCGACTCCCTCCCGCCGTGCCCCCCGCGGGCGGGGCGGGGCAGGTGTGCCTGCGGGGGCGGGGCGTGAGGGCACACTGCTTGTCGGCGTCCAATGGGAGGGCACGCTTTCCCGCCGCTATGTGTCAGAACCGCGGGGGGTGTGGCTTGGTTTCCGGCGGGCGGCCACTTGCCCTCCAGCCTCCAGGTGCTTGGGGCCGGGAGTTAAGGTACCATGCTGGCCCGTGTCGCCCGAGGCTGCCTTTCTTTGAAGGGAAAGAAAGGGAGCCCGAAAATGGAGAACTAGAGAAGCAGTAGCCACATGGGTTCGTCCCTGTTTCCTGCGGACACGTTCCCAAGTTAGGCCTCCGCCGCCCAGAAATACCAGGCGGGGTGTGAGCTTTGTTTAAGGCTCGGGGCCCGCCTGCCTCTGACGGACAATCGGACAATCAGCGCAGCTCGCACAGGGCCTGGCTAGGGCTCAGCAGTAAATCTGGCCAGGAGTGACTTGCGCGAGGCCACAGAGAAACTGGAAGCTATCTCCAAATCAGCAATCTGGTGGAAAACGGGGCATCGGTTTTAGCTAATGCTCTTCAAGGGGCCGGATCCAGGCTGCCAGCTGGATTGTCCGCACCTGAAATGCTTGCTGATTCCGGCCACTTGATGTCCCTGTCCGTGGATCCTTAGAGAAAGAAGCCTGGTTTTATAGCCTAAATTCATTTTCATGAGATGGAAGAAGTCTGCTCCAAGAAACACCTATAAAGCGTTCTCAGCCCTAATCGGTTTGGCTCAGCTTAGGCCTGTGACTGAAGGGTCCCAGGTTCGATTCCGGTCAAGGGCATGTACCTTGGTTGCAAGCACATCCTCAGTGGGGGGCGTGCAGGAGGCAGCTGATTGATATTTCTCTCTCATCGATGTTTCTATCCCTCTCCCTTCCTCTCTGTAAAAAAATCAATGAAATATATTAAAAAAGAGAGAAAAAAATCAATGAAATGTATTTTTTAAAACATAAAGCATTCTCAAATAAAGCATGCCTTATCTGTAGAGAAAGGGGTTGGTTGGGTTAGCAGTCTTGAAAGTTACCTTCCCACTTTTTAGGCATCTTGTCTACAAGCCAGTTCCTCATTCAACAATTGAATGAAGTACCTACCGTCTGCCAAGCACTGTATCAGGTGCTGGAGATGGGGGGGGGGGGGGAGGACAAAGCTTATAAAAGTTCTGCCCTAGCCGGTTTGCTAAGTGGTTAGAGCTGGCCCACAGCCTGAAGGGTTCAAGGTTCGTATTCCAGTCAAGGGCACATGCCCAGGTTTTGGGCTCAATCCCCAGTGGGGAGCATGCAAGAGGCAGCCAATCAGTGATTCTCTCTCATCATTGATGTTTCAATCTCTCTTCCTCTCCTCTCTGAAATCAATTTAAAAAATACTTTTTAAAAAGTTCTGCCCTAGCAGATGCAGATGGGGGAGGTTATTAAACAAGATATACAATCTCTGCTGAAATGAGTTTGGTTTCTGTAAGAAGGGAGATGGAAACCTGTTGGAAGATTCTATATCTATAATAATAAAAGGGTAATATGCTAATTAGACCAGATTACCTTTTGGACGAAGCAGAGGCCAGAGGGAAGCTGGTGCCGGCATCAGATGTGTGTGTGGAGGAGCTACTCCTGTACGAATTTTCATGCACTGGACCTCTAGGAGAATAATAGGACTTGCCTTCCATGCCAATAGGACCCCGCTGGCTGCTGTGTGGAGTATAGGCTGATGGGAGGAAGGTCAGAAGCAGGGCGTCCGCTTAGGAGACTTGTCACAATATAACCACAACAGGATGTGCTCACAGTGGTCACAGGAGACAACTAGGATGAGGAAAAAGAGGGTGGGATGTGGGAGGGGCCGTTTTGGTAGAAAGAGCAGCAGTCAGCTGGGAGTTTTCCACGCCTCGTGGGACCTGGAGTTGTCCGTTGGATACATCAGCCTGGAGTTCAGGGTAAAGGTCAGAGTTAGAGAGGAAATCTGGGCCGTAACAACGTCTCTAGCGCTGGTATCTAAAGCCCTGGGCTTGGGTGAGAAGGCCAAGGCAATAAGGGAATGAATGTGTACAGATAGGTCAGAGTTCCAGCCGCGGGCCCTGGGTACACCGGCACTAAAGAGGTCCCGGGGAAGAGGAACAGCTACAAAGAACTATGGGTACTTTGACTTTCCTTCCCAAACTGCACCATCTTTTTTTTTTAATACATTTTTATTGTTTTTTTTTTTACAGAGAGGAAGGGAGAGGAATAGAAAGTTAGAAACATTGATGAGAGAGAAGCATCAATCAGCTGCCTCCTGCACACCCCTAACTAGGGATGTGTCTGCCACCAAGGTACATGCCCTTGACTGGATTCGAACCTGTGATCCTTCAGTCTGCAGGCTGATGCTCTATCCTCTGAGCCAAACCAGTTAGGGCCCAAACTGGGCCATCTTTAAAATATATATATGTTTAGTGATTTCAAGGAGGAAGGGAAAGAGAGAGATAGAGATAGAAACATCAATGATGAGAGAGATTCATTGATTCATTGATTTGCTGACTCCTGTACTCCCCGCACCAGGGATGTGCCCTGACTAGGAATTGAACCATGCAATTGTGACCTCTGGTTCAAGGTCAACTCTCAATCACCAAGCTACACCAACCGGGAAAACTGGACCATTATTGACAAATTGTCCCCTTAACAGATAGTACTTTATCCTCTAAAGGGGTAAACCGTATTAAGGAAGTAATTATTCTTGCCTGTGTCCAATGTCCTTAGTAATAATTGCTACCCTTCATCATACTATATGCCTGGGATCGTGCTAGCATTTTGTTATCTCATCTAACTTTCACAGTAGCCTGGCCGGCGTGGCTCAGAGGTGGAGCGTCCACTTATGAACCAGGAGGACACGCGCGGTTCGATTCCTCGTCGGGGCACATGCCAGGGCTGCAGGCTCGATCCCTGGTAGGGGGTGTACAGGAGGCAGCCGATCAGTGATTCTCTCTCATCATTGATGTTTCTCTCTCTCCCTCTCCCTTCCTCTCGGAAATCAATAAGAATATATTTTTAAAATTAAATAATCTTCACAATAACCTTATGATTACCCTTTTCCAGTTAAGGAAGACAAAGTCTTTGCCCACCTCGGGGAGGGAGAGGGCATGGGGCTGCCAAGACTCATGCCACTGAAAGCTTTGCCCTTTTCGTTAAGGTGACTATTGAGGGTTTTCAGAGGAAACATCTGGAACTTTTTTAGTTACATGGGCCCATAGTACCTGCCAGGTTGTTCTTTCACGAAGTATGAGCCAAACCACGTGAGGCCCTCGGCAGAGAAGTGCAGACGGAACTGGAACCTCCTGCTTCAGAGAGATCGTGTCTCTCCAGCATCACCTCAGTGAACGGGGAGACTGGGTCTAGACCTTGAAGACGTTTGAGCCTACGGGACAACAGACCAGCTCGGCCCATCCTGCTCGGTTCTCCCCAGACGACAAATAGGACACCAAGTCATCAGCAAGAAACGTTTAAGCTGAAACTGGTGTGGCTCAGTGGATACAGTGTCAGCCTGCAGACTGAAAGGTCCCGGGTTCGATTCCGGTCAGGGGCATGTACCTTGGTTGCGGGCACATCCCTAGTAGGGGGTGTGCAAGAGGCGGGTGATCGGTGTTTCTCTCTCATCCATGTTTCTGACTTTCTATCCCTCTCCCTTCTTCTCTGTAAAAAATCAATAAAAGTTATTTATTTTTTTAAAGTTTCGATGTGCTGATGACCCTGCAACCGCGCCCTGTACTGTGAAGGTTCCTTAAACTTCAGGTCTCTCCTGCCATCGGAGACCCCCCTGAGACTTTTCCGAAACCAAGCTTTTCAGTCTGTGAGCCTTGAAGCCTTCTTACCACCTTGCGCTTTGGAACCGGTGTCATCGTTCCTTTAGAACCTAAGACTTAGACTATGTTTGTGGGAAGCAAACATGGTAGCACCCCCCTCCTCCATAAAGAAAACAAATTCGAGTCTGCTTTTCATACTTGGTTTTCTGTTTGTTTGTTTTATTTAATATTTTTATTTATTTTTTTGCAGTATAATAGCAGATTTAATAGTAGTACATATATTTTCCTTTTCCCCCCATTTTCCTCCCCCCAGTCTCCCCTACCCCCCAGCACATGTCCCCACCTGCCCCCTTCCCCGCCCCAGTGTCTTTCATTCATTGATTATGCTCATATGGATGCATACAAGTCCTTCCGTTGATCTCCCCCAGCACCCGCCCCCCACCCTCCCCAGCCTTCCCCCTGTAGCTTGACAGCCTGTTCAATGCCTCCCTGCCTCTATATCAATCACTCCCCCCTGTTTATTTTCTTCAAAAATATCTTGCCTCTGCACACTAGAAATAAATGTGTAAGAACAAAAAATGTTTGAGTCTCAGTTTCAATGTCAAATAGTTCTTTACGTGTACATGTCAGCAATGGGATCCAGATGGTGGACACATGGTGGCAATGCAAGTTCCATCCTCTCTGATTTGGTCCTGGGCCGCCTGCAGCCACGCACAGCTGCCGACTGCTAGCATGGCAAGGTGTCGTCAGTGTCCCCCATCTCTGGACCGTCCTCGTGACTGGAACAGACCCATCAGTTCCTCACTGTCGCAGGAACCCACATGGTCTTGGAGTTGTTCTCTCTCCGTGGCGGAGGGCAGGGCTCCTCGGAATCCGCTTCTGCGCCAACTAGGAACCGGTGTTCTGGGGGTCTCAGCCGTCCAGTGGGTACTGCAGCTGCATATTTTCAGGCCCCTCTGCTTTTCATACTTTGACTGCCACGTTATTAAAATGATTTGAAAGAGAGAAAAAAAAGAAGTATGAGCCATTGAAAGGGCAGACCCAAAGCAGTGTCCTCACTCAGAACGGGGGTCCAGGGTCCAATCAGATAGGTGGGCTCCCTTTCAGCCCCTCCGTCTTCCTCAGAGAGAGAGACATCCTCCTGCCTGTGGTTCCTCGTTGTCTCAGCCTCATTTGGGGTCATGGCTCACACATGAAAACGAGAGACAGAAAGTGGGAGAGAGAGGATGGAAGACCACAGTGAGGCCTTCCCGCAGAGCACGGAAACCAGCTGCCTGCGGGAGCCGAGAGGCAATGGATGCGGGAGGGGCCTAGCGGAAGGTCCTGTGGAGGCCTGGCTGTCACCTGTGGCTCCAGACCCTCCACGTTGGCTGTCTCCCACGTGTGTGAGCGGAAAGCTGCGGAAGACACTGAAAAACTCGGGAAAGGGTCTCCGCTGTGACCTAAGCGACAGGGCTGGGGACAGATGGCAGTCAGGTCACTTCCTTACAGCCCCAACCTCGGGCTCCGCAATGTCCAGGAAAGCGATGAAAGAAAGGAAACGGGAGGAGCAAGAGGTTTGTGGCGATGACCTGCTGGGTCCAGGAAAACTGTGGACCCGCAAAACAGCAAGCGAAGGTCTCGAGGAAACAGCAGGTGCAGGGTAGCCTGTGGTGCTGTTTGTGGCAAAGCCCACAGTTTGCGACAGCACCATTCAAGGCAGCACAGCCGAAACCAGTGTGGCTCAGTGGATAGAGCGTTGGCCCACGGACTGAAAGGTCCCAGGTTCGGTTCCGGTCAAGGGCATGTACCTTAGATGCAGGCACATCCCCAGGAGTGGGTGTGCAGGAGGCAGCTGGTCAATGTTTCTCTCTCATTGATGCTTCTAACTCCCTATCCCTCTCCCTTCCTCTCTGTAAAAAAAATCAATGAAAAAAAATATTTTAAAAGGCAGCCCAACCATCATGGGATTAATATGTATTTTTTGTTCCAAAAGACCAGGACTTATTTCTTTTATATTTTAAAATATATTTGTGTTGATTTCAGAGAGGAAGGGAGAGGGAGAGAGAGATAGAAACATCAATGATGAGAGAAAGCTATTGATCAGCTGCCTCCTGCCCGCCCCCCACTGGGGATGCAGGTTGATACCTGGGCATATGGCCAGACGTGGATTAAATGAAGTTTTTTATTGATTGGTTTTTAGAGACAAACATCAATTTGTTCCACTTATTTACACACTCTGGTTGATTCTCTCTCTCTTTCTTTTTTATTGTTTCATGCGGGAAGCCCTTTCACGTCCCGTGTGGTCCAGGGTTCCAGATCAGGGTTTGGGATCTGGAGAAGGCCGAACACAAATGAAAGAGACTAGAAAAGCATTACTTTGGAAATATTGGGGCCCACGAGTGAGTCCACCTCTAGGGGGAAAGCTACCACCAGCTCTGGCCTTGCTATCCCCTTTTATTAAGCCTACTAGGGGCCTGGTGCATGAAATTCCTGCACTGGGAGTGGGTCTTCCCTCAACCCAACCTGCCCCCTCTCACATACTGCGAACCCTCAGGGGATGTCCAACTGATGGCTCACCCCCAGCCTGCCCAGCCATCGCCCTGCTCAGCTCAGCCCCGGCCCGGGGGCTGGGCGCTCACCGCCACTTCCACTCACAGCCCCCACTGCCACCGCCCTTTCATCTCCACCCCCAGGCCGGTGCTCCTGCCACTTGGCCCCACCCCCGCTCCTGATTGGCTGGTAGCATAGCCAATCAAGAGCAAAGGTACAGTCAAAGTTGCATGTTTCTCTTTTATTATACTGGAGGAAGGATTGGATACACCCATATCCTTTAGGTCAGGAAATTCCAATAATAGTCAACCAGCAAGAATTTAATAAGACTAACAAGTGGAAGCTGCTTCAACTACCAAAGTCTTCACTAAACTGTGAGTGAATAGCTCTGACCTTTCAGAGCAATTTAGGTTAACCAGCCTTCCTGATTTTTCTATTCACATTTCTCTATTAGTGAGGCAATGATCCGTTTCGGGCAGTTTAAAGTATTACATATGTCTCCTTTTTCCCCTGAGTGACACCCCCCCATCCATTTCTGCCCTCCAATTCGAGCCCCCACCGCCCCAGTGTCCATGTCCATTGGTTATGCTAATATGCATGCATACCAGTCCTTCGGTTGATCTCTTACCCCCACTTCCCTGCCTTCTCTCTGAGGTTGGACGGTCTGTTCAGTGTTTGCCTCTGGATCTGTTTTTGTTCATTAGTTTATGTTGATCACTATATCCCACATACAATGATGTTCACCTTTCTCCAACTGGCTTATTTCGCTTAGCACGATGCTCTCCAGTTCCATCCAAGCTGTTGCAAATGGCAAAAGTCCCTTCTTTTTCGCAGCAGCGTAGTATTCCATTGTATAGCTGTACCGGGTTTTTATTCTTTATTTTATTTTTTAAAATATATTTCATTTTGATATATTTTATTGATATTTTTCAGAGAGGAAGGGAGAGGGATAGAAAGTCAGAAACATCAATCAGCTGCCTCCTGCACACCCTCTACTAGGGATGTGCCCGCAACCAAGGCACATGCCCTTGATCAGAATCGAACCTGGGACCCTTCAGTTCGCAGGCCGACGCTCTGTCCGCTGAGCCACACCGGTCTCGGCTGTACCGGTTTCTAATCCACTCATCTGCTGATGGGCATCTGGTTGATTCTTGCACAGGTCCTGACAGGGATCAGACCTGCCAGCTTGACACATTGGGTTTGATATGTTAGATGTTCTAACCAGCTGAGCTGCCTGGCCAGAGCCTAAAGTGAAGTTTTAAATAACATCCTTAAAATGTTTTAGTAAGTAGCCACAATGGTTTGTTCTGGGGATGAAAGGGGGTTCTACGGAAAGAAAAATCACAGGGTGATCTGACCATAAATTCCTACCTGGGCAGGTCACGGGGGTGGTCACACCTGAGGCCTGTAACTTTGCTGTCAAAGGTTCATCTTTGTCTTAGGCAAGCCCTGCCCATTGCTTTTGTGCATCTAGATGAACACACTTTTAAAAAAATTGATTTTTTATAGAGAAGAAAGGAGAGGGACAGAAAGACAGAAACATCAATGAGAGAGAAACGTCGATCAGCTGCCTTCCGCACCCCCCCCCCTCGAGGATGTGCCCACAACCAAGGTACATGCCCTTGACCAGAATAGAATCTGGGACCCTTCAGTCCACAGGTCGACGACACTCTATCCACTGAGCCAAACCGGTTTCGGCAAGATGAACATACCTTTGAAATAAGCCTTAACCGTTCTCTAGAACGCACATGATCCTCACTATCCTGTGATCCGACCCCACCTTACTTTCTCCCACCTCCATGTAATCTTCCTTCCTTTCCCTCCTTAATCCCAAAATGCATAAACTAAACTGCAACATTGTCATTCTCTGGAGCATTTGAGATCGTGCTTTTGTCATCAGCTTGGGCTGAGCCGCAGCCTGCGGGGAGAGGGTGGACAGGTGACCCCCAGATGCTCTAACCCACGGAGCCCCTCGGGACCTGGCATGAGGGGTTGGTTTCTGTTTCTAAGCCCCCAGGTCTCTTCATGTGCAGTCAGGTTTGAGGATGACCGTTTTAGAGCCTCTTTGTACAGTATTAAAACGTGGCTAAAAGGGCGTGTTTCTGAGCAACCACTGAGGTGCTCACATCCTTTACCACCCGCTGAAGACATGTATAAAGCTCTCCCAGCCGAAACCGGTGTGGCTCAGTGGATAGAGCGTCGGCCTGCGGACTAAAGGGTCCCGGGTTCGATTCCGGGCAAGGGCATGTACCTTGGCTGCGGGCACATCCCCAGTGGGGGGTGTGCAGGAGGCAGCTGATCGATGTTCCTCTCTCGTCGATGTTTCTGACTTTCTAGCCCTCTCCCTTCCTCTCTGTGAAAAATCAATAAAGTTTATTAAAAAAAAAAAAAAAAGCTCTCCCTGCCCCGCGGCCCTTCCGCAGTCAGAGCAGCCCCAACGCGCCTTTCTCCCCCGAGGCAGACGCCTCCGGCGCGCACGGCGGAGGGGCCGGGAGGGGCCGGGTGTCGGCCCGGACCACTCGGGACTGGGACTCGGAGGAAGCGCAGGAGGAAACGGGACGGGACGCAGGAGAAGGCGCGGCGGGGCCGGACCGCCCCCCATCCCACCCCGATCGTGCCCGGCCGGGCTCTGCGGGCACCGGACGCCCCGCCCCCCGCCCTCCTCCCCGCCCTCCCCCCCGCACGGCGCCCTGCGGACTCCATTTCCCATCATGCAGCCGGGGCCGGGCAGGGTCGGGCCCAGAGGCTGGAGCAGGGCCTCGGCGGGGAGAGGCGGGTGAGGGCCGGCTTCCTGGGCCGGCGGGGGGCGGGGGCGGCGGTCTGAGCCCTGGCCATGTCGGGGCCCGCACGGTGCCCTGGCCCCGCGAACCTGCGCTCTCAGTGCCGGCCCGGCCCGGTCCCAGCACCCCCCCGGGGGTCCGGCGGAGGGCAGTGACCGGCGATCGGGGTGTCCTGGGGCCCCCCGGCGGAAGCAGGTAGGTCGGACCGGCAGCCCACGTGGCCGGGGGGCGCGGGGAGACTGGAGAGCTGTCATCCTCGGGGGGAGGGGCTTGGAGGCGGGTGGGGGGAGGGGTCCTGCCGTCGGCGCTGCCCTTTGCGGTGGGAGGACAGGGTCTCCCCGGGGTCCCCTAGCCGGTTGGTCCCCAGCTTGGTGGAGGGTGCAAAAAGCGAGGCCTGGAGCCCCCCCACTTTGGCCGGGAGGGCGAAGTCCTGGAGGGCGCAGTGGCCAGGAAGGACCCGCCCCCCATTGCACACATTCCGCCCGCAGAGTTCTCTCTCCAGGATCCGCAGAGGTGGCTGGGCTGAGCGAGGCAGCCCCTGCGCGTGTCCTGGGCTTTTGCCCTCGAGGGTGCCCTGACTCTTTGTGGGGTGCCCCTCGTCCTGGGTGGCCACCCTCTCTGCGCTCCAGTTTGCGGGGGGTGGGGGGGTGGGCGCACAGCCTTGGTCGGAGAGCGGAGGGGGCGTGGCGAGCCCCAGGCCACGCCCTCGGCCGGAGGAGGCCTCCTGCGGAAGCACCTGCGCTCAGCCTCACCTGGGCCAGTCCGCACCCCTCTCCCGGAGGCCACGCCCCAAGGGGTCAAGGCCAAAGGGGACTCAGTCCGAGCAGGAAGAGGGAGCCGGCGGGGAGGGGCTTTGGCCCGGTCCTCTCCCCTGCAGGGCGGGCACCGGAGGGAGGGAGGAGGCCTGCCAGCTGGCGGAGCTCCAGTCACGGCTGAGCACCTTCAGGCAAAGTAGCCCGGGGCTCCCCGAGAGGCTGCTTGAGGAGGGGCCCCCAGGGACCACCTCATCCGGCTGGTTCCCAGAGCCTCTCGGGCTCGGCCTGGCGGCAGCTGGCTGTCCAAGGTGATGGATCCAGTGCGGTTGGGGCGCGCTCTGCTCCCTGCCTAGTTTCCAGGGTGGGTGTCTGGAGAGCTGTTTGCTTCTTCAGAGTCCCCAGCTGGCCTTGGAGATGCTGAGATGTTGCATGTTCTCAGGTGGCAGGGCAGCTGCGGTGAAGGGCGCGGCCACCAGCCCGGGCCAGCGGACCCTCCCCCCACTCCATGCGGGTACCACTCCGCCAGGCCTGACTCTGACTCCTGAAGCCACAAGGTGTCTGGGCAGTGGCCCCAGGGGCCATCGGGGAAGCTGCTGTGGACCTTGTCGGGATCTGTGAGCCCGAGAGGCAAGGCTGAAGGACAGGAGCATGGGGCAGACCGAGGAATCCAACTGGGAGAGACTTCCGGGAGCAGCAGAGGGCGAATGGACGGTCTCTTCTTGCACATCCCGGGCCAGGACGAGCCCGTTAGCCGGGAGGAACGCCCAGCCCTGGTCCCATAGGCAGCCCTTTGGCCCCGTATCACAGGGGGGTGACCTTCAGGCCGCAGCTCACCGGCCTCACAAGGCCTGGCCCGAGGGGAGCAAACTCTCAGAGTGTTGTACAGGGAGGCAGAGACCACAGGGATCCGTGTAAGTACAGCTACAGGTGGTCTGAATGCTAGGTAAGAATGGTCATCATGGCCGAAAACCGTGTGGCTCAATGGACAGAGCGTTGGCCTGCAGACTGAAAGGTTCTGGATTCGATTCTGGCCAAGGGCATGTACCTTGGCTGCGGGCACAGTGGGGGATGTATAGGAGGCAGCTGATCGATGTTTCTCTCTCATCCATGTTTCTGACTTTCTATCCCTCTCCCTTCCTCTCTGTAAAAAATCAATAAAATATATATTTAAAAAAATAAGAAGAACAGTCATCATGTGCAAATGGCAGCAGCTAAGTGTACCCTGACTACACGGGGATAACCAGATTACATGAATTATCTCATTTAATTCTCCACAGCCCGATGAATCTGTCCCATCACTGTCCCCATTTTATGGATGAGAAAACTGAGACTGGTTAGCTCAGGTCCCTCTCCAGAGACGTCCCTGACACTCCATCACTAGCGGGGACAAGTCTTCCCTGCAGGCAGGGCCTCCAGAGGCCACATAGCAAGTGCCCACATATCCCGAAAGAAAAGGATTGCTCCACTCTGTGTTTTTAAAAACATGCTTGTATTGATTTCAGAGAGGAAGGGAGAGGGAGAGAGGGAAACATCGATGATGAGAATCGTGGACCGGCTGCCACCTGCACGCCCCACACCGGGGACGGAGCCCACAACCCGGGCCTGTGCCCCGACCGGGAATCGAACCCTGACCTCCTGGTTCGTAGGTCGATGCTCAGCCCCTGAGCCACACCGCCGGGCTCAGCTCCGTTTTGAATGGGGAACTACGGCTGTCGGGGTGTTCAGTGAAAGGTATCAGGACAGAGAATCGTTTCAGTTCCCAGCTCTCACGCCTCCTTCCTGCGGTGACATCGGGCCGGTTCTTCCTCTCCCAGCCCGGGTCCTCCATCTCTGGAGCTAGCCCGGGAGGAGCGCCTGCCTCCCAGCGCAGGGATCAGGCACCGCTGACTCAGCCCACATCCCTTAGCGGGGCCTAGGCGTTCGCCGAGCTTTACCTGATGTTACCAGTTTGTAAAAAAAAAGTTACATTTTAGCCGGGACCGGTGTGGCTCAGTGGATAGAACGTCGGCCTGCAGACTGAAAGGTCCCAGGTTCGGTTCCGGTCAAGGGCATGTACCTTGGTTGCAGGCACATCCCCAGTGGGGGGTGTGCAGGAGGCAACTGATTGACGTTTCTCTCTCATCGATGTTTCTTTCTTTTTTTTTTTTTTAATATATTTTATTGATTTTTTTACAGAGCGGAAGGGAGAGGGATAGAAAGTCAGAAACATCGATGAGAGAGAGACATCGATCAGCTGCCTCCTGCACACCCCGCACTGGGGATGTGCCCGCAGCCAAGGCACATGCCCTTGCTGGAATCGAACCCGGGACCCTTCATTCTGCAGTCCGACGCTCTATCCACTGAGCCAAACCGGTCTCGGCTCTCATCGATGTTTCTAACTTTCTATCCCTCTCCCTTCCTCTCTGTAAAAAAAGTCAATAATATATATATATATATATTTAAAAAGTTACATTTTATATAGATTTAAAAAAAGACTAGAATGAAATACACTAAAGTGTGAACAGTCGGAGATGTGCCTGGTGGGGAAATGACATCTTTTCTTTATACTATTTTTGTCCTTTCCAAGTTTTCGACAATGAATAGATAACCACGAATTCTTCCTTCTATGATCAGGAAAAGAAAGAGAGAGAGAGAGAAAGAGAGAGAGAGAGAGAGAGAGAGAGAGAGAGAGATTGAGCCCACAACCTGGGCATGTGCTGTGGCCGGGACTCGAACCTGTGACCTTTCAGTGCACGAGATGTTACCGTGCACTGAGCCACCTAGGTCAGGGCAACCAACTTCATTTTCCAGAGGGGACGCTCAGAGGCCACGCCCAGGACTGAGCTGGGTCCTGGAGGGACACTTTCTCGCTGTTAGCGATGGCACTCCCCTTCCTCTGGGTGATGCCCTTCGTTTGCCCACAGGAGGTCCAACGGGATGGCTGCTGACATGCAGAGGAAGAGGAGCAGCGAGTGCCCCGATGGCACCTTGGCCCCTGCGGATGGGCAGAGTGTGGAGCGAGCCGAGAGCCCCACCCCAGGGCTGGCCCAGGGCATGGAGCCAGGTACCTGCGGGTGGGGGGGGTGGGGGGGGTGGGGGGGTGGGGGGGTGGGTGTGCACAGCTGGCCGCTAGCACAGTCTCCGGGTGGGCCTGGATTCCCTCCGCTCTCTCCCTCCCAGACCATCGCGTGTGCTCGGCTCACTGGGCGCTTGTCAGAGGCTGGGGGTCCCCTGTCAGAGGCTGGGGGTCCTGCAGGGGACCGAGCTCCATCTGCTTCCCGCCTTCCTCTGCTCTCACCTCGGCCACGCTCCCCGGTTCTGCCGCCAGCCCTGGCTCCTCTCGCCCTCCCCGTCTGCAGTGAACCCGGGGGGCCTGCTCCAGCTCTCCCTGTCAGTGTCGCCTCCTGGGGAGGCAGGCCTGCTCCGCACAGAACACTCGTTACTTCGTGATCTTATTTTTTACGGAGCGCAGAGCAGCTGTGTCCTCAGTGCCTCGTACGGCGCTGAACTCCTAACAGAGACCCAGAATGTATCTGTTGAGTTATTCTGTTAAAAAAAAAATAAAGTCAGAAGAGGAAGACTGACAAGGTCCCTGGGGGTGTCGCAGGCCAGTGGCCCCTTTCAGCAGCGTGGCTCTCTCCCGGGGGGGGCGGGGGGGGCGGGGGGGGATTCCCTGAGCACAGGAGGCACCAGGGCAGGGGGACCAGGCACACGGCAGAGAACAGCCAGCTTCCGGCCTGTGGGGGGCGTCCCAGCACAGTTGGGGAGAAGGACAGTCCCCGATGGGAGATCTGTAGGAGGGAGGAATACAGTGCTGAGCGTGGAGGTCAGGTGAGGAGGCACCCCATCTTTGCAGAGAGCTGGCAGAGCAGACCGTGCCAGGGGCTGGGGTGCCCTCTGGGCGGAGGGAGGAGCAGGCGCAGACGCCCTGGGGTAGGGGGGCGGCGTTGAGTGTGGCCCAGGAGCAGGTGGACAGAGGGCCGTATGCCTGGCATGGACAAGGCCGTCAGGTGAGAGTGAGAGAGGCGGGCAGAGAGAGCTGCCCCAGCCGTGAGGGCCTTGGGCCTGGTGCCCCCCCCGCCCCCCGCCGTGGCGGAGGAGCTGGTGGCCGGTGAGTGGCGGGCGGACCGGAGTGGAGGGAAGAGGGACTTTCCCCCCCGGGAGACACCTTGCTGGTGAGGGGCCTGCCAGCGGCGGCCGTGGCTCTAAGCACCCGTGCTCTCGGCCGGCAGGTGCCGGGCAGAAGGGTGCCATGTTCGTCCACGCCCGTTCCTACGAGGACCTGACCGAGCCGGAGGACGGGGCGGCCCCCGGGGACGGCGCCCAGGAGGGGGCTGGGGGGCCGCCCGTGCCGCCTGCCGACATGCGCCAGATCAGCCAGGACTTCAGCGAGCTGAGCACCCAGCTGACGGGCGTGGCCCGGGACCTGCAGGAGGAGATGCTGCCGGGCAGCTCCGAGGACTGGGCGGAGCCGCGGGGGGCCTCGGGGCGGGCGGCCACGGAGTCCCCCCGGGACGGCGCGGGCGAGGGGGACGAGGAGGAGGCGGCCGAGGCCTGGCGGCGGCACCAGAAGCACGTGTTCGTGCTGAGCGAGGCGGGGAAGCCGGTGTACTCGCGCTACGGGTCCGAGGAGGCGCTGTCCAGCACCATGGGCGTCATGGTGGCCCTGGTGTCCTTCCTGGAGGCGGACAAGAACGCCATCCGCTCCATCCACGCCGGTGAGCCGCCCGGGGCGGGGGGCTGGGGGCTCCCCTGGCCACGGCCACCTCCCAGCGGGGTGGGACTCGGGGGCCCGGAGGGCGGGCTGTGTCCTGTGGCCCAGGGCAGGCGGCACTCACTGTGTCCAGGTCTCATCTGCACAGCGAGGAACACCCTGACCGTCCCCCAGGGCTTGGGGGCCAAAGGCGGCTCTGATGTGGCTTTGCCCTTGGAGAGGGTGAGAAGCCTGGGGAGGTGACCCAAACCCCAGATCCTGAGACCCCTTCTCCGCCCCCCCCCAGCTCTTCTTGCCATTTAGCACAGGAATGCGTGTTTTTCTTTTTAATATATTTTATTGGTTTTTCACAGAGAGGAAGGGAGAGGGAGAGAGAGAGAGCTAGAAACACCGATGAGAGAGAAACATCGATCAGCTGCCTCCTGCACACCCTCCACTGGGGATGTGCCCGCAGCCAAGGTAATGAATGCCCTTGACCGGAATCGAACCCGGGACCTTTGAGTCCTCAGCGGACGCTCTATCCAGCGAGCCACACCGGTCTCGGCTGCGTGTTTTTCTGAAATGCTCCCCGCGCTCAGCTGGTGCTAGTCCCTAAGGCAAGTTGCAGGGACAGGGCCTGGCTCCCTCGGGGCGGGGGGGGGGGGGGGGGGGGGAAGGGGGGCCGTGAGCGGCTGTTTTTTTCTCGCCACCCCGAAGCCCCTCCTGTGTGTGCAGGGCTCAGAGGGAGGGTGTGGAGGGTGTGGGAGGCGGCACGCTGCCGGGAGGCAGGGCTCCGAGGCAGTTGGGCGAGGCCAATCCCGGAGGGCTTCCTGGAAGGGGCTGCAGCTGACGTCCCCCCTCCCCTCCGCCCAGACGGCTACAAGGTGGTGTTCGTGCGGCGGAGCCCGCTGGTGCTGGTGGCCGTGGCCCGCACGCGGCAGTCGGCGCAGGAGCTGACGCAGGAGCTGCTCTACATCTACTACCAGATCCTGAGCCTGCTCACGGGCGCGCAGCTGAGCCACGTCTTCCAGCAGAAGCAGAACTTCGACCTGCGGCGCCTGCTCTCGGGCTCGGAGCGCATCACCGACAGCCTGCTGCGGCTCATGGCGCGGGACCCCAGCTTCCTGATGGGCGCGGCGCGCTGCCTGCCGCTGGCGGCGGCCGTGCGGGACGCGGTGAGCGCCGGCCTGCAGCAGGCCCGCGCGCGCAGCCTCGTCTTCTCCATCCTGCTGGCCCGCAACCAGCTGGTGGCGCTCGTGCGCCGCCGGGACCAGTTCCTGCACCCCATCGACCTGCACCTGCTCTTGAACCTCATCAGCTCGTCCTCGTCCTTCCGCGAGGGCGAGGCCTGGACGCCCGTGTGCCTGCCCAAGTTCAACGCGTCCGGCTTCTTCCACGCGCACATCTCCTACCTGGAGCCCGACGCCGACCTGTGCCTGCTGCTCGTGTCCACCGACCGCGAGGACTTCTTCGCCGTGTCCGACTGCCGCCGCCGCTTCCAGGAGCGCCTGCGCAAGCGGGGGGCCCAGGCGGCGCTGCGGGAGGCGCTCCGCACGCCCTGCTACAGCGTGGCCCAGGTGGGCGTCCCCGACCTGCGCCACTTCATCTACAAGTCCAAGAGCTCGGGGCTCTTCACCAGGTGAGGGGGCCGGGCCGGGCCGGGGGGGGGCGGGCGGGGGGGTTGGGGGGGGGCCCAAGCCTGGGGCTGCTTTCCTCCGACCGATCGCCCTCCTCTCCGTGGGCACACACCTCTGCTCTCCTCCCCGGGCAGCCCGGGAACGCACGAAGCACCGGGAAGGAAGCTGGAACGGAGGTCTGGGCACCCCTGTCCTGGAGTCACACTTCCTCAGGGGTCGCTGGTTCAGCCCCCCCGGATGTGGGGTTCCTCCCCTCCTCCAGCAGAGGGACTGAAGCCAGATTGGGGGGGGCTTCTGTCCCCTCTCACCCCTTTGGGGGTCCAGAGAGTTCCCAGCTCACCTTCCCTTCCCTTCAGACCCGTCCCTCCGCCTTGGACGCTTAAACTCCCACGGACCTCTCTCAGGGAGGGTCAGCAGAGAGGCCATGAACTTGGGGGAGATCAGGCCTCTAGTCTGGGGGCGGGGGAGGGCAGCCCTTCCTGGGGAGCTTTCGGTGGTGGTGGGGACAGTGCCCCGTCCCGGGGGAGCATTTGGAGGGCAGGACGCGTGGCAACCGGGAACAGGTGCGTCTAGGTCTCCGGGGCAGGCAGCGGCGGCCTGGCCTCTCACACCCACCCGCTCCCCGACCCCAGCCCCGAGATGGAGGCGCCGTACGCCAGCGAGGAGGAGCAGGAGCGGCTGCTGGGCCTGTACCAGTACCTGCACAGCCGGGCCCACAACGCCTCCCGCCCGCTCAAAACCATCTACTACACGGGCCCCCACGAGAACCTGCTGGCCTGGGTGAGGCGCCGGGGCTAGCGGCCGGGGTTGGGGGGGGCCGGCAGGGCCGCGGGGCGCGGCTGACCCCTGTGACACCCCCCCCCCCCCGCCGCGCCCCTCCTGCAGGTGACGGGTGCCTTCGAGCTCTACATGTGCTACAGCCCCCTGGGCACCAAGGCGTCCGCGGTGGACGCCATCCACAAGCTGATGCGCTGGATCCGCAAGGAGGAAGACCGCCTCTTCATCCTGACGCCCCTCACCTACTGAGGGCACGCGTGGGCTCGGCGCCCCTCCGCACCGGGCGGGGGGCCGCGGGAACTCCAGGCGGGGCTGGCCCTCCGCCCAGGCGGCAGGCGAGGGGGGCTGGGTGCGTGCATTAAAGTGCTTTGGGGAAGACAGGTGTCGGCCTCGGCATTGGTTCCTTTGCTCACTCTTTTTTTTTTTTTTTTTTAAATTATATTTTATTGACTAGGGACCTGGTGCACAAAATTCGTGCACTGGGGGTGGGTGGTCCCTCAGCCCAACCTGCCCCCTCATACATACTGGGAGCCCTCTGGGGATGTCCTACTGACCGCTCCCCCCCCCCCCCCCCCGGCCTGCCCAAGGCCGAAAGCCTCTGGCCACGGCTTTAGGACTTGCCAGCCGTCATCCTGCAATGGGGCCGATGGCTGGCTTCACCTCCGCCCCGCAGCCTGGCCCCCGCTTAGCCCCAGCCAGCGAGTGCCTGGCCCAGGGGGCAGCACATGCACTGGCCGCCTCGGCCCCGCCCCTCCTGGCCCCAGCAACCAGCAATGGCCCAGTCCCAGGGGGCCACATGCTTGCGGGCTGGCTCCGCCCCAGCTCCTGATTGACCTGTGGGCGTGGCCTGTGGGCGTGGTTTGATTGGAGGTACAGTCAATTTGCATATTACTCTTTTATTAGATGGGATTGTTCACAGAGAGGAAGGGAGAGAGATAGAGAGCCAGAAACATCCATGAGAGAGAAACATGGATCAGCTGCCTCCTGCACACCTCCTACTGGGGATGTGTCCGCAACCAAGGTACTTGCCCTTGACCGGAACCGAACCTGGGACCCCTCAGTCTGCAGGCTGATGCTCTATCCACTGAGCCAAACTGGTTTCAGCTGCTCACTCACTCTTGCTCACACAGACACCCGGTCCTCTGTCCTTGCTCCTCCCTCCCTCCCTCTCTTCCTCCCTCTCTCTCTCCCTCCTTCCCTCCCTCCCCAACTCCCTCCCTCTCTCCCTCCCTCTTTCTCTCTCTCCCTCCCTCCCTCCCCAGGATCAGGCCGCAGGAGCTCAGAGTGGGACCCTGGGCTTGAGCTGTTTCCACTCTGCCAGAGGCCACCACACGGGAAGGTTTCTCCAGCCTCCCACTGGCTTTGTGCCTCCTAGCCCTCCCCCCCCCCGCCCCCATGCTCAGAGTCCCCTGGGCCTCCCCTCTCCCCTGAGCGGCCCCCAAGGACCACCTCACCTCGGGAAGCCCTGGCTGTGGCTGGGCAGGGGCAGGGCTGAGTCAGGTGGCGCCGCTGGCAGCCCCAGGAGGCTGAGCAGGGGAGGCCCAGACTCGGCCACTCTCTCGGGGTTTATCTGGGGGTGTGGGGACACCCTCTCTGGGCAGGGCTCAGGGCTCAGGGCAGGGGCTCTCCCGCTGCCCAGGGGCCTCCTGGCTCGGCCACAATGGGACCACCTCGCTGGCGGGGGGCGGGGGTGGTGGACAGGAAGCGTGTATCAGAACACGGTGTCCACTGTGCATGTCCTCATGCCTGAGTCACGCTCGGCAGTCGAGAGCTGGGCCAACATGTCTGCACGGAGTCGAGCCACGTGGGGTGTCCGTGTGGGTGGCCTCCGGACGGTGCCCTGGCCCGGGAGACGGCAGCCTGGCCCCGGCCCCGGCCCCTGGTCCGCCAGGCTCCCCGGGCAAGGAGGATGGCACGGCCACCGGCCTGGATCCCCAAAGCCCTCAGAGCAGCCACAGCTTTGCGGCTCGCCCTGTCCACGGGCCCTGGCGGCCCTCCTGCCTGTTCTTCCCTGGCTCCCGGCCCAGGCTGCAGACCGCCGCCCCGGGCCCTGGGAGGCCGGGCCAGGGTCCCCCACTGCGACCGCTGCTGTCAGCATCGGCCCAGGTGCCCTTGTTGGCGGTCCTGACCCTGCGGGGCTCAGCTGCTCATCCCGTCCCGGTGGGTGAGGGGTGCCAGTGAGAGGGGCGTGTGTTCCTCCGCGCGGACACCTGGGGGTAGGGGGTGTATCTGGGGTGTGGGATTTATCTGGGGGTCTGGGGTTTATTGGGGGGTGAGATTTATCTGGGGGGTGGGGTTTATTGGGGCGGTTGGGGTTTATCTGGGGGTGTGGGGTTTATCTGGGGGTAGGGGGTTATCTGGGGGTGTGGGGTTTATCTGGGGGTGGGGTTTATTGGGGGGGTTGGGGTTTATTTGGGGGTGTGGGGTTTATCTAGGGGTTGGGGTTTATCTGGGGGTGTGGGGTGTATCTGGGGGTGTGGGGTTTATTGGAGGGGTGGGGTTTATCTGGGGGTAGAGGGTTATCTGGGGGGGTGGGGTTTATCTGGGGGTCCGGGAGGGATGACAGGCAAGCAGGGAAGGAGCTCCTGGTGGAGGAAGCAGCATGTGCAAAGGGAAGGACCTGGTAGGACCTGTTCACAGTGAGGCCGGAGGAGTCTGCAAGGCCTTGGGCTCTCCACTCAGGCGAAAGTCTGGCTGCGGGAGCCACTGAGGGTGCTGCCGCTGAGGTGGCGGGTTTATCGTGGTCACGGAGGCCCCAGCTGCCTCTCAGGTGGTCTCTGGCTGCAGGAGGAGGCCGGGCTAGCTCTCAAGGGGAGGGAGCGCCCAGAGAGGGCAGCATGGCCAGCGCTCACTCGAGGTGGAGCTGCCGGCACTGGGCCAGGCTGGGAGCTGACCTCGGGGAGACCTGGGCGCTGCAGGCCCCTGAACTGGCCTCCCCAGAGGCTCGCCTGCCTGCACCCCTCCAGCTGGGGAGGGGGACAGGCGCTCCTGGGACACCTGCTGCCTGTGACCAAGCTGTAGGCGAGGAGACGCGGGCCCGGGCAGCCAGCGGCGTGGCCACACGGTGGCAGCAGAGAGCCATCTGTCAACTGTGCGCTCCGCCCTGAGCGGGAGGACGGGGTGACTCAGAGTCCGGGGGCGGGACACAGGTCCCCGGAAGGAACCCGCGTCTCGGCCTGGCTGGCATGACTCAGTGAGAGCTCAGCCCGCGCACAAAAGTGTCGCGGGTTCGATTCCATGTCAAGGGCGGGCCAGGGTCCCGTGGTGCGTCTCCATCCGCGTTTCTCTCTCCCCGCTTCCCTCCCGCGCTCCGCTCCAGGCGGAGAACATTGCATTCCCGGTTTGCCCGTCTGACACCTTCAGACGCGGGGACTGCGGAACACGGGAGCCGCCGTGATTTTCCCTGCGTGTGTACTCATTTCCGGCCGAGCCCGGTTCCAGGAGGGCGTGCCTGTACCCCAGGCCCTGGGCTCCCCGGCTCTGGGTGCGGCCACGCGGGTGCTCCCTCGGCTCTCGCTCACCCCGTGCTCTGGGGGAGGCAGAGTCCAGCCCTAGGAACGGGGGAGGGGATCAGTTATCCAGAATGAACTAAGCTGGGGTGAATGCAGCATAGCGTCTGTGAGGCCCCCAAAATGGGACTGGCCCTTGCGTGGACCAGGAAGGCTCCCTGGAGGAGGTGCCGCCCCAGCTGCAGAGGAGAAAGGGGCGGGGGTTGCTCCTGGAAGGAGGCACCGGGAGCAGGGCCTGGGCGGGGAGATGACAGCTCCAGGCCGGGCAGAGTCTTGATGGGCTGACGGCTCTTCTCTCCCTCTCCCCTCACTCTGCAAAGCCCTGGGGCTGTAGGCGGAGCAGGGGCCACGGGCCAGGTGCAGGTGGCCAGGATGGACACCCAAGTGCAAAGGACAGTTGTGGGGGGGCCCTCTCCCCCAGGTGCCTTTCCTCCCCTGGCACATCGCTGGTGCGGACCCCCTGGCCTTTTCTCTCCGGAGATTCGATGTCCAGGCCTCAGTTGTATTCCCGCTCCGGCCCCGTCAGCAGCAAGAGCAGCTGGCGGGTGACGTCAGGCAGCGGCATTGAAGAATGACCCGTGCCGGGAAAGCTGCCGAACAGTCTGCCAAGATCTTCCGAGGGGCCTCCCCGCATCTCCACCCTCAAACCCTTAGGACCAGGCCCCAGGTGCTCTCCCCCCCCCCCCCCCCATTTGCTAAATGAAATATATTCATTTGTCTCCACCCTCAAACCCTTAGGACCGGGCCCCAGGTGCACACGCTCTCTCTCTCTCTCTCTCTCTCTCTCTCTCTCTCTCTCTTTACTAAACGAAATATATTCATTTGTCTCCACCCTCAAACCCTTAGGACTAAGCCCCAGGCCTTCTCCCCCCCCCCATTTGCTAAATGAAATATATTCATTTGTCTCCACCCTCAAACCCTTAGGACTAAGCCCCAGGCCTTCTCTCCCCCCCCCCCCCATTTGCTAAATGAAAACTATTCATTTATCTCCGCCCTTAAACCCTTAGGACCGGGCCCCAGCCCCCCCCCCCTTGCCCCACCTCTGCCCCAGGCTCAGAGCCATTAGCGTCCTCACTCCCCAGCTCCTAGGGCTCCTCCTTCACCGCAACTCCTTTCCGAAGCCGTTTCTCCTGGGAACCACTTCACCTCCGTGACTTTCCGAACCATCTCTTACGTTTGGGTCTTGGCTCTGAATGCCTTCCCACCCGGAACCCAAGACCGAGGTCCTGCACCCAGGTTTGGCTTCAGCCCGTTGGTGCGACAGGGCCTGGCTTCCCAGGTCCTCAGACCAAGGCCGCCCTGGGGTTTCCCCGCCGTCCAGGGTCCAGGCCCGTGGCTGAGGGGCTGTGAGGTGGACGGTGTCCCCCAGGTCCCTCTTTGGTGTTAGTGGGGACAGGTGTCAATGGAAGAAATGTTCAGACCTGTAAAGAATTTTTATTTTTTTTAAAAAAAATATATTTTATTGATTTTTTTACAGAGAGGAAGGGAGCGGGATAGAGAGTTAGAAACATCGATCAGCTGCCTCCTGCACACCCCTACATGGGATGTGCCTGAAATCAAGGTACACGCCCTTGACCTGAATCGAACCCGGGACCCTTGAGTTTGCAGACTGACGCTCTACCCACTGAGCCACACCGGTCAGGGCTGTAGAGATTTTTTATGAGTTCCTTTGAGCCCAACTGATGACAATGGACTGAGAAAATGCTCCAGTAAACGGCAGTTTTCTGGCTTATTTTATTCACTGAGAATGTAAACGCAAGAAACGGCCAAACCTGTCAGAAATGTTGAGCCAAACTGACAGCAATTACTGGGAAGCAAAGTCTCAATAGATTGAGAAAACGGCAGTTTTGCACTTTATTTTAAATGTATTTTTATTGATTTCAGGGAGGAAGGGGGAGGTAGGGAGAAACATCCATGATGAATCAGTGATCAGCTGCCTCCTGCACGCCCCCTGCTGGGGCTCCGGCTCACAACCAGGGCATGTGCCCTTGACAGGAATCGAACCCGGGACACTGGTATGGGATAGTTAACCATGAACATGGTTAGCACGTAGAGATGGGGCAGACGGGTAACAAGAAGGGTTTCTGTGGTCTCCTGCTCCCCCTCCCGGGAGCTGGTGCCCTGAGGGCCTGGAGAAAGAAATTACTCAGACCTCCCAGCCCCAAAGCAAACAGAGACTCAGTTAAGGTGAAGAAGGAACCGGCCCGGGACTGGGCTTCCCCTCTGACTCACTGTTGGGAGGTTTTCACTCCAGACCCTCCCTGGGGTTCCTTTCGGGCCCCGAGTCTGTAAGGCCGCCACGCAGGCCCCCTCTGAGCTTGTCGGGTTAGTATGCGGCCCCCTTTCCCCGCAAGGATCGGATGAGAGGCTGTAGGGAAGGTGACATGAAATTCATTGGTGCTAGATCTGTGGTCCGCAGACTGCGGCTCACGAGCCACATGCGGCCCTTTGGCCCCTTGAGTGTGGCTCTTCCACAGAATACCACGGCCTGGGCGAGTCTATGTTGAAGAAGCGGCGTTAGGAGAAGTTTAAGTTTAAAGAGTGTGGCTCTCCAAAGAAATTTCAGTCGTCGTCCTGTTGATATTTGGCTCTGTTGGCTGATGAGTTTGCCGACCGCTGTGCTAGATTAAGGGGGAGGGAGAAAGCAGAGACACACACACTGTTTTTTCTTTTTAGAATCCTCATCCACAGATGGGATCTTACCAATTTTTTTTTTTTTTTTTTTTAGAGAGAGAGGAAGGGAAAGTTGTCGACCAAACCCACACCCTAGGTTTGTGCCTTGACCCAGAATCGAACCCGAAACGTCCTGGTGTACAGGACGACGCTCCGACCAACTGAGCCAGTGACCCCACCCGGGCCAAGCTCCCTTTCCGTGGACAGTTAGTCATTAACATGGGCTGTGCACAGAGCTGGTGCTTGGGGGACGGGCGAACAACCAAGGGCCCTGGGGTCTCTGCTCTGTGCTCTGTCTGTGGAGGTGCCTGAGGGTCGCAGGGGCTCAGAGACAACAGACAGGACCACTTCAGGGAAGACGTCCTTTGCCAAGGCGGCTCCAGGCCTAGGCTGTGACTGCCCACCGTGACTCACTTCTCGTTGGGAACTTTACGTTCAGACCATCCCCTGGTTACGCTCAGGCTCTGAGCTTGCAGGGCCCACCCTGCTGGCTGCCCCTGGGCTTGTCGGCCAGTGACAGGGAGAGATGGCAAGAGCAGACCTAAGTGGCCTCCTCTCCCCCCAACGCTCCCTTACATCCAGTCTGGGAGGGAGAGCTCTGGGTTACCACCTAGTGAAACTACATCCTCAAAAAAAAAAATATACACACACACACACACACACACACTATGGGCCCAGTGCACGAAATTCATGCACTGGGGGTGGATGGTCCCTCAACCCGACCTGCCCCTCCTCACATACTGGGAGCAGTCAGGGGATGTCCAGCTGATGGCTCACTCCCAGCCTGCCCAAGGCCTAAAGCCACTGCACATTCATCTCCACCCCCGGGCCCGCCCCCGCTCCTGATTGGCTGGTAGCATAGCCAATCAGGAGCGAAGTTGCGGTCAAATTTGCATGTTTCTCTCTTATTATATAGGAAGGTTGTATTTCCTTTATTTCAGAGAGGAAGGGAGAGGGAGAGGTAGAAACACCAATGATGAGGGAGAATATTGATTAGCGCCTCCTGCACGCCTCCTACTGGGGATTGAACCCACAACCCGGGCACGTGCCTGGAATTGAACCATGACCTCCCGGTTCCTCAGTCAGTGCTCAGCCACTAAGCACAGCGGCTGGGCTGCACCCTCATTTTTTTTTCTTAATATTTTGTTGATTTTTTTTTTAAGAGAGGAAGGGAGAGGGATAGAAAGTGAGAAACATCGATGAGAGAGAAACATCGATCAGCTGCCTTCTGCACACCCCCCACTGGGGATGTGCCCGCAGCCAAGGTACATGTTCTTGACTGGAATCAAACCCGGGACCTTCAGTCCGCAGGCCGACGATTCTCTATCCACTGAGCCACACCAGCTGGGCTGCATCCTCATTCTGAGGGAGAGACTGGAGACCAGGCAGGTTAGAGGCCGCTTCCCCCAGAGCAGAGGCGGCTGGAGCAGAGCCAAGGGGAAGGCCAGCACTGTTTCTGCCCCGTAACAACGGCCACACCCCGAGGCACCCATAAGGGGACCAGAACTAGGGTCGGGCCTCCACATGGCCCCTCCTAACTCTTACGGTTCAGCCAGCCCCAGCCTCAGCGTGTAACCCCTCCGTCCACAGGTCGTCAGGGGGCAGCCACCGCCCCGACCCCATCCTATTGCTGACAGCCCAGGGCAAGCCAGGAGGGATGGCCCTGCCCACAGAGCATGGGGTCACTCTGGGGGCTCCTCATCTCTCTCCTCTGATCCTGCACACATTCCTGGTCTCTTCCCCACACAGGGGTCCCCAGGCCAAGTCGTGGCCTGGGACCAGGGTGCTGCTGTAACAATGGCACCAAGAGAAGAAATGAGTCAGGTGACCCTGGGAACCTCACCACCCCTCCTCACTGCGGCCCAGGGCCTCAGTTCAAATGGGCCTCGGGCCTGCTCATCTCTCCAGACCCTCTCCGGCCTCAGGCCCCCTGCACACACGGCCTCGGCCCCCCCCCCCCCCCCCCGCACACCCGTCCCCAGGACCCTCCTGCGCACCCATCCCCAGGCCCCCCTGCGCACCCAGCCCAGGCCTCAGGCCCACCCCTCCCTGCGCACCCATCCCCAGGCCGAGGAAGGCGCCCGGGAGACGGAGTGGGACGTCCGATGCCGAGACCGGCTGGGCGGGGCTGGCCCGGCCTCCCACAGGCCCCGCCTCCGCCCCGCCCGCGAGGTCTCCGGGCCCGGCAGGGAGCGGCCCGGGCGGGCGACAGGTGAGTCCGCCCTTCCTGCGCCACCGCCGCCGCCGGTGGGTGTGCCCGCGGCGCCAGGTACCTTAACCCGCGCAGGGCTGGAGGGGGAAGTGTCGCCGGAGCGCAGGGCGCCGGATCTGGTGCCCGCGGGCTCCCCGACCTGCGCCGGACGCCGGTCCCAGCCCACCAGTCTGCGCCCCGCCGGGCCCTGGGCCTCGGGAATCCCCGCCGGACCCCAGCGCGGCCCCGATGGAGCTCCGCCCGCCGCCCTCGACCTCGTTGCCGCCGCCGCTGCTGCTGCTGCTGCTGCTGCCGGCGGTGCCCGCGGTGCCCGCGGCCGGGGGCCCCTGGCAGTGCCCGCGCATCCCCTACGCCGCCTCTCGCGACTTCGACGTGGAGTACTCGGTGCCCCGCTTCTCGGCCGGCGGCCCGGTGCAGGCGCTGGCCGCCTACGAGGGCGGCGAGGACGGGAGCGCCGTGTTCGTGGCCACGCGCAACCGCCTGCACATGCTCGGGCCGGACCTGCAGCCGCTCGAGAGCCTGGCCACGGGCCCCGCCGGCCACCCCGGCTGCCAGACGTGCGCGGCCTGCGCCCCGGGCCCCCACGACGACCCGCCGGGGGACACGGACGCCAAGCTGCTGCTGCTGGACCCTGGCGCTGCCCGCGCTCATCAGCTGCGGCTCCAGCCTGCACGGCCGCTGCTTCCAGCTCGAGCTGGAGCCCGGGGAGCCCGGGGAGCCGGCCCCGCGCCTGGCGCCGCCCGCCTGCCTCTTCTCCGCCGCCCGCAACCGGCCCGACGACTGCCCCGACTGCGTGGCCAGCCCGCTGGGCACCGTGGCCGTCGTGGTGGAGCAGGGCCGCGCCTCCTACCTGTACGCGGCGTCCTCGCTGGACGCGGAGGTGGGCGCGCGCTTCAGCCCCCGCTCCGTGTCCATCCGCCGCTTCCGGGCCGACGCCTCGGGCTTCGCGCCCGGCTTCCAGGCGCTGTCGGTGCTGCCCGCCCACCTGGCGTCCTACCGCATCGACTACGTGCACAGCTTCCACGCGGGAGACTTTGTCTACTTCCTGACCGTGCAGCGCGCCGGCCTGTCCGCCGCGCCCGGCGACCTGCACACGCGCCTGGCCCGGCTCAGCGCCGCGCAGACCGACGTGGGCAACTACCGTGAGCTGGTGCTGGACTGCCTCTTCGAGCCCAAGCGCCGGCGCCGCGGGGCGCCCCAGGGCCCGCGGCAGCCCTACCCGGTGCTGCGGGCAGCGCACACGGCTCCCGTGGGCGGCCGCCTGGCCGGCGAGCTGGGCGTCCCCGAGGGCCAGACCGTGCTGTTCGGGGCCTTCGGGGCCGGTGGAAGCGGCGGCGGATCGGGCCCCAGCTCCGTGGTGTGCGCCTTCCCCCTCCCGCTGGTGGACGCGCTCATCGAGGAGGGGGTGGAGCGCTGCTGTGAAGCGCACAACCCCCAGGGCGTCCGGCGAGGCCTCGACTTCTTCCAGGCGCCCATTCTGTGCCCCAACCCGGTGAGCAGAGCTGGGTGCCCCCCCCCCCCCAGAGGCGTGCCTCTCCCCCCACCCGCGGGTCTGCGAGCCCCGAGGCCCAGAGGAGGGTTTTTTCCCCCCGCCCCCCCCCCCAAACCAGCCTCTTGGTGCCTGGCGGCGAGGGACTAGCCACCCAGGGGCGCACCGAGGGCCTCTGCACCCACCCCGTCCTGCTCTGCCCTCTCACCCCCCTGCCGGATCGCAGGCCGTTCCCCGGTCATGTGAGAGCCGGGGTTGCATCCTAGCCTCTCCGCCGGGCGCACAGCCAGACTGGGGTAGTCGCGTGGCCTCCCCTCAGGGCCCCCGGCCTGCTCCTAGGCCTACCGCACAGACGGACAGGGGCTCCGCGCTCCTAATAGTTCCCCTTTCCCTCCCGGAGCACTTGTTTTGTTCTGTTTTCCAAAGAGGGAGCCGCCGGGGCCCTCCCCCAGCTCCTGTGCCTTGGAACTTCCTGAGGTTGGGAAGTTGGGGGGTTTGTCAGGGAGTCATGGGATTGTCCTCCCGGGGTGGGGTGATTGCACAGGCCCAGGGAGGCCGGGATGGGGGGTGGGGATGGAGGTGGGGCAGATGGCTTGGCTCCAGTAGCTTCCAGGAGGCTCACCCTAGTCTTGTGCAAGCAACTGTAAACATCTGGGGTCGAGTGCAGACTTAGGCGGGGCGGGGTGGAACTAGGTCAGCACACAGGATTCTCAGACATCCCCAACCCTTTTCCACTAGAGCTGGGGCCCTGCCGGAGTGAGTCCCCTTCGCAGCCCAGGCAGGAGGTCTCCCGGCCCAGGCAGGATTCGGGGCTCCTCCCAGCAGACCCTCCGCAGGCAAGGTGTGGGGAGCTGGGGCGGAGACAAACAGGACATTCCTTTAGATGTTGAGCTCAGAGCCCAAAGTGGTTCCCGGGCCATGGAAACAGTCCACCCGGGTTATCAGAGATTGGCCAGGGACACGGGGACGAGAGGTCCTTCAGCAGGTGACCCGCCGGCACTGGTCCCCGAGCCTTTGGCCGCCCCGTGGCCCCGGCCCCGGCCCTGTTTCGACATTCCCCACTGACGCCTGTCCAGCTCCTGTGGTGGCCCAGCGGTAGGAGACACTATACGTGAGGTGGGGGTCTTCGGCCCCCCACCATCGAGGCTGAGGAGGCCCCAGGGCTGGGGCTCCCTCCTTGGGGCCTTCTGCCCTGCCATCCCTATTTTTTAAAAATATATATTTTACTGATTTTTTTACAGAAAGGAAGGGAGAAGGAGAGAGAAATATCAATCAGCCGCCTCTTGCACACCCCCTACTGGGGATGTGCCCGCAACTAAGGTAACATGCCCTTGACCGGAATCGAACCTGGGACCTTTCAGTCCTCAGGCCGACGCTCTATCCACTGAGCCAAACCGGTTTCGGCCCTGCCCACCCTCTTCCCTCTGAGGAGCCTGAACCTCTCCCCGGCTGGGCTAGTGGCCAGTGGGCCAGAAGACACCCAGCAAGGCCTGGCAGTGCCCGCGGGTGAATCCCGGCTGCTTCCCTCCCACCACCCTCGGGTCTGGGAGCCGGAGGCCAAGAAGGCCATCCCTCTGCCCGGCTCTAGGAAGCCTAATGGACAGCCCTGCCCACAGGCTGGCCCGGCCCCTGGGAGATGTGGGAACCAGCTCGTACCATGTTTGTCCAGTGACTAAGCACCCGCCCCCCCCCCCCGTTCCTGCTCACGTGGAAGCCGGGGGCTCGCACTGCTGCTGCCCTCCCTGGCCCCAGGAGCCACGGGGCCACTAGACCAGCCTGGGGAGCCAGAGCTGAGGCTCGGGAAGCCAAGCAAGCAGGCAGGGCTGTGGCCTGCGGGAGCAGGGCCTGTTCCCATCCCGGGCCCCACCTGCCCTGAGTCATGCTGGAAACACTTCGCTGACTTCCGGTGAGGAACGGGCGCACGTTTCCTTCCCCAGTGAGGGCAGCGTCCCCGTCCTCTCCCCCAGGCCACAGACCCGGCGTGTGGGGGGTGCCGGGCCCAGCTCTGCACCTGCTCTTGCCCCCACATCGGCGCTGAGGTCTGCTGACTGGGTTCCCCATCCTGGTCTGGTGGAGACTTCAGGGCTCCAGCCTCGAGCGTCCCAACGCTAGCCGGGTCCCAGGCCGCTGGGATTGCTGAGCCCTGCCTGCACTTTGCACTCGGCAAACACCCTGGCTTCCTGGTTTCCCAGGAGCCGCCGTAACCCTGCCCTGAGGGCAGCCCCAAACACCCTCCAGCCCCTGGGACCCAGCTGGCACCCAGGCCTCGGACCCTGGCTTGTCTGAAGGAGGGGCAGGTAGCGCTTGACCGTGCGGGAGAAGGACCCTGTGGCCACCTGCGCCCACCAGTTAACCCAGAGCTCAGCGCCCTCCGCTGGTGGAGGAACCCCTACAGGGCAGGGCTTGCTGAAGTGCCAGGCAGAACCAGCAGGGGGCAGGAGAGGACTCTGGTCAGGAGCTCAGGCTTCCCACCTTGATTCCTCCTGTTTCCCTGCCGGTGAGGAGTGGGGAGAGGTTGGGGGGAGAGAATGGGGCTGGGTCTGCAAGCCTCCGTCCTCTTTGTCAGAATGGACATGACGGGGTAGCCAGGCCGAGGGGGCGCTGGCCTTGCTACCTCTGAGAGCCCCGGGGCGGGTGGGGGGTGGGCGGAGTGGGGAGGGTGAGTGGCAGGCCTGGGTCTTCTCCAGGCAGGCCAGGTGGCGGGGGGTGGGGGGGTGAGTTCGGGCTGCTGTGGCCCCTGACAGGTTCTGTGGGGGATGAGCCCTGACACCTGCCTCCCCCGGCCCCCCAGCCGGACCCCACGGCCCCCAGCACCAACGGCAGCTGCTACCACTTCCCCCTGCTGGCCAGCACCAGCCTCCCCCGCGCGGACCTGTTCAACGGCCTGCTGGGCCCCACGCAGGTCACCGCGCTGCACGTGACCACCCTGGACAACATCACGGTGGCCCACATGGGCACAAGTGACGGGCGCATCCTGCAGGTACCCCCATCCCCACGGCCCTCTGCCCCAGGGCCTCCCCGCCCCGCCGCTCACAGCCGTCCCTGTCCAGGTGGAGCTGGCCAGGTCTCTCGGCTACTTGCTGTACGTGTCCAACTTCTCGCTGAGCGGCAGTCGGCAGCCGGTGCAGCGGCATGTCAGCCGCCTGGGGAACCACCTGCTCTTCGCCTCTGGAGACAAGGTACGGGGGACGGGGGCAGGGGCAGAGGCAGGGGCAGGGGCAGGGGCAGGGGCAGGGGCGCGGGCAGGGACAAGAGAGGCACCAACACCCACCTCTCATCACGCCGCTCTACACTGGGACCAGGGGCTTTCTGGGGCCTGGGCCTCCCCACCTCCTCCCGTCACCCCGAGCCACCTCTCTGCCACCCCAAGGTCTTCCAGGTCCCCATCGGGGGCCCCGGCTGCCGCCACTTCCTCACATGCGGGCGCTGTCTGCGGTCGCAGCGCTTCACCGGCTGCGGCTGGTGCGGGGGCGCGTGCGGCCGGCGGGACGAGTGTCCCCGCTCCTGGCAGCAGGATCGCTGCCCGCCGGAGCTCCTTGAGGTACAGCCGCCTGGCCGGGCACGGAGCAGGGCGAGGCAGGCCGGGCCGGGGGGCGGGGGGCGGCGGGTCTGGACCATGACCTTCCTCGGGCCCCGGGTGACCTCAGGGAAGGGGTGCTTGGCGGAGGAGGCGGCACCTGCAGATTTGGGGGCAGAAAAGGGGTGGAGGACTCGCAGTGACTTAGAACGAAGGGCGCGGGGCGGGCAAGGGGTGCGGCAGGGAAGTTGGGGGGAAGCAGCCAAGGCTGGGGGCCTGGCCCGCGAGGCTCTCTGCTCCCCCCGTCCAGTTCTATCCCCACAGCGGGCCCCTCCGGGGCAGCACCAGGCTGACCCTGTGTGGCTCCAACTTCTACCTGTACCCTGACGGTGTGCTGCCGAGGGGCACCCACCAGGTCACCGTGGGCCGAAGTCCCTGCCGAGTGCTGCCCGAGGACAGCTCAGACCCCAGGTACCACGGTCCCCCCTCTCCTCACCTTGACGGCAACCCAATGCCCCCTCCCTTGTGCCCTAGCCTTTGGGGGGCGGGCAGGGAGCTGGAGGCAAGCTGCGAGGACCCTGGCTGCTCTGTCCCTCCTGGAGCCGGCAGGCAGCCAGGCCTGGTGACCTCTGGCTGACCTTGAGCCCCGGGCTCCAGCCCCATGTCCTGGAAGGGCTTCATAGAGGAGTTTGCGTGCGAGCTGCAGCCCTCGGGCACCCAGCCCGCGGGGCCCGCCAACGTGAGCCTCACCGTGACCGACATGCCGCGGGGCAAGCACTTCCGGGTCGACGGCGCGTCGGTGCTGCAGGGCTTCTCCTTCACGGTGAGGCCGCCTGGTCTTGGCCTTGACCTTGGCCGCCGGGCAGGGAAGGGCTTGGAGCGGAGGGTCCCCGACCCCGAGCTGAGCCGCCGCCACACCCCCCCGTAGGAGCCGGTGCTGAAGGAAGTGCACCCCCTCTTTGGCCCGAGGGCGGGGGGCACCCGCCTCACCCTGAGAGGCCACGGGCTGGCCACAGGCACCAGCCGAGCCGTGCTGGTCAATGGGACCGAGTGCCCGCTGGACGGGTGAGTGCCGGCGGCCGGGGCCTCGCCCGGGAGCCCTCGCCGGGGGACCCGGTCCCTATCCGGGCAGAGGGAGGGTGGTGCGGGAGGAGGGTCTGTGGGTCCGTGTAGCCCCGGCGTGGTTTGGGGATGGCAAGAGAGACCATGCCCCTGGCCCCTGCTTCCAGCCAGGGCGGTGAGGAGCCTGCCCCTGCCTGTCTTCTTGGGGTCTTGCTGGGCCCGCCCCGTCTTTGGACAGACCTCGGAGGAGGGGCAAGTGGGGAGCTGACCAGCAGGGGGGCCTGGGAGGCAGACCCCAGAACAGGTGGGCCTGGGGTCCCCGCAGGGTGGCCCTGACCCAGTCCCGCCCGCAGGGTCAGCGAGGGGCGGCTGGAATGCATCACGCCGCCCGGCACCGCCGCGGCCCGCGTGCCCGTCCGCCTGCAGGTGGGGGGCGCCCCGGTGCTGGGCTCCTGGGCCTTCGAGTACCGGGAAGACCCTGTCGTGCTGGGCATCAGCCCCAACTGCGGCTACAGGTACGTGCCCCCCCCCCCCCGCTGGTCTCCCAGGAATGCGGGGGTTCCCCTCAGAGCACCCCAAGTCCACCGGCCCGCTCTCCTCCTCAGCGGCTCCCACGTCACCATCCGTGGCCGGCACCTGACGGCCGTGTGGCGCCTGGCGCTGTCCTTCCACGACGGGCAGGCGGCCGTGGAAAACGCGGTGAGCGGGCGCAGCTGCCTCCTGGGCACGGGCCGGGCGGGAGGGAGGCCGGCCGGTCCCCCGCCCCCCGACCCCCCGTTGGGCTGCGGAGACCGGGGTGGCCGGGGGCGGGCTGCCTGCCTAACCCTGTCACCTGCCCGCCCCCCCCCGCCACCCCGGCAGTGTGAGGGGCAGCTCCCGGAGACGCAGCGGTGCCGCCTGCCGGAGTACGAGGTCCGAGCCCCCCCGGGGTGGGTGGCGGGGAACCTGAGTGTCCAGGGGGATGGCGCTGCCGCCTTCACGCTGCCCGGCTTCCGCTTCCTGCCCCCGCCCCGCCCGCCCAGCACCGCCCTGGCCCCCCTGAAGCCGGAGGAGCATGCGGTGAAGTTCGAGGTGAGTTGGGGGGACGGAGGGGGGTCAGGGAGGGGGGGTGAGGCCTGCCCCTGGGGAGGGCACGCCGGGCCTCACGCTGTCCCCGCAGTACATCGGCCTCGGAGCGGTGGCCCCCTGCGTGGAGCTGAGCGTCACCGTGGGCGGCCGGAGCTGCCGGCCCGAGCTCCGGGGCGACATGGTCGTCTGCCCCCTGCCCCCCAGCCTGCCGCTGGGCACGGACGGCGCCCCCCTGCAGGTAGGCAGCTCGGCCGGCCCTCCCAGCGGCTGCGGCCGGGGTGCCGGGGCCAGACCTGAACTGCCGTCACCCCCAGGTCTGCGTGGACGGGGACTGTCACATCCTGGGCAGAGTGGTGCGGCCCGGCCCCGGGGGGCCCCTGCAGAGGACGCTGCTGGGGGTGCTGCTGGCGCTGGTGCTGCTGGTGGCGCTGCTGGCCACCACGCTGTTCTTCACCTGCCGGAGGCGGAAGCAGCTGGGTAAGGGCCCCCTCCGCCGACTCAGGGCGTCTCCCGGGGCACCCCCAGTCCCTGTCCCCTGTCCGCCCAGCCTGGGGGGCCCACACCTCCTGGGCACGGGTCGCCTCTAGGGGTCGGGCGAGGCCACTGACCAGGGCACCCCCAGTCCCTGTCCCCTGTCCGCCCAGCCTGGGTGCCCACACCTCCTGGGCATGGTCGGCCCCCAGGGGCCGGGGGAGCCGCTGACCAGGCCCTCTCCCACAGCCTTCTCTGCGAACCTGGACGAGCTGGCGTCTCTGGACCGAACCGCCGGAGGCCTGGCTCTCTCTCGGTTCCGGCCGGGCTCCGACTACTCACGCGGCCCCGGGGAGACGGGGCCCCTCCGCGGCCCGGGCCCTCACCGCCCGTCCTCCGCAGCCGCTCCCGCTGGGGACGGTCTGGAGGCCAGCGGCCGGGCCCACGCGGCGCCCCCCGACGGCGGGGACGGGTCCTGCGTCCCGCTGCTCCGGACCAAGTCCCTGCAGCTGGGGGACCTGGACCCTGTGCTGCTGGCCGAGGTCAAGGACGTGCTGATTCCCCACGAGCGCGTGGTCACCCACAGTGACCGGGTCATCGGCAAAGGTGCGGGGCCGGGAGCGGGGCTGGGCTGGGACCCGGGTTCCGGACACGGGGGGCGGGACTGTCGCCTTCTCCCCTTCCTGGGGGGCCTTGGGTACGCCAAGGAGCCTCTGAGCCTCCCACTGCTCTTCTCGGGGGCGGGACCCGGTTGGTTTTTGGGGGGTTCTGGTGCAGATCCTGTGGGCGGGGCGGCTGCAGGCTGTGCCGGGGTGCAGCTGCTGCTTGTGTTTGTTTATTTATTTACTTATTTATTAAAAAATATGTTTTATTGATTTTCTACAGAGAGGAAGGGAGAGGGATAGAGAGTCAGAAACATCGATGAGAGAGAAGCATCCATCAGCTGCCTCCTGCACACCCCCCCCCCCCACTGGGAATGTGCCCGCAGCCAAGGTCCATGCCCTTGACCGGAATCGAACCCGGGACCTTTCAGTCTGCTTTTGTGTTTAATGCCAGTCGGGGCTCCGGGGTCTGGTTGCCAGGAGAGGCTGTGGCGTGGGCCCCGGCACTGGGCCCCTCTCACCACCTCCCCTCGCCAGGCCACTTCGGGGTTGTCTACCACGGAGAATACATAGACGAGGCCCAGAATCGAGTCCACTGTGCCATCAAGTCATTGAGTCGTACGTGGGGCCGAGGCTGGGCGGGCCCCGTCCTGGGCGGGCCCCATTCCTGCTGTGTTCCCTCCTGGATGGTCCCCATCCCCGCTATGTCTCCCCTGGCGGCTCCTATCCCCGCTGAGTGTCCCCCTAGGAGGTCCCCGTTCCCACTGTGTCCCCCCCTGGGCGTCCTGGGGGTCCCCGTTCCCACTGTGTCCCCCCCTGGTGGTCCCTGTCCCCACTGTGTTCCCCCCTGGGGGTCCCCGTTCCCACTGTGTCCCCCCCTGGGGGTCCCTGTCCTCCCTGTGTCCCCCCCTGGGGGTCCCCGTTCCCACTGTGTCCCCCCCTGGGGGTCCCTGTCCCCACTGTGTTCCCCCTCGCTGAGCGGTCCTGCGGGGGGGGGGGGGGGGTGTTCCTCTCTCCCGGCCCCATCACCGCCCGCCGCCCGCAGGCATCACGGAGGTGCAGGAGGTGGAGGCGTTCCTGCGGGAGGGGCTGCTCATGCGCGGCCTGCACCACCCGCACGTGCTGGCCCTCGTGGGCATCCTGCTGCCGCCCGAGGGGCTGCCCCGCGTGCTGCTGCCCTACATGCGCCACGGGGACCTGCTCCAGTTCGTCCGCTCGCCCCAGCGGGTCAGGCCCCTCGGCCCTCCCCGGGTCCGGAAGGGGAGCGGCGGCGGGGAGGGAGCCGTCCCGCCCTCGCCTCCTGACCGACCCGCCTGCACCCCCAGAACCCCACGGTGAAGGACCTCGTCAGCTTCGGCCTGCAGGTGGCCCGCGGCATGGAGTACCTGGCGGAGCAGAAGTTTGTGCACAGGGACCTGGCCGCCCGCAACTGCATGTGAGCGCGGGAGCCGGGGGAGGCGAGGGGGGCAGGTGTAGAGGGCAGGGGGCGGGGGGGAGGGTTCTGCCCTCCCCTCCTGCAGCACGCCCCCCGGCTTGTCTGCCCGGGCCAGGCTCAGAGGGGACTCTGGCTCTGAAACCCCGTAAGGACACGGAGCAGGGGTTCGGGGCCCGGTGGGGGCCGTCCTGAGCGCGACGCCCCTCCCCCAGGCTGGACGAGTCCTTCACGGTCAAGGTGGCGGACTTCGGGCTGGCCCGCGGCGTGCTGGACAAGGAGTACTACAGCGTCCAGCAGCACCGCCACGCCCGCCTGCCGGTCAAGTGGATGGCGCTGGAGAGCCTGCAGACCTACCGCTTCACCAGCAAGTCCGATGTGGTGAGGCCCCTGCAGCCCCGCGGCCTCGGGGTCCTGGGAGGACACCCCGCCCGCCCCTCGGCTCCGATGGGACAGAGCCGGCGACTCCCGTGAGCGGGGGTGGGCGGTGGTGGACTCACCGGCTCCTCACCTCCCCGGGCCCCACCCAGCTCCCCTCGGCCTGGCGCAGGCAGTGGGAGGGGACGGGGTATTGAGGAACCGGCTCTGTTTGGGGGTGTGGAGCCCCCATTTCCAGTGAGAGGGCTCTGAGAGGTAGAAGACCCGAGGGTTCCACCTGGGTTGAGAGTTGAATCGCCTCAAACCCGTCCCTCCCCCTTACAGTGGTCGTTTGGGGTGCTGCTGTGGGAGCTGCTGACACGGGGTGCCCCGCCGTACCCCCACATCGACCCTTTTGACCTCACTCACTTCCTGGCCCAGGGCCGCCGCCTGCCGCAGCCGGAGTATTGCCCGGATGCCCTGTGAGTATGAGGAGTGGGCGAGGGGGGAGCCGGGCTCCGGGGGCCAGGAGGGGGCGGCAGACGGCGCTCCGGCCTCGCCCTTGGGCTCACCCGCTGGTGAGCGGGACGGGGACCGGCTCTGAGCCTTCGTTTCCCCATCTGTGGACCAGTTCTGCCCCGTTCCGGGTACCGGGAGGATGTCGTGTTGCCATGGTGACAGCATCCTCATCTCGAGTCTGGGTTGCGGCCAGGGATCTGGTTTCCCGGCACTCCGCTCCCCGCAGCCCTGCCGGGGGGGCTGTTTTCCATCTCTCCGCTCCCTTCGCCTCCGGAACGGTTCCATTAGCTCCCACACCGCCCTCCGGCCCCGATCAGATGTTCTCCTCACGGGATCGGCTTCCAGATCCCGTTCTCTGTGCTCAGAGGAGGCCCTGCGCAGCTGTGCCGTCCTGGTGCCTGCGGGGTGGGCCTGGTGCTGAGCTTCGTCTCCGTGAGCAGCGGGCGCTCGGCTGCGCCCAGGCCTCCGTGGCGAGGACAGGCAGCACCGGGCCGCAGGTCCCGTCCTGGCTGTGCAGAGGGGTGGCCCTCGGCCCCCCTGCCCGCCCGCTCGCCCGCCCGCCCGCCCGGGTGGCCTGCCATTACTCACTTCGTTGTGTAACTGGTCAGATCGAGGCCCTGAATCACACCCTGAGATGGAGGTTCATGGGTGCATTGGGAGGTGGGGGGCGAGGGGCGCAGGGCTGGGCAGGCAGAGAAGCTGGGCATCGATGCCGACCCTCGGGGACCGCAGCCCACCCTCGGGGACGTGGCGGGGGAGTGGGGGGCTGGCGGCCCTTCGGAGTCGTACAGAATGAAGATCGACGCGCCAGGTCTGGGTCCCTGATGTTAAATCGGTCAGGGTCCCAGCTGTCCCTGAGAGGCCTGCGACCCCGGGGGAGGCCGTTCCTGTCTGGCCGGGACCTCAGCCTCCAGCCGTCGGCAGCCGTGGGAGAAGGAGGGGGATCTGGGCAGCGCGGCACCGTCCCAGAGCAGCCCCTCCTCCTCCCCGGGCCTCGGTTTTCTCATCTGTAAACCGGGAGGGTGACAGAACCGCCCAGAGGGAGCCTGAGAATTACGTCAGGTTGTTGTGTGGGGGGCACTGAAGGTGTCGTTTAAGGCAGGGGATGACATTCCCAAGACAAAGGGGGCAGTTTGTCTGGCAGCCAGAGGATCTGCTGGTACCGCCCCACGCGTCCTCGTCTCTGGGTGTCTAGTCAGTGTGTCACGGGCCTGGACTTCCTCCCCAGAGGCTGTGTGACGACGGCTGGTAGCCTGTGAGCTGGGCCCCCCGTGGGCATCCTGTCTCCTGACGCCCCGACAGCTCTGGGATCAGAGGCACAGAGAGGTTCAGGAATGTGACCCCAGGCACACGGCCCAGGGCGGGAGGGCACAGGAGCCCAGACCCTTAACCTCCAAGGCGTCCGACCTCTCAGGGTGGAAGGCGGGACGGGGGCAGCCAGCACAAGATGAGAAGGGCCGTCCTTGATGGGCTGAGCTAAGCTTTGGGCTCTGTCACCATCCGTGTGCCTGCGGGGGGGGCAGGGGGCCCAGTGGGCAGCCCCACGCCTCTGGGTGAAGGCCTGCCCTGCCCTGCCCTGCCCTGGGGGAGGGGGGGAGCGTTTCTCTCCTCTCTGCGTCCAGCGTGGAAAGAAGAGTGGGTCCAGTCACTGAGTAGAGGAGCTGGGGATTGAGAAATAATAGAAAGAACAGAGGACACAAAAGTAGAAATAAAAGCTGGGGCTGGGTGGAATCTCTGTTCTCTGATGGAGAGACAGGAATCCAAACCCAACAGCAGCGTGTTTATTTATACAAAAATAAAAAGGGGTTTCACTGGAAAAAAAAAACAGGATCAAAGGAACTTAAGTGGGCCCAGGCCCCACTCATTCCCTCATTCCCGGGGCTCGGCTGAATCTACATTTCAAGGCCCTCTCCCCGACACCTGGGGCAAAGTTAAGAGTCAGTACTGATGACGTATCCAGCCTTCTAGGTGGATGCGTTTCCAAGACGCGGCTCTGCCGGGCACCTCGCGGGGGTGGGGGGCGGGGGGGACTCAGCTGACACTGATTTAAAGAATGCTCAGATGCCTTCCCTGGGGGCCCTCTACACTGACCCTGCCGCTCCCCACCCCGCAGGTACTCGGTGATGCAGCGCTGCTGGGCAGCGGACCCCGCGGCTCGGCCCACATTCCGGACGCTGGTGGGAGAGGTGGAGCAGGTGGCGGCGGCCTTGCAGGGCGACCACTACGTGCAGCTGTCCGCGGCCTACGTGAACCTGGGCCTCGCCGCCCCCAGCGAGCACGGCGCGGCCCTGGAGCTGTCCCCGTCCCCGGAGCTGTCCCCGTCCCCGCGTGGGCACAGGAGCACCGGCCGGCCCCGGCCCCTCTCAGAGCCACCTCGGCCCACGTGACCTCGGCCCCCGGCGGGCCCCGAGGGCTGGGCCTGCATCACTCCTCCAGGGAGTTAGCCCCGTGCCGGGCCACGGGGCGGCCCCCGCTGCCCAGTGCTCTGTTGCTGACCCTCAACCTTCAGGCTGCAGCAGGGGGCGCGGCCCACGGACCTTCCCTCCGCGGAGGAAGCGCTGAGGGAGCTCCCTGCGCGCTTACGGGGGCACCTGCTGTGTGCCTGGCCTCTGGGGGCAGGGGACTCGGCTGTGACGCTGGCCGTGAGCCGGGCAGGGAGTGACTTTAGGCACAAATTCTGGCAAACACGCTGAGAGCAAAGGACAAGGCTCTGGCCCGTGTGGGATCACGGGTTCAGTTCCTGGTCAGGACACATGCCCCGGGGTTGCGGGCTCAACCCCCCAGTAGGGGGCGTGCAGGAGGCAGCTGATGGATGTTTCTCCCTCCGTCCTTCTCTAAACTCAATAAAGAATGTATATTTTTAAAAGAGCAGGTGGCTTTGGGCTGAGACCGGTTTGTCTCAGCGGATAGAGCGTCGGCCTTCGGACGGAGGGGTCCCAGGTTCGAGTCCGGTCGAGGGCGTGTGTCTTGGCTGCGGGCACGTCCCCGGTGGGGAGTGTGCAGGAGGCAGCTGATGGATGTTTCTCTCTCATCGAGGTTTCTGACTCTAACCCCCTCCTTTCCGCTCTGTAAGAAAATCCATAAAAATATGTTTTAAAAAGCAAGCAGGCGGCTTTGGGGGAACGGGATGGCAGAGGCGTCGGGTGGGAAGGCGCTGGCCGGGGGCTCAGTGGGCAGAGGCCGGCCTGCGGGCGGAAGGGTCCCAGCTTTGACGCCGGCCAAGGGCTCAGGCCGGGGTGTGGGCCGGGTCCCGGCGTGGAGCGGGCGGGAGGCGCCAGCCGATCCGTGTTTCTCTCGGTGACGTTTCCGTCTCCCTTCCTCTCTGAAACCAATAACACGTGTTTTACGGAAGGTGATGTGGAGGGGAGTCTGGGAGGTGACGTTCCGGCTAAGGCCTGCCGGGGGGGGGGCTGTGCAGACAGAGCTGGAAGAGAACCCGAGGCTGGGAGGGAGCGGGGCCCCGAGAAGGCTCCAGAGAATGGGGAGCAGCGAGACTCAGACCGGGTGCAGGGCCCTGGGCGCTCGGTGGACCCAGAGGGCTGAGGAGCACCAGGGCTGCGGCCGCCAGGGTGGCCGGCCCGGCTGGCTCAGCCCCTCTCCTGGGCTCCTTGCTCCACCTGCAGCCCCCTGTGCCGCCCTGTCCCCCACCACAGGCACTGTCCCCCTGTGCCTCCCCTCCCACAGCCTCCCCCCAGCCTCCCACAGCCTCCCCACATCCCCCTGAGCCTCCCAGCCTCCCCTCCAGCCTCCCCCCAGCAGCCCCCCCCCCAGCCTCCCTCCACATCCTCCCCGCAGCCCCCATGCTGAGGGGGAAGCGGTGCCGGCTGAGGGCCCAGCACCTGTGTCACGGGGCCCCGCTCTTGCTCACGACCTATGGTCTACCCTGCAGTCCGATGGGGACCGGGAGGCTGGTGTGAAATGCCCCTCGCTGGGCCCCGGGTCCTGGGGGATTTCCCGGTCCGGTCCGGACCCCGGGCGGCTTCAGGTCGTCCCTCTCCAGCCTGGGCCTCCGGACGGGGCTCCCCGCACTCCCTCAGCACCCCTCCCCGCAGTTTGCCCCAAAGGGAGTGTGTCCTCCCCAGCTCTGCCCTTCTCACATGGACCCTGGGTTCGGGGCGGGCACAGAGCATCAGCCTGATGACTGAAGGTCCCGGTTCGATTCCAGTCCAGGGCACGCACCTCTGGCAGGCTCTCCTGGCCGGGCCGTGGTTGGGGCGTGGGCAGGCGGCGGCCCCTCAGTGTGTCTCCTCTCCATCATGTCTCCGTCTCCTTCTGCCCCAGGCCCCAGGCCAGTGGACACGCACCTGCAGTGGGAGGGGAGGAATCCCCCCCGGAAGCAGAGGGGTCTCCTTGGGACAGGCGCTGCCGCCCAGTGTGTACCCTCACTCTGGGGGGCTGAGGCCAGGCTGGGAAAGGTGCAGGGGTGCCACCTTCAGGGGCCCATGCGCTGCAGGGGGAGGCGGCTCTGCCGTTCACCACTGCACCCCTGCCGCCCCTCCGCGGAGACCCCGTTCCCTGTGAGGAGGGAGGGGCAGGTGAGTTGCCCTGAGGCTGGGAGCGAGGTGAGGAATGTCCTGGAGCTCCCTTGCCCCCAGCTGTGGTCCCCAACCCGTTAGCAAGGACTGTCTCAATCCCTCTGACCTGCTATCCTCGAACCCTGACCTCATCCTGGGGATCTGAGGGCCCTCTGAGCACCAAGCCTTGGGGGGGGGGGGGCTGCTCCCTACGGAGCCTCTGCAGCTCATGGACCCCGGCCCGAGTTCGTGGGAGAGGAGCGCAGAGGACAGGGTCTCCGATGGTGGGGAGCTTGGCAGGAAAGGGTCCCTGAAGAGGGGAAGGAGCTCTGAGGGTCAGGATTTCTGTGCAGCCGAGTGGCGCTTCGGGCTCTCTGGGCTTACCTCAATGCGCATAGTGGGGTTTCACCCACTGAGCATAGTGGGGTTTCACCCAATGAGCACAGTGGGGTGTTTAACCCAATGAGCATAGTGGGGTTTCACCCAATGAGCACAGTGGGGATTTCACCCAATGAGCACAGTGGGGTGTTTAACCCAATTAGCACAGTGGGGGGTTTCACCCAATGAGCACAGTGGGGTGTTTAACCCAATGAGCACAGTGGGGATTTCACCCAATGAGCACAGTGGGGTGTTTAACCCAATGAGCACAGTGGGATGTTTAACCCAATGAGCACAGTGGGGTGTTTAACCCAATGAGCACAGTGGGGTGTTTAACCCAATGAACACAGTGGGGATTTCACCCAATGAGCACAGTGGGGTGTTTAACCCAATGAGCACAGTGGGGATTTCACCCAATGAGCACAGTGGGGTGTTTAACCCAATGAGCACAGTGGGGTGTTTAACCCAATGAGCACAGTGGGGTGTTTAACCCAATGAGCACAGTGGGGTGTTTAACCCAATGAGCACAGTGGGGTGTTTAACCCAATGAACACAGTGGGGATTTCACCCAATGAGCACAGTGGGGTGTTTAACCCAATGAGCACAGTGGGGGGTTTCACCCAATGAGCACAGTGGGGGGTTTAACCCAATGAGCACAGTGGGGGGTTTCACCCAATGAGCACAGTGGGGGGTTTAACCCAATGAGCACAGTGGGATGTTTAACCCAATGAGCACAGTGGGGTGTTTAACCCATTGAGCACAGGGCCCGGAGAGGGGTAGCTGGGGCACCTCTGGGCAGTGGCCCTGGGTGGCTGGGTCTCTGTGGTCTGGTTCTCTCCTGGTGGGAGTTCTCAGCCCAATGCAGGCAGCAGGTGCCCATCGTCGGCAGAGCCTGCCTGGCCCCGCTCAGTCCAGAGGTGGTCCTTGGCTCCCACCACCCCCAGTGGACTCCCTGGGACACTCAGGAAGGACTGCTTCTCCTGAGGCCCCCACCCCGTCAGTTTACTCCATTCCCCCCTCGCCCTCACACCCCACCTCTCTCCTGTCCTCCCCTTGGCTCTGCATCCCCCTCGGGTCCTTCAGTGTCCTCAGCATCCTCTGTCCCAGGACACTCAGCCCAGGCCCAGCAGGGGTGCCAGGCTGCCCTGGAGCAGAGGCAGCGAGGGCGAGGTCTCCCCGCACTGGTAGGTGTGCGCCCAGGACCAGCCCGTCCCTGCATGGCTGCCCGCGCCCCAGCCTCCCGGTCCCGCAGCCCTGGTCTCGGAAAGCGAACGGCAGCACCACAGCCTGGCCGGCCGCCCGTGGCTGGGAAGATGGCAAGTGGCTCTGTGTCTGCCTCCCCAGGCTGGCTGCGGCCGGGCAGGGCTGGGGACCAGGCTGGAGCTGGGGTGGGGGACCTGCGAGGAGGTGCGGAGTCGGAGCTCAGCAGGGGCTCAGCAGGGGCAGGCAGAGGGGCATGAGAGTCCCCCCTCTCCTCTCCGCTGGCTTTCCCGATCCGTAGGCACCTGCACCCTGCGGCCGGCCTCGGCCTGGGCACCGGGGACGTGGGGATGTTCCAGGGAACGGGGGACTCCAGCAGCGGTGGCCACGGTCGCCGAGTCCAATCAGCTTTGACACCAGCGCCCGCCGCGTGCCTGCCCCCCCCCCCCCCCGCCCCCCGTGAGCCCGACCACAGTCAGCCGAGGAGTCAGCTCGTCCGGCCTCCACGGCAGTGACCGCTCTGCCAGGCCTGTCCGCTGACACGTTCCTCTGAGCAGGGATCCCCCTCTTGCCCCTCTCCCCCCGTCCCCCCTCTTCCAGAGGCAGAGGCATCCTTCGGGCAGCCCCAGGCCCGGCCACATGGGCTTTGCTTGGCGAAGCCGCCCCCTGCCCTGGGCCTGTGCTCCTGGCGCCCCTCGGCGGGCGTGGCCGGAGGTGGCTTCTCAGGGGCACGAAGCCCCCTGTGACTCTGGCAGCACTGGGTGCCCGGGCCCCCCCCCCCCCCCCGCCATGCTGGCTCCCGGGTGGGGCCGGCTCCAGGGAGGGGAGCGCCCACCTGCTCCTCAGCGACGTGGCCGTGCCGGCCCCCTCGGGGCTGGGGCGCTGGCCGCGGTTCGGCCGTTACGTAAGCTCAGCCTTGGGGCTCAGAGCGCTGGCTGTGGCTATTTATAAGCTGCAGCAGCGCCAGAGGGTCCCCGCACCGGCCACAGGGGCGGACGCTGAAACACCCGCACCTCCAGGGGCCACTCCACGCCCGGGGGCTCAGATGCCACATCCTCCGGGCACCCCTGGCCCGGCCTCCACAGCCTGGATCTAGTGGATTGCACCCCTCTTGCCCGGCAGGTCCCCGAGGCCGGGCTCTGCACCTGGCTGTGTGCCTGGGGGTCAGGCCGGGCCAGGGAGAGGAGGAGCTGCTCTGTAGCGGGTGCTGCCTCCATGTGGGGGTGCCCCCCCCCCCCCCGCCAGGAGCTCCAGGCCTCTGGGCCCAGGGCTCAGGTCCGGAGCAGCACTAGGAAGGGAGCTGGAGGCCGAGAGGGCGCACCTCCTCCGCGGGCCTCGGTTTCCCCTCGGGACCCAGAGCGGGCAGCGCACAGGACTCGTCTGGGTCGCCCGAGGCTGGCTTTTGCCCGGGCTGCGCTCCTGCCCGGAACGCCCGCCCTCCACAGACCTGAGTGCTCCCCACCTGAGGTCGTTGGCCCCTGGGCCGCGGGCGGGGTGCCCGGGGAGGCAGGCTGAGCCTCCATCGCCAGTGTGGCTGCCGGAGGGAGCCCTTCCAGGCTCCTCTGCTGTTTTTCTTGCAGATTCCTCCCGATGCTAGATTTTTTTATCCTGGATGAAAAACGTTTTTTTAATGTTTTATTGATTTTGAGAGAGAGAGAGAGAGAGAGGCAGGAGAGGGAGCGGTAGAGACATGGGCTGCCCCCTACCGGGGATTGCACCCCAAACCCTGGGCATGGGCTCTGGCTGGGAGCTGAGGCCTCTTGGTACAGAGAGCTGCGCTCACACGGAGCCCCCGGGCCGGGCTGTGGCTTTGTGGGCTGTTGCTGTCCCCCCTTCAGGCTGCTCCCGCGCCCCAGAGCCGTGAGCAGAGCAGGCAGGTGGTCAGGGACTCACAGAGCTGTGTTCTGGGGGCACACAGGACAGTCTGCCCTGGAGAGGCAGGTGTGCTGGCCCTGAGGCCCTCTGCCCACCGCCCTCCGCCACTCCAGCCCCCTCCACGGGGAAAAAGGCTCTCGGAGTGGCCACCTCTCCCCAGCTCCTGCAGTCTCCCCACCAGGGAGGGGGCCGTTCCCCCAAACCTGCCAGGAGGGGCCAGGCGAGTCTGAGGCACCTGCTCTCAGAGGAGAGGCTGCACCTCGTCCTCAGAGCCCTCAGAGCGAGCCCCTCCTGGCCCGTTAGGACCCTCTGCCAGGCGGCCCCCTCTGCCCCAGGCAGCCCCCTCTGCCCCAGCCGGCCCCCTCTGCCCCAGCCGGCCCCCTCTGCCCCAGCCAGCCCCCTCTGTCATGGGCAGCCAGCCTGGGGAATGGGCTCGGCCTGGGGGAGGGGCTCGCAGGTTGCCGTGGCAACACGTTGGCCCTCCTCACTTTCCAGGATCAGAAATAGCATTGGATGCCCTTCTTCCTGGTGAGAGACTATTTAAAACACGTGGGGGGAGGGGCAGGGGCAATGCTCTTGCTTGATGGGGGTAGGGGGGCCGGCAGAGGGACCTGCCGCGCCTCTCCAGCTGCCCCCGCGCCCCCCACCCCCACCCGACCAGGTGGACGGACGGAGTGGGCTCCGGGGGCCGCGAATTCGGGTACAGAGGACCGCCTGGCTCCCGGGTGTGAGGCTGGCTTCACACTCAGCGCCGCCAGGGCCTCGGGAGGGCACTGGCTTCAGTGGCCGACGGGGAAAGCGCCCCCTCCAGGCCGGCCACCTGCTGAGCTGGGAGGAGGGGCAGGCCACTGGCGGACACCCGCTGGGGTGGGGCTGTGGCTCTCAGGAGCCAGGCCTGCAGGCTTCCCTCCCGCAGGGCCATGCCCATGGGCCCGCCCAGGGCACCCAGGGGTGCACACGGTTCCTGAATGGGGGCCTGGCTGCGGAGGCCAGTGCGAGCCCTCTCTGCCCTCACTGGAGGCCTCGATGCCCTCACAGGAAGAGAGGGAGGCAGTGGGCTCCCTGCGTCGCCGCGCCCGCCGGTGCCCTGTGCTCCGCGTGGCCTGGCGCAGAGGAGGACCCCTGTCCACAGGGCTGTTCCCCTTGCCTAGAGCTGTTCCTCTTCCAGGGGGAAGAGCCTTCTCCCCCTCACCACGCCTTCTCCAGCCTTCCTTGTGAGGGTAGGGGGGTGCTGCACCCTCCGAGGGCCCTGCTCCTCCCCCAGGGCACCCCAGGCCAGCCGATCACAAAGACCCAGGCCTGAGGGCAGGTGTGCACCCCTCTTCTGCGGGAGGCAGGGGATGGCTCAGCGACAGACGGTCAGGGGGGTTCCCGGGCCTCGGGTACAGCCCAGCCCAAGGGCTACAAGTCCTGGCATCTCTGTTGTGGGGAAAAACCAACCCCCAAACGTAGTTTTCTTGGGGTCAGAGATGAATGAAGTCAACCGTGTTCAGCAAGTGTGTGCATGTGTGTGTGTGTGTGTATGCACGTGCCCACGTGCCGGCCACAGACCCCTGGGCTCTGCTCCTGTCCTGGGCCACGGTGTGTGGTGAGAGCCGTGTCCAGAGCCCCCCATTCATTCATGTGTACACACATACGTGTCAGAGAGGAAGGGGGAGGGAGAGAGAGAAACATCAATGAGAGAGGATCATTGATTGGCTGCCTCCTGCACGCCCCCCTACTGGGGATCGAGCCCCAAACCCGATCGGGAATTGAACCGGCAACCTTTAGGCGCACAGGACAACACCCAACCAACTGCACCACACCGGCCAGGGCCTGTCCCCCTTCTTAACGGAGGCGGCATCCAGGGAAGGGGGGTGCCCCCGAGGGCTGAGCGCTGGCTGTGTCAGCCGCTGCCCGGTGCTGAGCAGGAAGGTGCGGGCGTAACGTTGTGCCAGCCTCGGCCGGTCACACCGCTTCACACCCCACGGCCAGCTGTGAGCGCTATTTTTAACCTCTGTGAAAACACGCAGCGGCAGAGGCCGAGCCCGCGGCCGCCTTCTCCACGAACCTGTTTCCTGGGCAGAAAGACTGAGGCCCAGGGGACCCAGCCCCGGAGGACGGAGGGAGGAGGCCCAGAGCTCTTCGCTGGGGGGACACGACCACCAGGCTCAGGCCTTGGCCGTGAGCAGCTACCGAGGACTGCCTAGGCCTGTCCTCCGTGGCTGCAGGCACGCCCGGGCCTGGGCTGGCGGGCTAGGCCGGTCCCATCCTCCTGGCCCCTCAGTTTGCCCATCTAAGAAACGGAGAGGGGAGTTGCCCCCCGCCCTAATAGCCTGCATTTCCTAGGTGCCTGCCCTCCATCCAGGCCTTTGTCCGATTTGTCTGCCCTGTGTAGGCAGCTGTACCCACTGTGTGCACAGCCTGCACCCTCCATGCCTGTGTGCACCAGCCGTATGCACTGTGTGCACCAGCCGTGTGCTCTGTGTGTGCAGCCTGCACCCTCCATGCCCGTGTGCACCAGCCGTGTGCACTGTGTGTGCAGCCTGCACCCTCCATTCCCGTGTGCACCAGCCGTGTGCACTGTGTGTGCAGCCTGCACCCTCCATTCCCGTGTGCACCAGCCGTGTGCTCTGTGTGTGCAGCCTGCACCCTCCATGCCCGTGTGCACCAGCCGTGTGCACTGTGTGTGCAGCCTGCACCCTCCATGCCCGTGTGCACCAGCCGTGTGCACTGTGTGTGCAGCCTGCACCCTCCATGCCCGTGTGCACTGTGTGTGCAGCCTGCACCCTCCATGCCCGTGTGCACCAGCCGTGTGCACTGTGTGTGCAGCCTGCACCCTCCATGCCCGTGTGCACCAGCCGTGTGCACTGTGTGTGCAGCCTGCACCCTCCATGCCCGTGTGCACCAGCCGTGTGCACTGTGTGTGCAGCCTGCACCCTCCATGCCTGTGTGCACCAGCCGTATGCACTGTGTGCACCAGCCGTGTGCTCTGTGTGTGCAGCCTGCACCCTCCATGCCCGTGTGCACCAGCCGTGTGCTCTGTGTGTGCAGCCTGCACCCTCCATGCCCGTGTGCACCAGCCGTGTGCACTGTGTGTGCAGCCTGCACACTCCATGCCCGTGTGCACCAGCAGTGTGTACCAGTCGTGTGCTCTGTGTGGGGGCCCTGTAACCACCATGTCCTTGCTGTGCCCCCACTTGTCCTTGCCCCTCGCCTGGCTCCCGTGCCCACTGTGACCTAGCCCTGTGCTCGGTGTTCCACCCCAGCCAGGGAAGCTGACACATGTGACAAGAGCTAGAACATTGGGGCTTGAGAATTCTGAGCCGAGGCCCCGCCCCCGTCCCTTCGGGGATCCAGTGCCAGGTTTCAAGGATGTGGCTCTGGGGAGGGGGCTCTGAGGCGCGGGCAGAGGGGAGCCATCTGGAGCAGTGCCATCGCCAAGGAGCGTCCGTCCCCAGAGCGGACACTGAGAACCTGGGGAGTCTGGCGGGGGCCTGGGCCCGGGCCTCACCGTCTCCTGCCTCAGGACGGAGTGGGAGAGGGGCCTCATGTCTCCCCGGGACCTTCAGCCCGGGGCCAGGACTCCGCCTCAGGGTGCCACTGAGAAGGGAGGGGAAAGGGCCCGTCTTTCTGGAAGGTAGACAGGGAGCCGGGGCCGCCTGCCCCCGGGCACCGCCTGCGCAGCGAGGCCCCCTGGCTGGGTGGACAGGAGCCGGCCGAGGCTCGGCAGGCTTTCCTGGGGGACCCGGGCCTTTCTGTATCCCAAGGCGGGTGGGGCCCCTGGTTTCCCACACTCTGTCACCCCCACCCAGGTCACTGGGGGCTGTGATGTGTGGGGTCGTCATGGCAACACAGTAGGGGCGGGGTGCCTGAGGCATGGAGCAGGACCATGGAAGTCACCAAGCAGGTGGGGGACCCTGAGCCATCGGACCCCCAGGGCCACCCCTCAGCCAGCAGCCAGCCGCTGGGGGGTGGCCTCCGAGAGCCGCAGGGACCGTGGAGACACTCGGGGTCCAGGAGCTTTAGGCAGGGACTGGCATCGTCCCTCATGGCCTTAGCTAACGGGGCCCGTGGCCCAGCCTCCCAGGCCCTCGGTCCCGAGCCCGCTCGCCAGCCCCCCGAGGGCCCCGCCCAGGGCCGCACACAGTGTGGCTTGGAGCAGCCCCCCCGAGGCGCCCCGAGGCTCTCCTCCACCGGCCTGCGACCCGGCCCCGGCCTGGAAGCCGAAGCCCACCTCGTCCTGGAGAAGCAGACCCCGTCTCCGCCCCAGTGCCCGCACAGGGGCAGCCCCGACGGCCCGGCCCGGCTCCGCTCCTGGCCTCAGGTGCAGGGTGCGAGGGAGGGCAAGGCTCCGGCGAAGGTCCTGGTCGGCTGTGGCGTTGCCACGAGCCAGCAGGTCCCCTGTTTCCTTTCAGGGGAGATTGGCTCAGCGGCAGCCCCGTGTCCTCTTCCGGCTCCAGCCCAAGATCAAGGTCAGGGCAAGGGCTGGTGTCCGGCTCGGGCAACTCCCGCGAGGGCCGCTCCTCCAGCTCCGAAAGGGACCCTCCCGCCGGCGGCCGGCGCCCGTCACCCCTGCAACCACGGCGCCCTCCTGGGCAGCTTCACCGCGGACTTGCTCAGGAAGAGTGGCGGCCCCCTGTCAGGCCTCTGGGAGCCGTCCAACGTGGTCACCTTCTGCCAGGACCAAGCGACCGGCGCTCAGGGGCTCCCCACCCCGGGACACCATCCGGCAGAGGCCCCAGACCACGCCCCGGAGCTCGAAGCCGCCCCCGGGCCGGCGTTCCTTCCGCAGCCTGAGCCCCCAGCGGAGACCCCGCTGTTCTACACCTTCGATCTAGACAGCCTCGCCCCCGCCCCGGGCCGGCCCGGCCCCCCCACGCCCCAGAGGAGCCGCCAGGAGGTCAGCCATCAGCCTCTCCGTGCCAGCAACAGCGCCTGCTGGCAGCGCCCGGCCCCGCCCGCCCCCGGCGCCCCCGCCTGGCAGCTCCAGGACCCTGCGGGGGGCCGCGTGTTGGTGTGTGACCTGGACGTGGGTACCATCAGGATGGGACTGCTGTGCCAGGACGCCCTGGGCTCCCTGGCGGTACTGGTGGGCCCGGTGCCCAACCGCCCGTCCGTGTATGATGCTCCTAACACGCAGCCCGCCGTGCCGTCGGCCGTGCCCGCTGTCCGCCCCCATGGCCATTGCTCCGGTGTCCTCGGGCCCGTCCCCGCGGTGCTGCCCAGCCCCGTGCCCTCCAGCATGTCATCTGGCAGCTTCCGCGAGGTGGCCCTGCTGCCCAAGGAAGCCAAGCTCCACCTGGCTCCACCTGGAGCCATCCGGGGGGGCCTGCGCCCTGAGCCCACGCCGGGGGGAGCGCCCCTCCAGGTCGGAGAGAGGACACTGAGCCGGGATGGCCAGGACGCCGGCTGGTCCAATCCTGCGGCTGAAAAAAGGGAATCTGCTCACACCATCTGGGTCCTGGACGAGGCCAGGATGCAGGACGCCTCCGTGGGCCGGGCCGGGAGGCTGCAGGTGACCAGCTCAGAGCCGGCCCCTGAGCCCGCGCCCCCAGCCCCAGCCCGGGAGGCAGCCAGGGCCGGGCTCCAGGCGGATGCAGGCAGCCACCCCTGGAAGGACGCCGGCCCTGCTCACCCTAACGACCCTCGGGCGGAGGGTCCTAGGCAGGGCCCCCTCGGCCGCTGGCCCCCACTCGCTGAGCAGCATCTCCTCTCTGGACCGCCCCCTCTCACTGGGACCCCTCTTGCCAGGCAACTTTCTCTCTCCGGGCAGCCTTCCTTCTGCCAAGAGCCGGCCATCTCCGAAGAGCCCGTCCTCTCCAGAGGCGCCCCCTCCACCGGGGAGGCTGGCCAGGCCCCCACGCCGTGCCCGGAAGGGGAGGCCTTGGGTCTGCCCACCCACGTGGGGATACTCCGGGTGCCCCTGGCCCAGGAGAAGACCCGCGTCTACGTGAACAGGGAAACGATGGGCCTCGGCGTCCCTCCCAGCGCCAGCTCCCATCGGCCGGCACCCTGGCAGCCCGCCGGCTCTCACCTGGTCACATTCACCACCCCCGGCGCCGGCTACAGGGTCGTGCCCATGGCCACGGCGGGCACGGCGCCCCAGGACCCCCGGCTCAAGCTGACAGCGGAGGACATTCCCAACGTGCCCGTGGTCACCGGCCTCGGCCTGCTCAGCGGCGCCTGCTGTGCCCTGCCGGGCCAGCCCCCCGGGCTCTGCGGCCACGCGCCGGGCCACGGCCAGAGCTCGGCGGCCGTGGTGATCGACACGGGCTCGGGCTTCACCAAGTGCGGCCTGGCCGGGGAGGACCACGTGCTCAGCGTGGTGCCCTCCCGCGTGCAGCTGCTGCGGCCGTCCGGCCCGGGCCGGCCCCGGTACGCCGTGCTGGGCGGCGGCGGCGGGGGCGAGTACACGGTGCTGCACCGGGGCGTGGTGTCTGACTGGGACGCGCTGGAGGTGCTGTGGCAGCACCTGTTCTACTGCAAGCTGGGCATGCGGCCCGAGGAGCTGGCCGTGCTGGTGGCCGACTCGCCCGTGTCGCCGCGCACCAACCGGGAGAAGGTGGCCGAGATCCTGTTCGAGTGCTTCCACGTGCCGGCCATGCAGGCGGTGCAGCAGGGGCTGCTGGCGCTCTACGCCTACGGCCGCACCACCGGGCTGGTGCTGGGCAGCGGCCACGGCACCTCCTACGTGGCGCCCATCCTCACGGGGGACCCGGCCCCGCTGGACACCTACAGGCTGGACGTGGCGGGGGCCGACCTCTCGGGGTACCTGGCGGAGCTGCTGCTGGCGGGCGGCCACGCGCCGCCCGGGGAGGAGGGGGTGATCAGCCGCGTGAAGGAGGCCTGCTGCTACGTGGCGCTGGACGCGAAGGCCGAGGCGGCCCGGTCCGGCCTGGACTTTGTGCTGCCGGACAAGCGGGTCATCACGCTGGGCTCGGAGCGCTTCGGCTGCCCCGAGGCCCTCTTCCAGCCGCACCTGCTGGGCCTGCGCCAGCCCGGCCTCCCGCAGCTCGCCCTGCTCAGCATCAGCCGCCTGGAGGCGCGGCAGCAGGAGCAGCTGCTCGCCAACGTGGTGCTGGACGGCGGCAGCACGCTGCTCCGCGGCTTCCCCGAGCGCCTGAGGCAGGAGCTGGGCCCCCGGGCCACCGTGCTGGGCTCGCCCCACCGCGCCGTGGCCGCCTGGCTCGGGGGCTCCATCATGGCGTCCCGGGACTCCTTCCGGAGCCTGTGGCTGCGCCGCCGGGAGTACGAGGAGGAGGGCTCCTGGGCCGTCTACAGGTACCACCTGTGAGCACATAAAGTTCCGGTTCCGTGGCTCCGAGTTCTGTGGCGTGCTTTCGGCCCCCGGGGAGGGTGGAAGGGATGGGGGTCTGGGTACACCTGAGTCGCACCCCCCCCCCCGGCCCCCCCCGGCCCTGGCAGCCTCTCCCTCTCTGAGAGCCCCGGGCGCCCCTGGGCATTGGCTCTGCTCTAACCTGACCTTTATTGCACCCCAAGGGCAAACGCACAGAGCGGCTGCTGTGGGTTTTGCCCCGTTGCCCTGGCGACAAGTGCAATTACCCTTGATTGCCAGCTGGTTGCCATGGCAATTTCAAACATAATGTAATAACCCACACAGCCTGGAGTGAGTCATGGTGGGGGCAGCCCCCTCCCCTGGCTCCAGAGGAAAGGACTCTCTGCCCTCCCCCAGCCTGTTTCTCTTCGGGGGGGGGGGGCCGAGGCTGGCAACGCAGACGGCAGCCACGCGGTCCCAGGCGGCTGGGGACCGGGAGAATGGCTTGCCACCCCCCCGGGGTCAGCGCCTGTCAGAAGGTGGGCCGCTTCGGGAGCCGGCCTGGTCGTGCCTTATCGTCTATCGTTGGCATCTGTGGGGCTCGGTGCTGATTGGCAGGCGTGTGGCAGTGCTAGCCTGTGGTGTCCTGGGACAGGAAGTGCAGTGAGGGGGTAATAAGGCCTGGCTCCCGGGGGTACACCTGAGCTGCGGATGGGACGCGGCCTGTTTTGTAGGTTCTGGGGATAGAGAGGCTCGCACCTCATCCTGCCCCTCTGACTGCCCAGCCTGGGTGGGAGCCGGAATAGCCAACTTTGGGCTCCCTTCCCCGCTTTGGCCCCCCAGCCCAGGCAGCTCCTGCCTCCCCAGGAGGTCCTCATAGGGGCTACGGGCAATACGAAGGCCAATGCCAACTGCCCCTGCTCTTGTCCCAAGTCTGCCCTGCGCCGGGCCTCCCGCCCCGTCCCTCTGGCCAGGGCGGTGGCTAGACGCTGCGGCTCCTGATCTCGCCTGGCTCTGAAAGTGGGGGTAGAGAGGGAACTGTGCCCCCAGCCGGTGTCTGGGAGAGCTGAAGGGATGGCGAGGAGATGGTGTGGCTACTGCCTACCTGGAGGGCAGCTTGAGATCAAAGCCGAGACGAGGAAGCCCTCCTCTGTCTGTGCTCCTCTGCCGGAGGCCAGGGGCCGGGGGCGAGGGGCTGGAGGAATAAGCGATGGCCCAGTCCCCAACCTGTCTTTAGGTTGCGCGCTGCACCAAGGACAAAGACCGGGTTTCATCTCCCGCCACACACACGGGCGCACCCCCCCCACACACACGTGCACACACACGTGCACCTGAGAGTGAGGGGCTGCCCTCAGTGTAGAGATTCTACAGCCAGCAGCACAGGGTTATCACAGCCCCTGCCCCCCGCCAGCCATGTCCCGGTCTCTTCCCGTCTGCCGGCCCCACCCCCGGCCCAGTCTCCACATCCTGAGGCCTGTGTCACACAGGAAGGGGACCAGCGTCCAGGGACCCGTGGCTCCGGGGAGCAGCTATGCATCCATGCGCACACGAGCGAGCACGCCTGGGAGCACACAATGCAGACACACGTGCCCCCGGGGCCACTGCGCACACAGCGTGGCTGCCTTCTCCTTCAACAGAAGAGCGCGCGAACACACACACACACACACACACACACACGCTCACACGTGTGCACACGCTCTGCCACGTGCTCTCACCACAGGCACGTGGAGTGTGCACAGGACCCAGAAGGGGCGGAGCCTGCCGGCAGCCAGCCGGGCCCCAGCAGCCACCTCTCCCCGTGCCTCTCCCCCATCCGGCCTCTGTCGGCCCGGCCTCTGCGGGCCGGGCACACATGCCCTTCGGGAAACACGGAGAACGCGGGACTGTGTGACCCGTGTGCGGGCGGCACCCGGTGCCCGCTGTCCGTGCAGCTGGAGGCCGAGTTCGGGCGGAGGCGGACAGCGGGAGGGCCGCGAGCTCTCGTTCCTTCTCAGACGGGGCGGCGCCGCTGGGAGGGGACGCCCTCTGCGCTGCCGACACAGCTGGCCGCAGGGTCCTATCCACGGGTGGCATCAGGCTGCCCCCAGGAGGGCACCCAGAGCCAGCGCAGGGCGGAGGGGCCCCCGGGCCTCGCCTCCGGAGGAAGCCCCGGGGCAGTGGTTTCCCAGCAGCCTCCAGCCCCACTTCCTCTCGTGGGGAGTCACAGACCCGACGGGGCACAGGGTTGGAGCCGACCCCCCCAAGATGGGGCTGCAGGCTCCCTGGAGGGCTGGGGTGCGTGGAGAAGCCTAAGTGGGCCCTCCAGAGAGAGGCCTCGGGCTCGTGAGGGGGACGGCCACATCGGCCCACGGGCTCCCTGACAGGGGACAGAGGCCGTGGCCGCCTTCATTAGCTCTCCGGCCGGGAGCTCCGCCTCCTCGGGCAGCCCCCACAGTCAGCCTGGTCAGCCCACAGTCAGTCCCACAGTCAGCCCACAGTCAGCCCGCAGTCAGCCCGGGTCAGCCCACAGTCAGCCCACAGTCAGCCCACAGTCAGTCCCACAGTCAGCCCGGGTCAGCCCCTCAGTCAGCCCACAATCAGCCCACAGTCAGTCCCACAGTCAGCCCACAGTCAGCCCGCAGTCAGCCCGCAGTCAGTCCCACAGTCAGCCCGGGTCAGCCCCTCAGTCAGCCCACAATCAGCCCACAGTCAGCCCGCAGTCAGTCCAGGTCAGCCCACAGTCAGTCCCACAGTCAGCCCCTCAGTCAGCCCCGCGGTTAGCCCGCAGTCAGCCCACAGTCAGCCCACAGTCAGCCCACAATCAGCCCACAGTCAGCCCGCACTCAGCCCCGCGGTCGGCCCCACAGTCAGCCCCGCGGTTAGCCCACAATCAGCCCACAGTCAGCCCGCAGTCAGTCCAGGTCAGCCCGCAGTCAGCCCACAGTCAGCCCACAATCAGCCCCTCAGTCAGCCCCGCGGTTAGCCCGCAGTCAGCCCACAGTCAGCCCACAATCAGCCCACAGTCAGCCCGCAGTCAGCCCACAGTCAGCCCACAATCAGCCCACAGTCAGCCCGCAGTCAGTCCAGGTCAGCCCGCAGTCAGCCCCGCGGTCAGCCCACAGTCAGCCCGCAGTCAGTCCTGAGGTTGGCCCCACAGTCAGCCCGCAGTCAGCCCCGCGGTCAGCCCGGGTCAGCCCCGCAGTCAGCCCACACTCAGCCCCGCGGTCGGCCCCACAGTCAGCCCGCAGTCAGTCCTGAGGTTGGCCCCACAGTCAGCCGGGCGGTGCAGGAACTTCGTGGCCTGGGCTTGGTCTCCAGCTGCCCTCGGGCGGAGAGAGGTGCGTGTCCCCGGAGCCCAGCCCAGGCGGCTGATGGTGACCCCACGCCGGCGTGTTTGGGGGTGACATCACCGGGAAGGAAGCCGAGTCCACAGCACCCCACAGGGGACTTCGTGGTTCGGGGAAGTCAGTGCCCCGGAGGAGGGGCGGACTGGGCCACCCTCCCGGCCCAGGCGTGGGGATGGCTGAGGCTGTGGCCTCACAGGAGTGGAGGCCGGGGTGGCCGGCCAGTCTGCCTGGGGGTCTCGGACCCTCACCGGCCACCTGCTCCCCTGTATTTACACCCCGGCGGGGAGGCTGTCTGGGGTGCGGCTCCAGGCTGGTTTCATCCTTTGGGTCCCGGGCAGCTCCAGGACCCGGGCGCTCCACACCGCCCTGCGGGGGACAGGGCAAGGCCCCTCTGGTCCTGCCGCCCAGCCCGTTCGAGGGCCCGAGGGAGCCGCTGAGAGTCCGCCCGAGCCTGGTGGGCACCCCGGAGTGGGCTTCCAGCCTCGGGCTCCGCCAGGGCCGGGGCGGAGCCGGCGGGAGAGGCCCCGCCCCCAGCCCGCCCCCGGCCCGGGCTGCGAAGTCGGTGCAGCCGGAGCGGCGGGAGATGCTGACGGTCCTGCGAGCCGGAGCGGCTGCAGCTGGTGCCGCGTGTGCCCCGCGAGTCCGGAGCGGATCCCGCCCGCCGCCCCCGCCCCCGGAGCCCTCGGCGCCCCGCCGCCCCGCGATCGCTGCCTCCCCGTGACCTACCGGCGCTGCAGGTGCGGGGCGGGCCGGGCGCGGGGCGGGGAGGGGGGGGGTGCCCCGGGCGCGCAGCGTGGTCTCGGAGGGCTGGGGCTCCGGCTGGAGGTGCGGGTCGCCGAGGGTGCGGGGACCCATGAGGGCTGGGACCCCCGGCGCGGGCTCTGCAGATCCGGGTCGGGTGCGGGGTTGGGCTCAAGTTCCCCATCGTCTCTGACAGCTCGGGGTCCTGGGGGAGCCCCTGGGACCCCAGTCGGGGCGGATCTCCTCTATTGCTCCCCACCCCATCCCCTACGTGTACCCCACTCCCCGGCTGCTAGGCTCCTAACTGCAGACATCAGCGCAGACACCGTGCTGTCCCATGGGGGGGCTGAGCCTCCAGCCCTCCCCTGCCCTGCGCCCTCCCCGCCGCCAAGCAGCCCCCGATTTCTCTGACAAGGGAGAGTGTTTTCTTTTTTGGGGGGGGGGGGTATTTATTTATTTAATTTTAATGGACGACAACCTGGAGGGGGCTGGGCGGGGCTGGGGGAGCGGGGAGGGGGCTCCCAGCCGCTGGGACCCCAGCCTCTTAGCCAGGACCCAGCTCCAGGAGCTCAATCCCCAGGGCCCCCAGCGCTGGGCAGGGGGGTGGGGGGGACGCGCTGCCGCTGGGAGATGCGGGCTCGGTGCTCACACGTGTGTCTCCCGCATGTGTGCGGCTGTGCCAGCGGGGGCGAGTCAGCAGCGCTGGGGAAGGAGTCGGTGGGCACGGGGTGGGCAGCAGGGCCCCGGATTGGGGGGGGGGACAGTGAGTGGTGAGGTCTGCCTTCCCAGCCCGTAGCGTTTGGCGGAGACCCAGGGCCTCCCTCTGCGCCCCCAGCTCTGCAAACGCTTTGTCCGCACCTCTCGGGCAGAGCTGCTCCCCCAGATTCCTCTTAGGGAGCAGGCTCTGTCCCTCACCCAAAGCTCAGCCCCTTCTGGCCACTCTCCTCCCAGACCCAGGCTTTGAGCCCCCCCCAAGGACCCCCAGGGGACCGGATACCACCCCAACCCCCCCCCCCCCAGTTGATTTCTGTCCGCTTTAGCCACCTGCTGGGCCCTGGGTCCTCATCGGTGCTGCTGCCTCCACTTCTCTCCGTGCCTGGTTCTTCCCGGGGGGACAGGCCCCCCTCTCTCCTTTCCTCTCCCCATGGGGTGAGGACGCCGGGGGTCTGGGCTGCCTCCCGGTGCTGGCTGCTGGGCCCCCTCTCCAGCCCGGGCCCTGGCCCCCACTCACCAGCAGCCAGCAGCCCCTGCCCTGGAAGAGGTCTACATCCAGGGATACTGAGGCAAGGGGGTGCAGGTGTTATTCTGTTTCTAGATTGCTCAGGGGGCTGTGCTAACGGCCGCCCTGGTGGGAGGGGGCGGCGGTGGCAGGGGTCAGGCTGAGCTGCCACGGCCCCCAGGGTGGAGAGGATAGCAGAGGGGGAGGGGCAGCGCTGGGCAGCTGAGCGGAGGGGCCGTGGAGGAGGCAGCCAGGTCCCCAAAATCCGCTTCCATCCCCCACACCTGCACCTTCCACGCGTGGGGCCGCCTTCCCAAGCCGGGGCACCAGGGAGGGCTGGGGGGCTGCTCTGACGAAGACCACAACAGGCCTCTGCCCATCAGGGGCTGCCTTGGGGGACCTGGGAGGGCTGGGTCTCAGGTCCGGGGGCCCGGCAGCTCCCAGCCCGGGGGTTCAGGGCACAGGGCCATTCCTGAGGGCTCTCCGGGCGCCCACAGGCCCCCCAGAAACTCCCCCCACCGCCCGCTTCCCCTCCGGTGTCCTGGGCTGCGTCCTTCTCCCTCGGTGGCCTCTTTGCCCCCTTCCTTCCCAGGCCGTGTCCGTCTCTCTGCGTCCCTGCCCCACTTCCTCTTCCCCGTCCCCCCATCTCCCCACCCGCTGGGGACGAGGGTCACGGAACCCCTGGGCAGGGCACCTGGCCAAGGCCCCCGGGAATTCATGAAGGGGTTTGGCCACCATCTCTCCCCTCCCCCTCCCCTTGTTTCAAAACTTCCGTCACCATAGCAACCCCTTGCTCTCAGAGACTTCCCCTGCATCCCCTCCTCCACCCACAGGGAGCAGGGCCCCCGTGGGTGGGTTTCTTTCGGGGGTTGGAAGACGGGGACCTTTTGGCTCTGCCTGCATGGTGAGGACTGAACTTTCCAGGGGTGTGCCACCCTGAGATTGGCCCCTCTCTCTGCACACCTCATTGGACCGGAGGGAGTGGCCGCAGAAGTATGGGCGGTGGGTTAGCCAGGGCCTCTGGGCCCCCCCCCCCACAACAGCAGCTGGACCGTGACCTGGAAGCCCGGCCCTGGCTCCTGATGCCAGACCCTGAGTGCGAGGTCTCTGCCTCCCCTGGATCTGGGGGGAGGTCTCGGTGGGGGGCAGGCCCGGCTTGGGCCCGGGCAAGTCCGTGGCAGCAGGAGGCCGAGCCCGAGGGGCAGAGGAGAGCCGGGAAGGGAGGGCGCTGCAGGGGGTTCACAGATGCCACTAAATCAGGAGGTGCTGCCTGCAGCTGTCGGGAGGCCGCCCGAACCCCGGGCCCCCTAGCCTCTGGGGTGCTGGGAGCTGTGGGACCCTGTCTGACCGGGAGCCCACTGCAGGAAATGCCTGTTTGTGGCCCAGCAAGGGAGGGGCCTGACCCTAGAGGAAAGGAGGGGACAGGACTCCCTTGTGGGACTTTGGGGACCTCTGAGCTGGCCTTGGCCCCACTGACGCTTCCCGTGGGGAGACTCGCCTTACACCGTTCCCTCTGCTGACACCCATCTCCATCCCGGGGACCTTTATACCAGGGCCCCCCAGTCAGAGGCTGCCTTCGGGGCTGCAGGCTCCATTCCCTGAGGGGGGTCAGGCTGAGCGGAGGGCCTGGGGCGGCCCTGAGCACACATCCTGTGTCTCTGCAGAGAGAGGGAAGCCAGGGCTCGAGGGAGCCGAGGGAACGCGCTCTGGGGCTCCTGTGCCCTCGGGCTGGCCCGGGGAAGAGCCCAGGTTCTGTGTCGCTGGCAGGAGAGCCCCCACTGCTGGGTGTTGAGCCTGGGCCATGGGGGTCAGAAAAACAACCCCCTTTTTGCCTGCCCTTCCGGTTCCGGAAGCTGCTCCTTGCTGTTCCAGTTTGGGGCCGGCCCTCTCCCCTGTTGTCGCAGGCAAGTGCTAGGGGCTTGGAGCGCCAGCAGCCTCCCAGGTGGCAGCAGTGGGTGGCAGATGGCAGAGCGGTGGGGGTGGAGGGGACCCAGGCACTCATGGGCGGGCCCCTTTCTTCTCTCCCCGCCCTGGGCCCAGGTTGGGGGTGGAGGCGAGTGAGCACAGTCAGCTGGTGAGAAGCAAGCAGCACCTGGCTGAGGCCCGGCAGCCTTGGGGGGGCGGGTGTGGGGGGGGCAGGTAGACCGCCTCAGCCCTGCCCTCGAGGCTCCTCCAGCCGCTGAGCCTGTGGGCACAGGCCGGACTCTGTGACGGAGACAACCAGCCCTCCGGGGCAGCCCCGGGCCTGTGGGCACCGGTGCAGGTGCGTGGCCCGAGCCCAGGGCCAGGCACATGGAAGCCTCCCCCGCGTGCGTCAGAGCGGGTGGGCGGGGGGGGGAGTGCGGGAGGGGGTGCGGCCGGCATTGCAGGGGAGGGCCGTTTGGAGTCTGGAGCGAGGGGACACTTTCAGACAGTCTGCCGCGCCCGGCCGGAGATGGCAGGAAGGAGAGACGCCCCCCCCCCCCCCCCGGGGCTGGCGTGGGACAGGGAGGCCGCTGGGCACGAGGGCAGGAGGGCAGTGCCCACGCGCGCCGCTCGGAGGGACTCTGGTGCCAGCCGGGCCGTCACCTGTTGGTGGCTGTTTGGCAGTTGATGGCTGTTATAAATAACTCTGGCGTGACAATAGGAGACGGATGGGAGGCGGGGGGCGGGCGCGGCTGCGGAGGGGACGGTGGCGGCAGAGCCTCAGAGCTGCGGGCCCCCTGTAGGACCAGGCACACGCCTGGATTCCAGCCCGCACCCCAGGGGGGCCCCCCACCGTCAGGGCACGGAGATGGGGGCTGGCGGGAGTTGGCTGGCGTCTGCCGGCAGCTGTGGGAGTGGGACTCCAGCCGCGTGCCCGCGGTGGCGGCAGAGCCGTCGGGGAGCCCCCCTCTGCAGCCGCCCAGGACGGCTGAGCCCGGCCTGACCCCGCTGGCCAAAGCCATTGCCGTCCCTGAGCCCTCCAGCCCAGGGGAGGCTACTGGCTCTTGTTTCCTGAGGCTGAGGGCAGACTTGGGGGAGAACCGCCAGGACTGGAACCCCGGCGAGCGGGTGGCCCCTGCCTGGGAGGAAGCAAGCAGCCGCGGCAGGTGTGGACTGTGTGGGGCCTGGCCTTGAGGGGCTGGTTGAGTCCCCTGACCCAGCTCCTTCCTCTGGTGGTGGCCTCCTCCCCCTGCACTGCCTGGTGGCTGAGTGACTCCAGATCTGGGTGGCCGGGGGAGCGTCTGGGCGGCCGGGGGAGCGTCTGGGCGGCCGGGGGAGCGTCTGGGCAGCCCAGGCCGGGCCCATGGCAGCAGGTGAGGCTGATGTGCAGCCGGCAGAGCTGAGCAGGCTGGGCACAGCTGCGTTTGGAGGCAGACCGGGTGCGGCCTATTCCTCCGGGCGATGGAGCCGGTCCCCCCAGTCCCAGAGGTGCCGGGCCTCGGGTGCTGGAATGCTGGAGCCCATCTCGGGCAGCTGCATGGAGTCCCCCTGTGCCTAGAACCCCAACCCTGGTCAGGGGCCTCTCCCTGGACGGGCTGTGAGGTCTCCTGTGGGCAGCAGCGAGTCCTGGCATTGACACCAGCAGGCTCGGCTCGCTTTCCCGGACCTGTACCCCTGCGTGGCTCCTGGCAAACCCTCCCTCTCAGACCCAGCCCTAAGCGGCTTCTCCCGCAAAGCCTGTCTGTGCTTCTCAACCCAGAGGGGGGGTTCTCCCTCCGGGGACTCCCCCAGCACTGCACCTGAAGGCAGCAGTGATTACGTCAGTGAAAGTGATCAGAGTAGCCAAAACCGGTTTGGCTCAGTGGATAGAGTGTCGGCCTGCGGACTGGAAGGTCCTGGGTTCGATTCCGGTCAAGGGCATGTACGTTGATTGCAGGCACATCCCCAGTGGGGGGTGTGCAGGAGGCAGCTGATCGATGTTTCTGACTTTCTATCCCTCTCCCTTCCTCTCTGTGAAAAATCAATAAGATATATTTTTAAAAGGTGACCGAGTAAAAACCCCAACCGAAAGATCATAAACAGAACGTTTAAGCCTGCCCCCCGGACACCAATTCTCTGCCCCCCAAACTCTTGCTTTCTCAGTTGTCCTTCCGGAACAGCTGTATAAACTGGCGTGTGCACTTTTTTTTAAAATTAAATATATTTTATGAATTTTTTACAGAGAGGATAGGAGAGGGATAGAAAGTCAGAAACATCGATGAGAGAGAGAAACATCGACCAGCTGCCTCCTGTACACCCCCCACTGGGGATGTGCCCACAGCCCAGGTACATGCCCTTGACCGGAATCGAACCCGGGACCGACGCTCTATCCACTGAGCCAAACCGGTTTCGGCGGCGTGTGCACTTTTAAAAACGCAGCCCTGGCGGGCGTGGCTCCGCTGGTTGCGTGTCATCCCGTGTTTGGGTCCCGGTCAGACCACTCACCACTCTCGGATTTGATCCCGGTCGGTGTGTGCGGGAGGCGACCTATCGACGTTTCTCTCACACTGATGCTTCTCTCTTCCTCTTTCTCTTTCTCTACAACAACCAATAAACATGTATTGAAAAAATAACAGAAGTGATATTTAAAAAAAAACCTTTAAAAAATGTACCCAAGTAGCAGCACCCTTTACCCACCACCCTGTTCCGCGCCCTCTCACTGCACCACGTTTCTCAGACTGTCCACAGCAGAGCGTTTCAGTCTTCTTTATTCTTGTTATTTATTTCTAAATATACTTTTATTGCTTTTCAGAGAGGCAGGGTGAGGGGGGGAGAGAGAGAGAGAGAGAGAGAAAGAGAGAGAGGCATCAATAATGAGAGGGGAATCGTTGATTGGCTGCCTCCTGCATGCCCCCCATTGGTGATCAATACTTTATTCCTTTTAATAGCCACCAGGTATTCTTTACTTTGGACGGCCATATATTTTTTTAATTGATTTTAGGAGAGAAGAAAGGAGAGGAATATTGATTTGTTGTTCTGCTTGTTTTATGCATTCATTGGCTGATTCTTGTCTGTGTCCTGGCTGGGGAATTGGACAGGCAGCCTTGGCGAATCGGGATGATGCTCTGACCAACTGAGCGACTTGGCCAGGGCCAGCTGGCCATAATTTTTTTAAATTTTATTTTTTAATATATTTTTATTGATTTCAGAGAGGACGGAAGAGAGAGAGAGAGAAACACGAACGATGAGAGAGAATCGTGGATCGGCTGCCTCCTGCACGCCCCCCACTGCGGATCGAGCCCGCAACCCGGGCCTGTGCCCTTGACCGGAATCAAACCTGGGACCCTTCGGTCCGCAGGCCGACGTTCTATCCACTGGGCCACACCGGTCAGGGCTGGCCATAATTTTTATTAACCGTTTCAATTTAAAATACAACAGCAATTTAGGAATGTGTCAAACTTGTATGTACATTTTTACAAATTATTGCAGAGCTACGAGGCCATCACTGAGGTGCATAAACAGGCCCAACAGAATTCCCCAGGCGGCCTGACTCAGTCACACCCCTTTCTTTCTCTGAGGACTCAAGGTGTTTATCTCCTAGCTTTCCTTGGTCCTTTTGCAAGTCTGTTTATATCCTTAAACAGCACAAGTTAGTTCTGCCTGTTTGAACGTTATATTGATTCTGTAATTGATAACGTTGATTATAGATTATATAGTCACACACACACATATATATATGTGTGTGTGTGTAAATATATATATATTCATATTCACTTGTGTCTTTTTCACTCAACGATGCGGGAGTCTCACCCTGTGGTTGGGTATAGCTATCCAGGCCATTTCCAGTGTCGTGTAACATTTCATGGTGTGATTACATCACACCACATACACGCTATACCAATGTTGACGGGCATTTGGCGGCCTCTAGTCTTTGACAATTATGAATCCCGCAGCTGTGAGCATCCGCGTATGAGCATCCTGACGCACAAATATGTGTGTCTCAGCAGTGCAACTGCAGGTTCATGGGATGTATCTGACTTCTGGCGTTTTCGCAGCCGGGCCCCGAAGGGGAGACCGCCCGCCCTCCCCCAGCAGTGCCGTCTTCTCTCGTCTGTGCCGACACGTGGCATCTCCAGACGTTCAGGGAGGACTGCCTGATGAGTGGGTAGTGACAGCCCTTGTCATCTGTAAAACGGCTGAATGTAAAGAAACCCGTTTGCTGCTGTTGTCAATCTTCAGCCAAGGATATTTCCCCACTGATTTTTAGAGAGAGCGGGAGGGCGAGGGAGAGAAACATCGATGTGAGAGACACATCCGTTGGTTGCCTCCTCTGTGTGCCCTGACCAGGGCCTGGGCCCCGCAACCAAGGTATGTGCCCTTGACCAGAAGCCACCCTGGGACCCTCCAGTCTGCGGGCTGACGCTCTACCCATTGAGCAACACCAGCCAGGGCTAAAGAAACCATTTGATCCATCTGTTCGGGGTGCACATTACACAGCAACTCCCTGATATGCCCGTTTCACTCGCTTTTCATGAGCGGGGCGATGGGTGTTCGGGGCGCCAAGCTTAGTGGCTGGAGGTCCGGGCAGACAAGCAGGCTGGGAGCCGAGTCTGACCACCCTCCAGTCCTTCCTGCCTTGGCGTGACCCGAGCCGGCCGGGGCCTCCCGGAGGCAGCCTGGGTGCCGCAGGGAGGAGTGGGGAGCAAGCGGCCCAGCTGAGCCACCCCCCCCCCCCCGCCCCCGCCCGCAGCCCGGAGCCCGGCAATGCCGTTTGGGTGCGTGACTCTGGGCGACAAGAAGAACTACAACCAGCCGTCAGAGGTGACGGACAGATATGACTTGGGACAGGTCGTCAAAACGTGAGTGCCCTTCGGGGGAGCGGGGGGCAAAGGTCGGGGAAGGGGAGTGGGGTGCGGCCTTCGCCGGGGCCGGGCCGAGCGGGGTGCCCGCTGCCGCAGGGAGGAGTTCTGCGAGATCTTCCGGGCCAAGGACAAGACCACGGGCAAGCTGCACACCTGCAAGAAGTTCCAGAAGCGGGACGGCCGCAAGGTGCGCAAGGCGGCCAAGAACGAGATCGGCATCCTCAAGATGTGAGTGCGGCCGGGGTGGTGGTGCAGGAGGGGGTACAGAGGGCTGGGGGGGGGAGCAGGGCTGGGGCCTTGTGGGCAGGGGCCACAAGCAGTGCGGGCCTCTGGCCAGTTCGTCTGCTGCGGCCCACAGGGGCCCCCAGCGCCTCTCTTAAGGGCTCACTCAGCCCTGACCACTGGCTTTCTCACCGCCAGGGTGAAGCACCCCAACATCCTGCAGCTGGTGGACGTGTTTGTGACCCGCAAGGAGTACTTCATCTTCCTGGAGCTGTGAGTGTGGGCCTGGGGCCCCCGGACCCTCCCGCCCTCCGCGGCCAGGCGCGCCCCCTCCTGGCACCCCCCGGGTCCCGGTCCTCGCGCTTTGTGCCCTGCCCGCCCGGGCTCAGGGGCTGTGTCCCTCAGGGCCACGGGGAGGGAGGTGTTTGACTGGATCCTGGACCAGGGCTACTACTCGGAGCGTGACACGAGCAACGTGGTGCGGCAGGTGCTGGAGGCCGTGGCCTACCTGCACTCGCTCAAGATCGTGCACCGGAACCTCAAGGTGAGGCGGGACCGGCCGGGGGTCCGTGGGCAGCTGGCCGGGGCCCGGGCCGGCTCCGAGGCCCCCCCTCACGGGCTCTCTGCGCACCCCCCCCCCGCGCACCCCCTCTCCCCCCGGCGGGCGAGCAGCTGGAGAACCTGGTGTACTACAACCGGCTGAGGAACTCCAAGATCGTCATCAGCGACTTCCACCTGGCCAAGCTGGAGAACGGCCTCATCAAGGAGCCCTGCGGGACGCCCGAGTACCTGGGCAAGCCGGGGCGGGCGGGGCGGGGTGGGGGGAGAGAGCCTGCCAGAGGGTAAGCAGGGGGCCAGGCAGGGGTGGGGTGGGGGGAGAGAGTCTGCCAGAGGGTAAGCAGGAAGCAGAGCCGGGTCGGGGAGGCAGTCTGCCAGGAGTGGCACTGGGTCTCGAAGTCCCCAGGAAGGAAGGGGTGCGAATGGTCCCAGGCCTGGCAGGCCTCACGCCGACCGGCCGATCGGAACTGTGTCCACAGCCCCGGAGGTGGTGGGCCGGCAGCGGTACGGGCGCCCCGTGGACTGCTGGGCCATCGGCGTCATCATGTACATCCTGTGAGCAGACGGCGGCCCGGGGGTGGGGGGGGCCCCTGGGGGGGGGGGGGGCCCTGTGCCCACGGCCCTCCCGGGTGACCCCGGCCCCCGGCCCCCCCGCAGGCTGTCGGGGAACCCGCCGTTCTACGAGGAGGTGGAGGAGGACGACTACGAGAACCACGACAAGAACCTCTTCCGCAAGATCCTGGCCGGGGACTACGAGTTCGACTCCCCGTACTGGGACGACATCTCGCAGGCGGGTGAGTGCGGGGGACCCGTTCTCAGCCTCCTCTCTGGACGCTGCCCCTGCCCCGGCCCGTGCGCCGCCTGGAGGCAGAGACGGGGCGCCACGCCTAGCCTCTCCCCGGCTCTGTCCGCAGCCAAGGACCTGGTGGCGAGGCTGATGGAGGTGGAGCAGGACCAGCGCATCACCGCCGAAGAGGCCATCTCCCACGAGTGGTGAGCGGGGCCCGGGGGGACGGGAGAGGCCGGGCCTCTGTCCTCCCCGAGACCCCGAGTGGGGGCTGGGGGCAGCCGGCACGCAGAAGGCCCGCCGGGGACCCCCCGGGGCTCCGGAGGCCGGCAGAGCGGAGGCCACGCTGGAGACGCGCTTGCACCCTTTCCAGGATTTCTGGCAACGCCGCTTCGGACAAGAACATCAAGGACGGCGTCTGTGCCCAGATCGAGAAGAACTTCGCCAGGGCCAAGTGGAAGGTGAGGCTCGGCGGCGCGCCCGGGGACCGAGCCAGGGGCCCCTTCGGGAGCCCGCAGCTCCCTGCCCGGCTCGCTCTGGGGCTGAGCGGCTGGGCGCCTGGCCCCGGGGGCGGTGGTCGGCAAACCGCGGCTCTCGAGCCACATGAAGTTCTCTGGCCTCTCGACGAGGGTGGCTCTTCCACAAAATACCGCGTGTGGACTCGCACGTACGGGGCGATCGAAACTTCGGGCCCGTGTGCGGAAGTCGGCTTTCGGCTCTTGAAAGAAATGTCAGTCGTTGTACTCTTGATGTTTGGCTCTGTGGACTGACGAGTTTGCCGACCGCTGCCCTGGGGTGACCAGAGGCAGCCAGGGGCACCCTGGGTGCTGGCCTGGGCTTGGCCTTGGCCAGGGAGGGGACTCAGCCCCCGAAGCCTCCCTGAGCCTCTCTCCTCCTGGCAGAAAGCCGTGCGAGTGACCACGCTCATGAAGCGGCTGCGGGCGCCAGAGCAGTCCGGCGCCTCGGCCGCCCCGTCGGCTCCAGCCACGGACACCGCTGCGCCTGGGGCTGCAGGTGGGGCCGCCGTTGCCGCCACAGCAGGTGACGCTGCCAAGAGCGATAGCGCAGTCCCTGGGGACCGCAGTGCCACGCCAGCCACGGACGGGAGCGCCACGCCAGCCACGGACGGGAGCGTCACCCCAGCCACCGACGGGAGCATCACCCCAGCCACGGACGGGAGCGTCACCCCAGCCACCGACAGGAGCGCCACGCCAGCCACAGACGGGAGAGCCACGCCAGCCACAGAAGAGAGCACCGTGCCCACCAGCCACAGCAGTGCCACCCCCGAGCCGGCTTCGGCCCAGCCGGACAGCGCAGCCTCCGGGGGCGCGGCGGGCCGGGCCCCGCCCTCCAGTAAAGGGGAAGAGGCTGCGGGCTCTGCCGAGGCCCGGAGGGAGGAGGCCAGCTGAGTGGCAGGCTGGCGGGGGGTAGGACGGGCAGGAGGGTGGGAGCGTGGATGAGGGGCTTTTCACTGTACATAGAGTCACTGGCATGCTGCCCTCGCCCCCCTCCCCAGCCCCCGCCTCGCGCTGTGGGGCGCGTCTGGGGGCCGCGGGGAAAGCTCGTCTCCCGTGTGTGTGTGTGAGTGAGTGGTGGGCAAGCCAGAGGCAGGACCGGCCCAGCCCCTGCATGGATCCCGTGGCTTTTGTCTGTCGCTAGCTTCACCAGTTCTGTTCCTGTGGGATGCTGCTCTGGGGACACTCAGGAGGTCCCTGCGCCTCTTCCCTTCTGCCTCACGACCCCCCAGGCAGGCCCTGCAGTCCCCTTCCCTTCCAGGCCCTACGCTGGGGGGCCTTGCCCCGAGAGCTGGTCCTCCAGCGAGGCCCTGTCAGCGGTCTTGGGCTTCTACACACGGAGGCGCGTGCCCGTGGCCCCGGGCGCCTGGAGGAGCGGACACAGGCCGGCGGCAGGGGCTGCGGAGATCTGGGGCAGTGTGCGTTAGGACAAGACTGGGGGTGTGGCTGGGGCACTGCTCGGCAGCGTGGGGGTCCTCAGAGGTGAAAAGGAGCGAGGAGGGTAGAAGCCTCCATCTTTGTCCACGGGAAGCCCCCCGGACACCCTGCCTGTCCCCCGGGGCCCTGCAGGGGGTCGCCCTGTGCCGAGTCCAGGAGCCTGAGTGGAGAAGGAGCACGCGGGATGTGGTGCCGAGAACCGGGAGGACAGTGCGGGCCCAGCCCCCGTGCACCAGCCTCTCCACAGCCAGACGGGATGGGCGGGTATCCCGGGCTCTTCCCAGGCGGCTTCCCTCTGGATCAGCGGACAGCCCTCCCCATCCCAAGGGGCCTGCGTATGGCGGTGCCTCACAGTCTGATTGGGGGGGGTCTGCCCTTCACGAGTAGGTTTTCTCTCTCTCCCACTTCAACAATGAAAAAGAGAGAAGTCCCCATTATGTGTGATCTCCCCCCCCCCCCCCTTCTATGAGGGCTGAGAGAAGCCTGGTGTTTCTGAGTCCCTTGGCTGAGGTGAGGTGGAATGGGCTCCCAGTTTCCTGATGGAGGCCCCTGGTCGGCGCGATTTGTCAGACCCCACCACGGCTGGGCAGGCGGCCGCACTGGTCCCGGCCCCGCGCGGCGCTCTGGCGGCGGGCCTGCCCCTCTCCCTGCATGCCTGTGGGTCTGCTCTGGTGTATGAAGATCGGTGGGCTGACTGTGCCTGCCGAACCTGGCAAATAAATGTCACCCTGCCAAAGCCTCTGGCCACCTCTCACCTCTGCTTCCTGCCTTACTGGGGAGGGGCCCCTGGCGGGCAGTGGGGGGGGGGGGGAAGAGGCTGGACTCCGGTGCCCAGGGAGTGGCCTGTGCTGAGGGCCACGGGGCTTGCTTGGCCGAGAGCGCAATCATCCTCATCAGGGTGCCCCTTGCTGGTGGTGACAGCTTCCTTTGGACGGTAACCCACATGGGTGGTGGCCCTGGGTTGGATTTGTGTAGCGGAATAACCTGTGGGCTGCTGTCATGACAAGTCCTATGTCACGAGGAGTCCCTGGTGGGCCCTAGCTGGTGTGGCTCAGTGGATAGAGCGTAGGCCTGTGGACCTGAAGGATCGGTCCCAGGTTCGATTCTGGTCAAGGGCATGTACCTTGGTTGCAGGCACATCCCCGGCCTGGGTCCTGGTCAGGTCGCATGCAGGAGGTCACCGATCAATGTGTTTCTCCCACACTGATGTTTCTGTTTTTCCCTCTCTTCCACTCTCTCTAAAAACCAATGGAAAAATATCCCCAGGTGAGGATTAAAAACACACAACAAAAACAAAAACAAAACCCACAAGGAATCCTTGGTTTATTTTATTTTATTTTTTTAAATTTTATTTACAATATAACTTATATTTAATAGTAGTACGTATGTTTTCCCCCCCCCCCCCCAATATCCTCCCCCAGGAATCCTTGGTTTAATTTAGGCATAGAACTGGAACCCACCAAAACCCAACCACCATGGACAGAGACCTTGGCTGTGGCCAAGGTGGGCCTCCCTGGTGGGAGAGAGGTCCCAGGGTGGGCAGCGCAAAGGTTCAGCTGCCCTTCGTGCAAGTCTTTCTTCCTGGGAGCAGCACCCCTGCTTTCCCCCTGGGGCCGGAGGTTCTCGGGGTCCCCTTCGGGCAGAAGGAGCCAGGGATGCATCATGAGGCTCTGCAGGAGGTTTCTTGGGGAGGAGGGCGGGGAGTAACGCTGCTAAAAACAGCTGAGTGGTAGCTCCCAGGAAGACTGGTTCCATCCCCTGCTGCCCAGGGAGCTCACCCGGATGCCGCTGTCCCTCAGGGAAGACCCCAAGATAACCGATGTGATGTGGGAATAAGAAGATCGGGTTTGTGAGAAACTGGTGTATGGAACACCTGGGCCTCCAAACAAAATCCCTACGCCACACACAGTTCAGGGGCACAACTGATCCTCCCGGCGCTCAGAGCAGAGGTCAGGGGACTGGCCCTTCCGCCTGCAGACTTGGGGATCGTCCGTCAGGCGGGGTTAGGAGCCGTGTCCATCTTGCTAGGACGACTCCACAGCCGAGGGCTGGGAGCGCGGGGCATCCTTTGGGTCTGTGGGGACTGTGGGCTTCCAGCGCGCGGGCCGACACTGCCCGAAGCCCGCGGGTCAGCTCTGCAATCCCGACCGGACCGTCGTCCCATGTCCCTGCGGCCGCGGTCCCTACTCTCCCGCTGTTCAGACGAGGCTGCCATGACAGGCCAGGGCCGAGGCCCGAGCCGGCCCGCGCAGCGCCGATTTGCCCCGAAAGCATCTGGGCGGCCGCGTGGCTGCTTCCGGTCCCGGTCCCGGTCCCGGTCCAGCTCCCGGTCCCCCGCTGAACTCTGCGGTACGATTACCTTCCCGGGAGCCGCCGCCCCGCTCCCGCCCGCAGGTTCCGGCCCGCGCTCCGCCCCTAGGATTCTATTTGTCCGCAGGACCATTAAATCCCGCCCCCGAGGGTTCGTCCAATCCGTGCTCACCCTTTAGGCTCCGCCTCCACGTTTCGCGTATCCACTTCCGGTCCCATTCCGGAAGTCGCGCAGTGGAGCCAAATTCGAAGGGGGACTGAGACGCGGGGGCGCGGCCGAGGCCTGTCGCGGTTTCCTCGGGTACCCGGGCCTCCGGAGTCCGGCGACCATGCCCATCCGGGCGCTCTGCACCATCTGCTCCGACTTCTTCGACCACTCGCGCGACGTGGCCGCCATCCACTGCGGCCACACCTTCCACCTGCAGTGGTGAGTGGCTGCTGTTTGGGGCTGGGCGCTTTCTGCCTTGGGATGTCGGGCCTGCGGCTGCCAGCCCCCCCGCAGCCCGGACGGGTGATGTGGGGGGCACTCGCGGCGCCCCACGGGAGGTCCCCGACCTGGGCCGAGGCGGGTCAGGGCGGGCTGTGTCCGCAGGAGGTGACAGCTGAGCCGAGTCGGGGGCACAGAGGCCGCTCTGTGAAGAGAGAGCAGGGACTTGCATGATGGGCTCGGCTGGCGGAGAGAGGCCACGTCCAAACTCTCAGCCCGGCGGGGGTGAGCTCTCCCCAAACTGACGAGCCCTGTGAGTTCTTGGCGATAGAAACCCGCTAGGCCTCTGGCTGCCCGGCTTGTTGTGGTTTCCTGGACCGTTTGGAATGTTTGTCCAGAGGCCGCTCTCTGGTCAGATCCCCCAATGTATTCCTCGGCGCCAGCAAAACCCCCAAACCCCGTTAACATCGGAGGGCCAAGGGGTGCGGCCTGAGGGAGCTGGGGTGCTGCCTGCCCTGCAGGACCGTTCATGGAGGACAGCGGGTGCTGAGAGAGCCCCACAGCTGTGGGCAGGCTGGGGCGGGCCCCGCTCCTTTATTTATTGTGGTAAATATACAGAGCAGAATGCACCATCGGAACCACTCCCCCCCCCCTTTTAAATTACTGCATACCTTTTTTTATTGTAATAAAAGTATATAACAGCCAAAACCGGTTTGTCTCAGTGGATGGAGAGTCAGCCTTTGGACTTGAAGGGTCCCAGGTTCAATTCCGATTCCAGTCAAGGGCATGGACCTTGGTTGTGGGCACATCCCCAGGAGGGGGTGTGCAGGAGGCAGCTGATCGATGTTTCTCTCTCATTGATGTTTCTGACTGTCTATCCTTCTCCCTTCCTCTCTGTAAAAAAATCAATAAAAGTTAAAAAAAAGTATGTAACAAAATTTACATTTAGCCATTTTTGGACTGTTACAAAGTTTATTTAGCGACACCAAACTCAGTATGGAAAAGTACAGGACCCAGCTTTAAAACAGACCCTCTGGAGAGGGGACCTGTGGAAGCCATGGTTTCTATTCTTCCGAGGGCTTCTGACCGAGTAGTATTTCCTCCTTCTGCCTCGTTTTAATCTTGTTCTGTCGCCCGCCAGTGGCCATTACCTGTCAGTGTGTCATCTGCCACCAGATTCCGGTGGTGTTCCTTGGACGTGTCTGCCACCATCTAATTTCAGGCCTTTTTGTCCATAATTCTTCTGACTTTGGAGGGTGAGCTTCGCCCAGGGTGTTTACTTGGTGAGCCAAAAGACGCCATTCGTTTCAACCCTCTTTTAAGGGTACAAGTCAGTGGCATGAAGTACATTAGTAATTCGGTGTAACCATCACCACTGCCTATTTCTAGGACTTTCCCATCATTCCAGACAAAAAACAACAACAATCCACTACCCATGAAACAGTAACGCTCCATGCGCCCTCCCCAAACCCCCTGGAGGGCTCCATTTTACCTCTTGTCTCCCGGAGTTTTCCAGTCTAGGCGCCTCATATAAGTAGAATTGTACAATGCTTGTTCTTCTGAGTCTGGATTATTTCCCTAAGCATCGTATTTTCGAGGTTCGTCCGTATTATAGTAAGTATTAGGATTTCATTACTTTTTATGACTGAACTAGAGGCCCAGCGCACAAAATCGTTTGCAAGTAGCTAGCCGCCCCTGCCCACTGCCCCTAGCCACTGCTCATGACGGGGAGGGGGATTGGAGGAGGGACCGAGAGGTGGTCAATGCACCTCACGGCGACTGGTCATTACGCTTACGGTCCCCGGCCTTTTATCGTACAGGAGAGGGTGATGTTCAGTTGTATGGAAGCACCACGTTTTGTTGATCCTCCATCGGTTCATGCGCCTTGTTTTGTTTTGGTGTTTTGACTGCTACCAGCTGTGCTGCTATGAAAGTTGGCAAACACCTCTCTCTTCGAGTCCTTGCTCTCACTTCTTTTTTGGACTCCCCATAGGTGGAACTGCTGGGCTATATGGTAATCCTATACTTCATTTTTTGAGAAATTGCCTTACTGTCTTCACAGTGACCACCAGGGTTCCGATTTCCCCACGCCCTTGCCGACACTGGTTATTTCTGGTGTGGTTTTGCTCTTACAATAGCCATCCGAATGGGCGTCTTCTTTTTTTAATGTGTGTTGACCACCACCAGGTTCCCTCTGAGCACTGCTTTTGCTGATTTCATACGTTTTGATAGGTTGTGTTTTCATTTATTTGAAAGGATTTTCTCATTTCCCTTGTCATTACATCTTTCCACGTTGTTCGATTAAGAATGTGTTGTTTCGTTTCCTTGTAGTTGTGAGTTTTCTGTTTCTTTCTGTACTGATTTTTAGTTTCATTGCATCGTGGTAAAAAAAAATGCTTTCTGTGATTTAGAAATTGTAAAACTTATTAAGGCTTGTTTTGTGGCCCAATATATGGCCTATCCCAGAGAGTTTCATGTGCACTTGAGAAAACGTGTTCTCAACTGTTCCTGGGTGGAGTATATGCTTGTTAGATCTGGTTAGTTTATTTTATTGTTAAAGTTCTCCCTTTCTTCGTTGGTCACCTGTCTGACTGTCCTATCCATTATTGAAAGTGTGGGGTACTGACATCAATTTTTTGTTCTAGAACGTTTTCTCCCTTCACTTCTGTCCAAGTTTCTTTCACGTATTTTTGGGCTCTGTGTTTACGTGCATACGTGTTTATAATTGTTGTTTCTTCTTGGATGGAACCTGTTATCAATATATAAAGTCCTTCTTTGTCTCTTGTGACTTTTATTTTATTTTATTTTTTTTTGCTTAAAGTCTATTTTGTCTGACAATTAGGTCGACTTATCCTGGTTGTGATTCATTACATGTCTTCCATTTGTGGGATGTTTTCTTTAATTAGCTTTGGGAAATTAAACCGATCGTCTCTGCATGTATTGCCTCTATGGAGGAAGGGAGGGAGGGAGAGACATTGATTCGAGAGAGAAATATTGATCAGTTGCCTCCCATACACACCCTGCCTGGGAATTGAACCCACAGCCATTTTGGGGGTATGCTCCCACCACCTGAGCCTCCCAGGGGCAGTTCTCTCCCGGGTTGGGGAGGAGCAGGCAGACCCTTTTGTGGACAGCGTGGCGACCTGGCCTGTATGCCTTGCCAGGCTGTTTTTCTGCTTCTCGTTCCAGCCTAATCCAGTGGTTCGACACAGCACCAAGTCGGACCTGCCCGCAGTGCCGAATCCAGGTGAGCGGGGAGGGGGAGTCCCTCGGCTTAAGGCCTCTTCTCCTCGCCAGGAAGCAGGAACGGGGACGGTGTCTGAGGCTGGCATCGTTGGCCCTTTCGGGGCCTCACGGTGTGTGGCTCGGGAGGCCCGCCGACACCCGCTGGTGGCTGGCAGACCCCTCCCTGCTGGGTCAGCCTTCGCCTGGGTAGATGTGGGCCCTTCTCTGCCTCTCCTGGTTTTCTCGATGCCCAGTGCCTAGAGCTGGGGTGTCTGTTGAGTGGTTCCAGGGTGGGTCCCAGAGACATGACCTTAGGGACCACCGAGCTCATGCTGGGATGTGGGTGAAATGCTGGGCTGGGACCCAGCTGTGCAGTCACACTCTTCCTCGTTCTCCCAACCAGGTTGGCCGCAGATCCATCATCAACAAGCTCTTCTTTGACCTTGCCCAGGAGGAGGAGGGGGTCTTAGATGCAGAGTTCTTAAAGGTACCGGGAATGTCGCTCATCCTGCTGAGCCCCACGCTCTCTTCGCTCTCTTCGAGTTCTTTCTGCCACCCCCAGCTCCCAGGGCAAGTACTTAGAGCGGGGAGGGAGGTCTGGAGGGGAGACAGAGGACAGCGATGATGAGTTGTTGGAGAAACACACTGTTGAGCTCTCCCTTTGGGGTTTCAGAGCATTTCCGACCCAGGGTCCCCTCGCCTTGCAAAGGATCTACATCCATCCTCCCAGCCCACTTTGCTGCTTGGACAGCCACGGGCAGAGAGAAGACGTCTAGCCGCAGCCAGGGAGACGTGGGGGCCCTCTGTTCACAGACCTGGCTGTGTCTCAGACCAGCCGAGGAGCTCAGCACATTCCGGGTGCCCATGCCTTCCCCAGGCAGAAACAGAGGGCAGGGCCTCGGAATCCAGATTTGCACCCCACACAGCAGGAGCGGGCGGGTGAGTTCCCTCCTGCACTCCTGCCGCTTCCCCCGGGTCTGAGATTCAGCTTTGTGCACAAGAAGCCTCTGGAGGAGGCAGCGTTCGAGCTGGCCATGAGCTTGGACTCTGAGGGCTGATTTCCTGGCATCTGTCACATCAGGGCTCGCACGGCCTTGGCTCCAGGGTACCATGATGTCCTTGGGACTCACTGATTCAGGAGCTCAGAGCTTTTGTGCCGATCGCCAGCATGTTCATCGTCATGGCAACCGCTCCCAGTTTTCATCTGTGTTCTCCCCGCAATGCAGGCAACAAAGGCAGCTTCGTGTCTTTCCGGCTTTGAAAGCCAGATCTGGGGGACGGGAGGCAGCGTCTCGAGCGGTTGGGAACAACGGCTTGGAAGGCATCCTGCTTGGGCGGGGCAGGCGCCCGGGGACGCGAGGTGGCTTTTCTTCTCGGGCAGCCCAGGCACATTCCCCAGCCCACCACTTCCCCCTGCAGGTGCTCAGCCTGCACTGGCCAGCCCAGGCCGCCCGCCGCCTGGGGCTGGGCCTTCGTGTTGGTCATGTGTGAGGTCTGAGTCTGGTGTTGATCTGGGGGAGGATCTGCCTGGATTCCATCCAGCTGCCCCCGGGGACCCGTGGCCACGCCTTTTGGTTTTCCTGCTCATGGGGAGGGCAGCTCTCTTGCCCACGGGGTGTTGAATGTGCTGGCCTCCTGGATGGGAGCTGGGCACAGTGCTGCCCGGCCGCTCAGCGGGTCTGCAGGCTCTGGAACGCACACAGGCCCCGAGGGCTCGGCAGTCTCAGCAGAAACTCGCACGTGGGGGTCTCACCCGGGGCTCACAGCGGCCCTGGCTCAGCAGCCGGATTAATCCTGTGCGGACAGAGCTCGCCGAGAGTAGGGGGAGGTGGATTGTGAAGCAGGCAGGACCCGGGGCGGGGGAGGAGTGGTGGCCCATATCCTTGGCCATGCCAACTTTGTGCCCCAGTGAGCACAGCTGGCCCTAGAAAGAGGGGAAGGGCCAGCATGGGCCACGGAGCCACGAAAGCCTCTGCTGAGGGCTGACCGCACAGACCCTGCTTCACCTTCCTTGCCCCGCTCTCCTCTTTCCCTCTGTGGGGGTCTTGTACCTGGTGTCATTCCCCCCTCTTAGCTGCGTAAGAGGGCACGGGGCCAGAGCAAGGCTTCTCGCCATTTGCGGGCCTGGCCTCGGTGCAGAGTCCTGCCCCTCCAGGCCGCAGGCTTCCCGATGCCCCGGGCGCCCTGGCCTGACAGGAGGCAGCGTGAGCCCGGCTGCCACTCACTGTGCCCGTTGCCTTGCAGAACGAGCTGGACAATGTCCGAGCCCAGCTTTCCCAGAAAGGTGAGCACCAGCGGCGCAGGCCAGGGAGCCTCAGCCTGGGGCCGGTGGGAGAGGCCAGGGGCGCTCCCTGCTTGCGTCCTGAGTCTGGCCAGCTCTGTGACGGGCAGAAAAGGAGAGGCGGTGGGGGCGGGGGGGGGGACCAGGTGGCCTCAGCTGGGAGGGGTCCCGATGCTCCGGAGTCTGTAGGAGAGGTTTCAGCTTGGAGCCTGGGGGAGCCCGCATGGCTTCTGGGATGGTGAATTGACACATGGGCACGGGCGCGGGAGTGGGGAAGTCTCTGAGGCCTCCAGCGGCTTCCCCACAGCAGCACCAGCCTCTGGCCCGGGACTGGCTCCTCACCTGTCTCTGGGGGGAGTGGGGGTGCTGGCACCCAGAAGTCCAGTTCTCACACTGATAGGTGGACGGGCCTCTTTCCAATCCCCTCCTCTTTTCTCCTCCCCCTCCTCCCCTCCCCCCGTCCCCCTCTCCGCCCTGCTCCAGAGCGGGAGAAGCGGGACAGCCAGGGCATCATCGACACGCTGCGGGACACGCTGGAGGAGCGCAATGCCACCGTGGAGTCTCTGCAGCGGGCCCTGGACGAGGCCGACATGCTGTGCTCCACCCTCAAGGTGGGCTGGGTCCGTGGGCACCGTTGGGGGGGGATGGAGCCCCAGCCCCGGCTCACCGCCTGAGGCTTAGCTTCTGGTTCTGCTCGGTGAGCAGCTGGGTGTGTGCAGGAGTAAGATGGAGGCTAACCCTCTTCCCCGGGCCTCCGCACTGGGCCACCAGCTACAAGAACAGGGCCGTGCGGGCCCCACTAGGAGTGTGTACTCGGGCATGTGAAGAACTGAGGCCTCCCAGCGCCTCACAGAGGGGCTGCCTAGCCAGGGCCTTGGTGAGGGGGGCCGGGTCCCCAGATCAGCGTGCACTCCACTGCGGAGCCGCTGACACATCCGTGCTCACTGAGCCCCCGCAGGCCACTCCGGAGCAAACACATCAAACGGATCAAAGGGCCCCCGGCGCGCGCGAGGCCTTTGAAGCTGGCAGAGCTGCCGGCGGGCGGATCAGAGCCGGCAGAGCCCGCGCTCCGGACCCCGTGGATTCGGGATCAGCCGGTTGGCGAGCCTCTGGCTCTCCTGGGGGCAGGAGGCGATTGATCTGAACCCTCTGCTGACATGCGGGCCTTGCAGCGAGGAGCAGTCCTCGCGGGGTGCCCCTGGAGGGGGAAGGAGCGTCCTTGTGAACAGACAGGCCCCGGGTAGTCTCTGTCTCTGCTCCTGCGGGTGGCTGGTCTGGGTCACGTGGCCTGGCAGGGGACGGGCAGCTCCTGGCTGCAGAGCAGGCGTTCCCAGAGCGGAGGGCTCGGGCTGAGGACAGCTGGCCGGCCGCCCCTGGCTCAGCGCTGTCGTCCTGGCTGCTGTCCGTGGGTCTAGATGGTGGCCAGCGAGGCCTAGACTGTCCCATACGCACCGTAACGCCCAACACAGGTGTTCGGCAGCCCACGGGGGCCTGTGGTGCTGCCGGGCTGCACCGATGAGAGGTGTAGCTCAAGAGGAAGCTCTCGGGCAGGTGAGGAAGCTGCTGGCCGAGGCCTCTCGGCAGAAAAGCACACGCCCGAGTGCGCCCAGCAGCCTCAGCTCCCGGCCGGGGTGCAGGGGCCACGTGCTTTCAGCATTTCCAAAAGCCAGCAGTCGTGGGGTGGCGTCTCCCCCTGCCTTTAGCTGAGGTCCCTGGACGCTCCAGGCGACGGGTGTGTTGGGTGTGTTTGCTCCGCAGAAGCAGATGCGGTTCCTGGAACAGCAGCAGGACGAGAGCAAGCAAGCCCGGGAGGAGGCCCGCCGGCTCCGGAGCAAGATGCACACCATGGAGCGGTGCGGGCCGCCCCCCCCTGCCCGGGCCGCCCCCCCTGCCCCGGCCCGCCCTCCCTGCCCCGGGCCCGCCCTCCCTGCCCTCCCTGCCCCTGGCCCGCCCTCCCTGCCCCGGGCCCGCCCTCCCTGCCCTCCCTGCCCGGCCAGTCCTCCCTGCCCCGGGCCTCCCTCCCTGCCCCGGGCCCGCCCTCCCTGCCCGGCCCGCCCTCCCTGCCCTCCCTGCCCGGCCCGCCCCCCCTGCCCGGCCAGTCCTCCCTGCCCCGCCCGCCCTCCCTGCCCCGGGCCGCCCCCCCTGCCCGGCCCGCCCTCCCTGCCCCGGCTCAGGCGGCACAGCTTACAGGGCTGCGTGGGGTCGGGTCACCCCTGAGGCTCTAACCTCCAGAGGCTGGGGGGAGGGAAGAGTGGGCTCGGGCCAGCTGGGTGTGGGCACAGGCCTCCGCTCAGCCTCTGTGGGCTCCCCACTTCCCCTGGGGCCCTTGCCACGTCTTCCCGGCCTAGTTGCCTATGGCCAGAGGGCCTGGCAGGCCCTGTGCTCTGAGAGCCTCTCTCTGGGGAGCCCTGGCTCGAAGGCCCCTGGCAGCGTCTTACTTCCCAGCAGTAGCCCCGAGGCTGCGCTCAGCTCCGCTGCGGGCCTTTCCCTGCGCAGACCTGCCCGCTGAAGCATCCTGGCAGCCCAGGCCGTCACCATGGCAACAGCAGCAAAGGGAGGCAGAGCTGTCTCCAAATCCTCAACGCCGTGGGCCGGTGTTTTTCAGGATCGAGCTCCTACTCAAGAGCCAGCGGCCTGAGGTGGAGGAGATGATCCGAGACATGGGTGTGGGCCAGGCGGCGGTAGAGCAGCTGGCCGTGTACTGCGTGTCCCTCAAGAAGTGTGTACTCTGTCCCCCGTCCCAGCCCGGCACCAGCCATGCCTGCCCACCTGCTGCTCCGCCCTGACCAGGCAGAGCAGGCAGAGTCCGGGGCCAGCTCGGGGGGCGGGGGGAAGGCCCTGCGCCTCCGTTCACTCTGAGCCACCTCACCGTGTGGCCAGAGCCCGTTTCTTAGCCTCTGGCCCTCTGCTCCCTGACAGACACAGTATGGCTGGGCTCGGGCTGTTGGGAGAAGTGAGTGACAGGCGTTATCTCCAAGGAGGTCGGCCTGCCTTCGTGGCGCCCCTCGTGGTGTCTGCTGCCCGGGTGCCGGCAGCGCTGTTCCTGCCTGCTGGCTCAGGCTGCTCAGACCCGCCAGTGCTGTGGGCAGGAGAGGGAAGGGCCGCCTGGCGGACGGGCACAGAGCACCCAGGTGCCTCCTGTGGGGCCCGGCGGTCAGGGGCCTCCTGAGTGAGGGAGCAGGCTGGCCACTCTCCTGCATTGGAGCGGGGGACCCTCCCCAGCACCACCCCTGGAGCTCGGTGTCAGAGCAAGAGTGGGGGCTGGGGTGAGTGAGGGCTGGACTGGCCTTGTGTTTGCTGGGGCTCGGGCCAGCCAGCAGTGCCGGTCCACGTCTCTCCCCGCCCTGTAGGGAGTACGAGAACCTGAAAGAGGCTCGGAAGGCCTCCGGGGAGGTGGCCGACAAGCTCAGGAAGGACTTGCTTTCCTCCAGAAGCAAGGTACGTGCGGGAGCAGAGGCGGGGGGAGAGGGCCGTCCGGCTTTCACGCTCCGGCACGGCCCCTGAGCGAGGCCCCGGCCTGAGGGTGCCGCCCACCCAGGGCTGCCGCCCGACTCGCAGACCCGTCACTGGTCCTCACAGTGTTGGCTCCGGCTGTGTGGCTTGTCCATTTAGAGGGGCGGGTCACGCAGGTGCTCTGCTGGCGTGCAGCCTTATGCCCCCGGCTCCCCCGGCTCCCCCCAGCTCCTGCCCTCAGCTGGCAGGAGGGCACAGGTCCCAAATGTGCGGCCTTCGGGGGGTCTGCACCAGGCCCGGGGCAGGGGTCTCTCGGGATTCGATGCCGTCACTCCTGGGCCTGGTGCATCCATGGGCCGCAGAGCGTAGGGACAGCCCTGAAGGCCTCGCTGGACCACACCCAGCCCATAGAGCTAGGGTCTCCCCGGGGGCCCCCACACTCCTGGGCCCCATCTAGCCTGAGCAGCCTGGGCCGCCGCAGCGGGGCAGGGCATGTGGCCGTCTTGGCTCACCCCCCCCCCCCCCCCCCCGTGCCTGCAGCTGCAGGCGGTGTTCGTGGAGCTGGACCAGGTCAAGCTGGAGCTGAGGTCGGCCCAGAAGGATCTGCAGGGCGCTGACAAGGAGATCTCGGTGAGGGGCACCCCAGCGGGCAGGAGTGAGGGTATGTGCCCTCCAAGAGCAGAGCTGGGCTCGCTCTGCCCGGAGCCTGCGCGGCCGGTGGAGCTGGTCCTGGGCTCCCTCACCCTCCTGAACCGGGTGGGTCAGGATGTGCGCTGACCCTGGTCTGGAGCCTGCGGACGGCACCGGGGGTCTTCCTCCCACGTCTCGTTTGCACCTAAGCCCACGCTCACCAGAGGAGCTTTGCCAGAGAGGCGTCTGGCCCAGGGGTCCTGGCTTCTGGGTCTGGAGTCGGCTTCAGGCCTGCGCCGCTCCCAGGGGGCTGCCATCTGTGTGTCGCCGTCCTTAGCAGTCTGTCTGGGCTTGGCCTTTCTTCATTCCCACGTTACCTGTCCGTCTCTCCCCCCCCCCCCCCCCCCCCCGCCCCAGGGCCTGAAGAAGAAGCTGAAGATGCTGCAGGAGACGCTGAGCCTGCCGCCGGCGGACAGTGAGACTGTGAACCGCCTGGTGTTGGAGAGGTGTGTGCCGGGGGTGCAGGCTCTGGTCAGGGCTCAGTCCTGGCTCTGGGGGTGGCTCTCCGTGTGGGGGTGAAGGCTGCGCCCCCTGTCTGGGGGTTGGCCACGGTTTTGCTGTGAAGCCACTCAGAGGCCGCTCTGGGCTCGGACAAGCAGAAGTCGGGCACCCAGATGGGACCTCGGATGCAGGGGAGGGCGGGGGCACTGGGGGTCTCCGGCAGCCTGTTTCTGGGACGGCTTGCTCTGCCCACCCTCTCCCCAGTCGGGAGCAAACAGGAAACTGAAAGAACTCCCTCTGGTCCCTGGAGTGTGTGCATGGATGCTGCCAGCAGAGGGCGCCCAGAGGCCAGGATGCGTGTTCCTCCTGCATGTCACCCAGGCCCACTGGCGGGGCATCCTCGGGCTGTCTCCCCCTCGCTGCCCAGCTGAGGGCCCAGCAGCACACACAAGCGAGTGGCCCATCTTTGGCCTGAGCCGCTCTGTGTGTCCGGTGGAGGGTCGCCATGCTCCCTCCCCACCACGTCCAGGCAGTCGCTGGAGCCTCCCCCCTTCCCCAGCCGCCACCTCCCGTGGGCCGGGGGCCCGCCCTCTCCCTCTTCCTGCCGGCCCAGCGGGAGCCGCCCCTGAGCATCGTGCCATCCTTCCTCACCAGACACCTCGAGGGCCCCTAGTTCTCTATAGATTTTAATCCCTTACCGGAGATACGACCTGCAAATATTTCTTCTCGTTCTCTGGATCGCCCTTTTACTCTGGTAATACGTCCTGATGCACAAACTTTTTAATTCTCGTGAAGTCTGATCTGTCTGATTTTGTGTTGCTTTTTAAATGTAACGTATGCGCATTGCCCCAAGTCATTAAGTTTACTGCCTGAAAACCCTCCTTTAATGTCTGTCACGTTTAAACTAGGAACGTGCCAGCCCCGGGGGAGTCATTCTCCAGGCTTCTGGGGGGCCGCCTGCCACAGCGGCGCTGAGGGGGCAGCAGATCTGGCCGCTCCTGCTCCTTGCACTGCGTCTGGGAGACGGGGCGCTCTGGGGGACGGGGCGCTCTGGGGGACGGGGCGCTCTGGGAGACGGGGCGCTCTGGGGGACGGGGCGCTCTGGGGGACGGGGCGCTCTGGGAGACGGGGCGCTCTGGGGGACGGGGCGCTCTGGGGGACGGGGCGCTCTGGGAGACGGGGCGCTCTGGGGGACGGGGCGCTCTGGGGGACGGGGCGCTCTGGGAGACGGGGCGCTCTGGGGGACGGGGCGCTTGGTCGAACGGCAGGAGCCCTCGTGCGTTTGGGCTGCACGTGGGTTCTGATTGCTTCCTTCCTGTCGCCAGCCTGTCGCTGGTCTGGCTAAGGACTGAGCTGAGTGGGTTTCCTGTGGCGATGAGGCTGCCTTGCAGGCGCCCCTGAGCGGGCGGGCTGCGGGCTCTGGGGCGGAACCATCTCTGGAGCCCTCGGGCCGCTGTCCTGGGCGCACTGTGAGCTGGGTTCCCTCTGTCTGTGCTCACAGCCCGGCCCCCGTAGACATGCTGGGCCTGAAGCTTCGCCGGCCGGCCTTCAGCGATGATATCGACCTCAATGCCACCTTCAACGTGGACACGCCCCCGGCCCGGCCCCCCGGCCTGCAGCATGGCCATGCCAAGAAGCTCTGCCTGGAGAAGGCACCGTGAGTGGTAGTCCCTGGCCCTTCCCACCGCCGGGAGGGGGGCTAAGATCCCTGCAGGCCCGCCTGGCAGCTCCGAGGGGCTGTGGGCAGTGCCGTCCCCTGGCTGGACTGGTCCCAGCACCTCCCTCCTCCCTGAGCGCTGACTGCACATCGTCACCGTCGCCCTTTAAGCAAGGAGACGGGGGAGGGGGGGTGTTCAGAGAATGCAGTGGCCCCGTGGGGACAGGATGGGCTGATGGTGTGGGGGTGCTCCCTCCGGGGTCCTGAGCAGGAACTCTGCACCTCCTCTTCCTTCAGGCACCCCTCAGACTCATGCTTGAGGCAGGGCCATCTCAAACCGTGGAGCCCCAGCCCCCACCTCTCCCTAGGGGGCAGCCGCGGCGGCAGGTGTGGGCAGCTGTGCGGAGCTGGGGGCTCGGGGGACCTGCCCCAGGGATGCAGTGGCACTGGCAGCAGGAGGCTGTCTGCCTGGCCACACAGGCCACGCGCAGTTTGCCACGGAGACCAGAGCTGTTCCCATCGGGCACGGACGTGTCTGCCCCGGGCAGGGAGGCCATGGGCTGTTTCTGGTTATTCTCAACCACAGGTCACCATCTGCCCCTCGCCCAGGGGGAGACCAGGCAGGGGTACAGTTGGCAGGGCCCCGGGAATTGGATGGGAACGTTGTCCCCAGCTCTGGACTGGGGAGGAGGCCTGGCCTGTGCGGGGAGGGGTCCGTCTGCTCCGGGGCTGTTCGCTCACTGAGGGCCTCACGGAGGTGGGGCCCCCGGGGAGACAGGGCGGGGCCTGAGCTCCCTGGTGTGCCGCCTGTGCCAGGGCTTCCCTCCTGTGGGGTGCATCGGCAGGCTCCTGCCCACACAGCGCCCTGGGCCAGGGAGCGGTGCCTGGGGCTTCGGGAGCTTTGGGGTCAGCGCGTGGTCCAAGGCACCCCGCCTCCGCCGCTGGCCGCTGGGGCTGTCCGGCGGCCACAGGTCTGCCCAGGGCGTAGGGGTCACCGAGGCGCCTGGCCCAGCACCCAGCACGCCGCGCCGCACCACACGGTGCCTCTGGAGGGGCACGTCCTGAGCCGACCTCCTGTCTGTCTGCTCACTGCCTCTTCCTTCGTGTCTCTCAGCGCTCCCACTCAGGACGGCCCCCAGAAGCTGCCCACGGGCTCCGTGCAGGTAAGGCTCCTGGAGCTGCTGGTCCCAGGCAGCCGAGCCCCCCCCTTCCTCTCCTCCCCACTCCGTCCTGGCCGGGACCGCACGTGAAGCTGGACCCTGGGAGGCCGGATCTTGCCAGAACCGTGTCAGTCCTTGCCCAGGACTGGGGCCCTGCAGGGCCCCCTGAAACCGGCCATTGTCCTTTCTGCTCCCTGGAGACGCACGGGGTGTCCTAGTCCTCCCCGCCCGCCGCCTGTGCTGCCAGCCGCTCAGCCTGGCCCGGGTCTCCGGCAGGAGCCGCGGCTCTCGCTGGGCGGCCAGCACTGCGCGGGCGAGCCGGACGAGGAGCTGGCCGGCGCCTTTCCGCTCTTCATCCGCAACGCCGTCCTGGGCCAGAGGCCGCCCAAGAGAGCCCGGCCGGAGCCGCACCGCAGCACGGACGCCGTGAGTGCCCCCGCCAGGGCCCGGCCAGCCCGCAGCGCGCCCCCCGGCGTCCGCCGCTCACTCTCCCTTTTCCTTCAGGTCAGAACCGGCTTCGACGGCCTTGGCGGCCGTACCAGGTTCATCCAGCCCGTATCCTTGTTCTGTGGCTGCGGCTGAGCCGAGCTCAAGAGCCCACACCCTCCCTCACATGGGCACCCCAATCCCCGCCTGCCCGGGGCTGCTGCCCTGCGTGTACAGAGCCAGACCTTCCTGTGGAAATCAGGTGCCCCGCCCCCCCGCCCCTCCATCGTCTCAGCCTCTCCTGCCTGCATTCTAGCCCCCTTCAGCCTTTGCCTTGACATCTCCTTCAGACCGACACAACGCTGATCCGCCCCCTGCCGGTGAAGCCCAAGGCCAAGGCCAAGGCCAAGGCCAAGCAGAAGGTGGGGGCCAGGACAGCGCTCCCTCCCTCCCAGGCCCGGCTGGACACCTTCTTGTGGTAGCGAGGACAGTGGGCCAACCAGCGGCCCGATGCTCTGTGGCCTCCACCTTCCCGCTGAGGCGTGGCCCCCGGGGCTTGGGGGCAGGGCCTCTCCCAGGACCAGCCTCGGGGCCATGGTGACAAGAAGCTGGGGCCGGGGGAGGCCCAGAGGATGTGCTTTCCCAGCGTGCAGCTGGCCTCCTCATCCTGGGCCTAGGGGGTCAGGGAGCAGTGGCCAGCTCGCCGTTCCTGCCGGGGGCTCGCCCCGTGTTGCAGGCCCCATGTATGGCTCTGGGCGCCTCTGAGCCTCCAGACCGGCCCTTTGCTGACTGCATGGACCAGGTGCTTGAGGCTGCGCAGCCGCTTACCTGCCCCCGTCCTCCTGGGCATGGCCTGGCCCAGCAGCGGGGGAACGAGGGGTGCTGGTGGGCAGAGGGAGGGCAAGAGTTCTATGTTGAAAATTAAAAAGAGTATTTTCTTTCTGTGTCTGGGAGTAGACTTTTGTCCTTTGGGAAACTTTTTTTTTTTAATATATTTTATTGATTTCAGAGAGGAAGGGAGGAGAGAGAGAGAGAGAAACATCAGTGATGAGAGAGAAGCATTGATCAGCTGCCTCCTGCACACCCCCTACTGGGGATCGAGCCCACAACCAAGGCCTGTGCCCCGACCGGGAATCGAATCGGCAACATTCTGGGGCGACACTCCAACACTGAGCCGCTCCGGCAGGAGCACTGACATCGCTCCGGCGTCGCGTCTACCTACCCGTGAACCTGGGACGTATCTCCATTTATGTAGAACTTTAAAATGTCTTCCATCCGTTTTAATGTTTTCCTCACATAGAGTTTGTGCATATTTTGTTCGATTTGTACTTAAACATTTCTCTTTGCCCCTCCTTTTTCTTGGGCTGAATAAAGGACGATGTTGGTAACTGCAGCCGCTCGCTGCTGGTCTGTGAGGAAGCGGAGGGCTCTTGTGGCTCTAGGACGGTGCATCTTGGCTCGTTACTGTGTTTCCCGGCTCGGAAGCTTGCCCGCGAGGTTCTGTGAAGGTCTCTTCCTGCGTGGTCACCCCCCACCCCCATTTATACATGCACTTTGCAATGTCTTATCGTGGCCCAAATGCTCTGAGTAGCATGTTATGGTAACGCTGGAAATGGAATTCTCCCACAGCCCAGGACTGCTAGATTTTGCTTCTTTTAAAAAAAAACACACAAAAAAAACATTTTATTGATTTTTTACAGAGAGGAAGGGAGAGGGTTAGAAAGTCAGAAACATCGACGAGAGAGAAACATCGATCAGTTGCCTCCTGCACACCCTCCGCTGGAGATGTGCCCACAACCAAGGTACATGCCCTTGACCGGAATCGAACCTGGGACCTTTCTGTCTGCAGGCTGACGCTCTATCCACTGAGCCAAACTGGTTTCAGCTGTATGATTTCTTTTATATGAAATATCCAGAATAAGCAAATCTCTAGAGACAGAAAGTATGTGTTGCCAGGGGGTTGGGGAGGGTAGTGATGGTGGGGTGTTTGAGAGGGTGGTGCTGGCACAACACTGAACACACTAAGTCTTACTGACCTGACCACTCTGGGTGGTCATTTTCTTTTTTGAAAAATACATTTTATTGATTTTTTTACAGAGAGGAAGAGAGAGGAATTGAAAGTCAGAAACATCGATGACAGAGAAACATCAACCAGCTGCCTCTTGCGCACACCCCACTGGGGATGTGCCCGCAACCAAGGAACACGCCCTTGACCGGAATCGAACCCGGGACCTTTCAGTCCTCAGCCGACGCTCTAACCACTGAGCAACACCGGTTTCGGATGGATGGTCATCTTCACGTTATGTGAACTTCACCTCAATGTTTAGAAAGACTCTGTGACAGCACGTGGCTTAGCTGTCGCGGGGTCTCGGGCGCTGTGGCCCACCCTCCAGAGCAGCGGCCGCCAACCTTTCGGGCCTCACAGACCAACAGTGTCCACGGGCCTGGGGTCAGCGGGGCTGAGGGGGGGGGGCGGGCCTGGCTGGCCGGGGGGCCGGGGGGCCGGGAGGCTGGACGGGGCCAGGGCAGGAGGGCGCACCTGGAAGTCCGAGGCCCTGAGAAGGCAAACGACACGGCCGTGGGTGGAGGTCACACAGGACCTCTCTCCACCGTTTTCGCAACTCGCTTTCAGCCCGCAGTTATTTCAAAATGAAAGCTCAAAGGAGAAACAAGGACCCACGACCATGGCTGCCCCAAGCCTCGCACTCACAGAGCAGCCACGTTCACCGAGTCCTGGGCCTCGGCCGCCCGGGACCGCCCCCTGCACCTGCTCTGGGCTGGCGGCCGTGGCCAGGGAGGGACCCTTCCTGTCGGAGGGGATGGCTCGGGCCTCACAGGCGCCCCCAGAGAGGCCAGGCTCCACCCAGGCAGTGATTGGGCCCTGGGCTGAGACCACATGACCTCCTGGGGCCCTGGGCTGGGACTGGCTTGGATCTCAGGGTCTCTAAGTCCCTGTATGGCGGACGGCCAGCAGGCCGGCCAGGCCCCAGGACAAGCATTCCCATCGGCATTCTGCAGGCAGGAGCCCATCGGGGCCGGCCCCTGAACGGGAGAGGGGTCGAGGTTTGGGCCCGCCCCTGGCTGCGCTTCCTGCTCTGGGACCAGGTGTCCCGCCCACCTTGCCCGTTGCCCAGGGCTGTGCCCAGAGCCGCTAAGCTTATCTGTCAGGCCAGGCTGCCCAGATCAGCCTCCAGTTCCACTTTCAGTTTCGCTTTCCCTGCGAGGACAGAGGAGCCGGGGAAAGCTGTGCCAGGCAGGTTCTGGCACTGCCCGAGCCTCGGCCTGCCCCCCCCAGTGGGCACCCGCCTCTCCTCGCAGCTGCGGGCAGGGCGGCTGCCGCCCGGCCGGCCTCGGGATGGCTGTCCCCGATGCCGCCAAGCCCCTGGATGAGGAGCTGTACTCGCGGCAGCTGTGAGCCCCGCGGCAGGGAGGCGGGGTGGGGGGTGGGGGGGTGGCCTCTGGCTTCTGAGCTCCACGCGCTGCCTCTTCACCTCCGCCCGCCCGCAGGTACGTGCTGGGCCAGCCCGCCATGCGGAGGCTGCAGGCCGGGAGGGTCCTGCTGTGCGGTCTGCGGGGCCTGGGCGCCGAGGTGGCCAAGAACCTGGTGCTGATGGGCGTGGGCAGCCTCACCCTGCACGACCCGCAGCCCGCCTGCTGGGCGGACCTGGCTGCCCAGGTGAGGCCGGGGGAGGGGGCGGGGGGGATGGGGGAGCGGGGGGGGGGGGGGAATGGGGGGGGCGGGGCGGGTCTCCTTGCTCAGGCTGGCCGTCTCTCTCCAGTTCTTCCTCTCAGAGCAGGACTTGACAAGGCCCAGGGCGGAGGCCTCTCGGGAACGAGTGGCCGAGCTCAACAGAGCCGTGCAGGTCTGCGTGCACACAGGCGCCCTCACCGAGGACCTGCTGCGGGGCTTCCAGGTGCGCCCTCCTGCCCTGGCCCCGACCAGCCCCCCGGGCCCCCGGCCATCCAGGCCTGCCCCCACTCAGCCCCGCTGACCCCAGGCCCGCCCCCCCCCGCTGACCCCAGGCCCCCCCCCCGCTGACCCCCACTTCCGCCAGGTGGTGGTGCTGACGGCCTCGGATCTGGAGGAGCAGCTGGCGGTGGGCAGCTGGTGCCGCAAGCACGGCATCTGCTTCCTGGTGGCCGACACCTGGGGCCTGGTGGGGTGAGTGAGGCCTCCCGCCTGGCTGGCTCAGGGACCCCCTCTGATTCTGGTCTCAGGCCCACCCTCTGTGTCCTCCCCCCAACCCCCGCCTCCAGACCTGCTCCGTGGACTCCTGCACCTTTCCTCCCAGGCCATTCCCCGCATCCTCTCCTGGTTCTGGCCCCCAGTGTCCCCAGCCTTCGTCACCATCGTGGTGGCTAACCATTGCACCATCTCAGTGACTCCCTGACCTCTGCCCTCCCCCCCCCGACCCCAGGCAGCTGTTCTGTGACTTTGGCGAGGACTTCACGGTTCAGGACCAAACAGAGGAGGAGCCCCTGACGGCTGCCATCCGGCACGTCTCCCAGGTGGGTCTGAGGGGGCAGAGGGGTGCCCGGCCTGGCCTGTGGACAGCAGGTCTCCCAGGTGGGTGCTGGGGGGTGCGGAGGGGTGCCCGGCCTGGCCTGTGGACAGCAGGTCTCCCAGGTGGGTCTGAGGGGGCAGAGGGGTGCCCGGCCTGGCCTGTGGACAGCAGGTCTCCCAGGTGGGTGCTGGGGGGGCGGAGGGGTGCCCAGGCCTGGTCGCAGGGCGCAGGCCCAGGCACCCCTGAGCCGCGCCCTCCCCCAGGGCTCCCCGGGCATCGTCACGCTGAGGAACGCGGCCGAGGCCCGCCACTTCCACCAGGTGGACCTGGTGACCTTCTCGGGGATCGAGGGCATGAGCGAGCTCAACGGCTGCGCTCCCCGGCCGGTCCGTGTGCGGGGTAAGCCGCCCCCCGCATCCGGGCTCAGGCCCTCGCCCCTCCCCCCCGGGGGACAGACACAGCCTGGTCCTGGGACCGGTTCTCCCTCTGCCTCCCTCAGGACGGGCGGCGTCCGGGGCAGGGATGCAGGACAGGGCGGGGCGTGGGGGAGGACTCGGGGTCAGAGGTCACACTCACAGGCTGGTACCCGTCCCCAGAGGACGGGACCTTGGAGATCGGGGACACGGCGGGGTTCTCCCGGTACGTCCGTGGGGGAGCTGTTACCGAGGTCAGGAGACCCACGACCGTGAGCCACGTGAGTGCAGGGCGTCCGGCGGGGGAGCGCGGGAGGCTCAGGGGCCCGGGGGTTCCGGCCTGACCCTGGGCCCCGTGCCCCCGCAGGCGCCCCTGGAGGCAGCCCTGCTGCAGCCCCGCGTGGCGGCCCAGAGTGCCCCGGAGGCCGGCCGCGCCCGCTGCCTGCACCAGGCCTTCCGCGCGCTGCACCGGTTCCGGCAGCTCCAGGCCCGCACGCCGCGGCCCTGGGACCCGGTCAGTGGCCCCCCGCGCGCCCCAGCCCCCAGCCTCCGGCTCATTGGCGTCTCCTCTCCCACTTCCACCTTCAACCCCACAGGCAGCTGCCACTCAGATAAAGGAGAGTGTGGCTCAGTGGTTGGGCGTCAACCTTGGAGCCGAGAGGTTGCGCACGCCCGGGGTGTGGGCTTGGTTCCCAGTGTGGGGCGTGCAGCCGATCCATGATTCTCATCGCGGTGTTTCTCTCTCTCTTCCTCTCTGGAACCAGTAACTATGTACTAGAGGCCCCCTGCACAAAATCCGTGCAGGGTGCGGGGAGGGATATTCCTCAGCCCAGCCTGCGCCTTCTACAATCTAGGACCCTCTCACAATCCAGGACCACTGGCTCTCAACTGCTCACCTGCCTGCCTTCCTGATGGCCCCTAACTGCTTCTGCCTGCCAGCCTGATCACCCCCTAACCACTCCCCTGCCAGCCTGATTGATGTCTAACTGCTCCCCTGCCAGCCTGTTTGCCCCTAATTTCCCTCCTCTGCCAGCCTGGTCCCCGGGCCCCAAGAGCCCTACCCTGCAGGTCTGGTCCCTCCCAACTGTCCTGCCCTGTAGCCTGGTCCCCCCCAAGAGCCCTACCCTGCAGGCCTGGTCACCCCTAACTGCTCTCCCCTGCAGGCCTGGGTACCCCCCAACTGCCTTTCCCTGCAGGCCTGGTCACCCTCCACTTCCTCCTCTGCCAGCCTGGTCACCCCTCACTGCCCTCTCCTACAGGCTTGATCGTGCTCCAACTGCCCTCCCCTGAAGACCTGCTCCCTCCCCACTGACCTCCCCTGCTGGCCATCTTGTGGTGGCCATCTTGTATCCACAAGGGGGCAGGATCTTTGACCACATGGGGGCAGCCATTTAGGGCAAAATATATATATATATATATATATATATATTTTAAATAAATAAATAAATAAGTAAAGGCGGGCCTGGGGTCCCGCCCCCTCCGATCGGCTGTGTGCCCCAGGGCCGTGGGTTGGCGCTGGGCGTCCTCTCTCCAGCTGCACAGCCTGGCACCAGGCCCCGTCCGCCCTCCCCCTCGGGCTCCGGCTTCCTTTTCCGGGAACGGCGGTGGCTGCCCGCGGGTCTGCGTGGGGCTCAGGCCCCGGCTGTGTGCCCACGGAGCGCTGCCCCTCAGGCCGACGCCGATGAGGTGGTGCGCCTGGCCCAGGCCCTGGCACCCCTGAGGGGGGCGGAGGGAGCCGCAGAGCTGCTGGAGGAGCCGCTGGATGAAGCGCTGGTGCGGACAGTGGCCCTGAGCAGCGCCGGGGTCCTGAGCCCCATGGCCGCCGTGCTGGGTGCCGTGGCCGCCCAGGAGGTGCTGAAGGTGGGCGCCGGCCTGGCGAGGGAGCTGGGGGGACACAGAGGTCACCGAGGGCCGGGCCAGGCAGGGGGAGCTGGGGGAAACAGAGGTCACCGAGGGCCGGGCCAGGCAGGGGGAGCTGGGGGAAACAGAGGTCACTGTGGGTGCCAGTGAGTGCCCCGCACCAGACAGTGCCCTGGAGGCTCACAGCCGGGCGCACCCCGCACCCCTCCTGACCGGGGGCCGCCCGCAGGCTCTCTCCGGGAGGTTCCTGCCCCTGGACCAGTGGCTGTATTTCGACGCCCTCGACTGCCTCCCGGAAGAGGGGGAGCTCCTTCCCGCCCCCGAAGCCTGCGTGCCGGTGAGCCCCGGGGCCGCGCCCAGCGAACTGGGGCCGGGGCCGGGCCTGGGAGCCTGTGGGGAGGCCGTGCCCGGGCCGGGCCAGCGCTGACCGCCCGGTCCCCGTCCCCAGCGAGGCTGCCGCTACGACGGGCAGACGGCGGTGCTGGGGGCCGGTTTGCAGGAGCAGCTGAGCAGCCAGCACTACCTCCTGGTGAGCCGCGTGAGGGGGGGGTGCGGGGGGCGCCCCGGGCTCTGGCTAAGCCCTCCCGCCTGCAGGTGGGCGCCGGGGCCATCGGCTGCGAGCTGCTCAAAGGCTTCGCCCTCGTGGGCCTGGGGGCCGTGACCGTGGCCGACATGGACCAGGTGGCCCGCTCCAACCTCAGCCGCCAGCTCCTCTTCCGGGCCCGGGACGTGGAGGTGAGTGCGCCCCCCCCGCACCCCGTCTTCACAGTCCTCCCCGATGACCCCTCCCCGCACCCCCGTCTTCACAGTCCTCCCCGATGACCCCTCCCCGTACCCCCGTCTTCACAGTCCTCCCCGATGACCCCTCCCCGCACCCCGTCTTCACAGTCCTCCCCGATGACCCCTCCCCGCACCCCCGTCTTCACAGTCCTCCCCGATGACCCCTCCCCGTACCCCCGTCTTCACAGTCCTCCCCGATGACCCCTCCCCGCACCCCCGTCTTCACAGTCCTCCCCGATGACCCCTCCCCGCACCCCCGTCTTCACAGTCCTCCCCGATGACCCCTCCCCGCACCCCCGTCTTCACAGTCCTCCCCGATGACCCCTCCCCGCACCCCCGTCTTCACAGTCCTCCCCGATGACCCCTCCCCCCACCCCCGTCTTCACAGTCTTCCCCGATGACCCCTCCCCGCACCCCCGTCTTCACAGTCCTCCCCGATGACCTCCTCCCCGCACCCCGTCTTCACAGTCCTCCCGATGACCCCTCCCCGCACCCCCGTCTTCACAGTCCTCCCCGATGACCCCTCCCCGCACCCCCGTCTTCACAGTCCTCCCCGATGACCCCTCCCCGCACCCCGTCTTCACAGTCCTCCCCGATGACCCCTCCCCGCACCCCCGTCGTCACAGTCCTCCCCGATGACCTCCTCCCCGCACCCCGTCTTCACAGTCCTCCCCGATGTCCCCTCCCCGCACCCCCGTCTTCACAGTCCTCCCCGATGACCCCTCCCCGCACCCCCGTCTTCACAGTCCTCCCCGATGACCCCTCCCCGCACCCCCGTCTTCACAGTCCTCTCTGATGACCCCTCCCCGCACCCCCGTCTTCACAGTCCTCCCCAATGACCCCTCCCCGCACCCCCGTCTTTACAGTCCTCTCTGATGACCCCTCCCCGCACCCCCGTCTTCACAGTCCTCCCCGATGACCCCTCCCCGCACCCCCGTCTTCACAGTCCTCCCCGATGACCCCTCCCCGCACCCCCGTCTTCACAGTCCTCCCCGATGACCCCTCCCCGCACCCCCGTCTTCACAGTCCTCCCCGATGACCCCTCCCCGCACCCCCGTCTTCACAGTCCTCCCCGATGACCCCTCCCCGCACCCCCGTCTTCACAGTCCTCCCCGATGACCCCTCCCCGCACCCCCGTCTTCACAGTCCTCCCCGATGACCCCTCCCCGCACCCCCGTCTTCACAGTCCTCCCCGATGACCCCTCCCCGCACCCCGTCTTCACAGTCCTCCCCGATGACCCCTCCCCGCACCCCCGTCTTCACAGTCCTCCCCGATGACCTCCTCCCCGCACCCCGTCTTCACAGTCCTCCCCGATGACCCCTCCCCGCACCCCGTCTTCACAGTCCTCCCCGATGTCCCCTCCCCGCACCCCCGTCTTCACAGTCCTCCCCGATGACCCCTCCCCGCACCCCCGTCTTCACAGTCCTCCACGATGACCCCTCCCCGCACCCCCGTCTTCACAGTCCTCTCTGATGACCCCTCCCCGCACCCCCGTCTTCACAGTCCTCCCCAATGACCACTCCCCGCACCCCCGTCTTTACAGTCCTCTCTGATGACCCCTCCCCACACCCCCGTCTTCACAGTCCTCCCCGATGACCCCTCCCCGCACCCCCGTCTTCACAGTCCTCCCCGATGACCCCTCCCCGCACCCCCGTCTTCACAGTCCTCTCTGATGACCCCTCCCCACACCCCCGTCTTCACAGTCCTCCCCGATGACCCCCTCCCCGCACCCCCGTCTTCACAGTCCTCCCCGATGACCCCCTCCCCGCACCCCCGTCTTCACAGTCCTCCCCGATGACCCCTCCCCGCACCCCCGTCTTCACAGTCCTCCCCGATGACCCCCTCCCCGCACCCCCGTCTTCACAGTCCTCCCCGATGACCCCTCCCCGCACCCCGTCTTCACAGTCCTCCCCGATGATCCCCTCCCCGCACCCCTGTCTTCACAGTCCTCCCCGATGACCCCTCCCCGCACCCCTGTCTTCACAGTCCTCCCCGATGACCCCTCCCCGCACCCCTGTCTTCACAGTCCTCCCCGATGACCCCCTCCCCGCACCCCTGTCTTCACAGTCCTCCCCGATGACCCCTCCCCGCACCCCTGTCCCACGGTCCTCCCCGATGCCCTCTCCCCGCACCCCTGTCCCACTGTCTCCCCGATGCCCCCCCACCCAGTGTCCTCCGCTTTCTTCCCAGAGGCCCAAGGCCGAGGTGGCTGCGGAGGCTGCTCGCCGCCTGAACCCAGACCTGCGGGTGACCCCGTGCACCCAGCCTCTGGACCCTGAGACGGAGTGCCTCTACGGGGATGACTTCTTCTCCCGTGTGGATGGCGTGGCGGCCGCCCTGGACAGCTTCCCGGCCCGTGAGTGCTTGACCTTGGAACTCAGCACCCCCTGCCCCCCCGCCCCGTCCCCTGACCCCCAGCTCCCCTCCCCGCCCCTGTCCCCTGACCCCCTGATCACCCCCATACCCCGTCCCCTGACCCCCTGATCATCCCCCGTCCCTGTCCTCTGCCCCTGCCCCCCTCCCCTCCTCGCCGTTCCCATCCCCCCTCCCCCCTCCCTGCCCTGTCCCCTGACCCCCTGACAACTCCCTTACCCCGTCCCCTGACCCCCGCTCCCCTCCCCGCCCCGTCCCCGGCCCCCTGTCCCCAGGGCGCTATGTGGCCGCCCGCTGTGCCCACCACCTGAAGCCGCTGCTGGAGGCGGGCACGCAGGGCACCCGGGGCAGCGCCTCCGTGTTCGTGCCCCACGTGACCGAGGGCTACACGGCTCCGGTCTCTGCTGCGGCCCCCGGGGATGCCCCCCACCCTGTCTGCACCGTGAGGCACTTCCCCAGCACCGCGGGGCACACCTTGCAGGTGAGGCCCCCACCCCATCCCCTCCCGTCCCGTCCCCGTCCCCCGCTCAGTCTCAGCGGCAAACCCTCCCGCCTGACGCTCTGCCCCCCCCCCCCCCCCCCCGTCTCCCGCAGTGGGCCCGGGACGAGTTCGAGGGGCTCTTCTGCCTGGCTGCCCAGACCGTCAACGGCCGCCGGTGAGGCCCCGCGGGGGGGGGGGGGGTCCGGGCCCAGCTCCAGGGCCTCAGAACCCCCCACCCAAACCCACCCCGTCTCCGCAGGGCCCCGGACTCGCTGGCGGGCCCCGATGCCGGGGAGCCAGG